>QEPC01000676.1:1366692-1386008 GCA_003113815.1 Sphenodon punctatus
TTTTTTAACTTTTCATGCTTCAAGACAGACAGCGCAAGCACCTGTATATACAATTGTAACTACAGGCACTTAGGAAAGAGTTGCAACTGTAAACAAAACAATCAAATTAAAGTAATCCTGGAGGTTTATACTACACTTTAAATTCTTCTCCCACATCATTCCCTCTGCTTTTTAAAATAAAACTCTTTGACTTTGGGGCTAGGCAGCGTGTGTGGGTGTGGAACAACCCTGTACAAAATAAGCCTTTCTGAAGCGTTATCATTCTTAGTGTTCAACTCAAATATTTTCTTACAAAAGTGGTTCCCAACCCCTCCCCCCCACCTCCAGCGACAGTGTTTGGATTCTCTCATGTAATCTCGTGACCTGACAGAAGCAAAGATATGCCAAGTATCCCAAATATCAGCGGGATACACATACACACACACACAGCTGCAGATGGTGTGATTTCCAAACACCCCCCACTCCCCCACATGATTTGGGGTCTTAGTTCAGTTTGAGGACTTTTGTCTTTGTTTTCAGTTACTGAAAAAAATATGGTTTCCGGTGAGTTTTAGGATTTTAATTTTTAAAAAATCTGAAGAAGACAGTACTCAAAGTTCATCTTAATTACAGTGAGAAAAGGTTCATTTAAGGGATCACTTGAAAACCCATTGAAGTCAATCTGTGGATCTCAAAACCGGTCAAAGCAACATTTATTGCCAGGGTAACCTTAATGCAAGCTAAATTCTACCAGGCTCATTTCTAGGAACGAGCTGTGCGACCTCTTGTGCAAGAACACTTTTGGGTAAAGTACTTCACATTGATGGAATGGGGCGGCCAAGTTCCCAACCCCATGAGCCACACACCAAAATCTTTGTCTGGCCGAGAGCCCCGCATGCACTTCTGCACATAAAGTTTACTTTACACATGCAGACTTTAGTTCCAGAGTTCACAGGGGCAGGTGGCATTCTCCACCCAATGGGCACTTCACCACCATTCACCTGTCCCCCCCTCCCCCAGTGCCAAACCCTGCCTGGCAGCTTCCCCCACCTACCTCAAGCAGATCCCTTGCTCTTCTGTGTGGCAGCAGCTCCTCCACAGCCGCCAGAGGGGATAGACTTGCCACTTCCTGTAGTTTTGAACCAGACTCATTTTGGCCTACAAGAGTCTCCAGGTCAGACAACAAGAGGGGGACAACCTAGAAAAGGAGGGAGCTGCCACAGCATCCTGTTCCTGGACTACCACTTCCCATGAGCATCACACATCGTGGAAGCGGAAGCTGAACTGTCCAGAGCAACAGGCAGCTCAGGAATAGTTGTTTGTCCAGTGGTCGTTCGTTTCCCATGGGAGGGTACGGGCTACTCGCTGCCAGTGGGACGTTAGGGGGTGTGCCTCTCAGGAATGAACAAACAGAAAGTGTCGTGACTGCAGACCTTATCCCAGAGCCCCCCAGTTTTTGGAGCAAAGCTAACCATGGCAACCAGACATTAAATGACCTGCAGGGACGGAACAGAGTGTAAACTCACACAGAGAAAAATAGTGTTTGTATATACTAGTAGTGCAAGTTCACAATCATCAAGTGACCATATAAACTTTTAAAAAGCCAGAGGTTTCAGATGCCGGACCCAGCCAGGCGTTAAAGGAGACTTGCCAAGCTGGGACCTGCAGGGCCCAGGAGTGGGGGAACCCACCAGCTCAAGATGTACACTCACCAGAAGCAAGTGATTTTTACAACCTTCGTTAAAGTCTCACTGCCTTTGGATCAGATTTTACAATCATATTTTTATGGATCGTTTTAAAATCCCTTGGTCTGTGGCATCTAAAAAGCTTGAAACTAATACAGAAAGTGCCCTGGAAGATTCCACCACCTGCCCACCCCTTCCAAATTTTCAGTTGTAGTCACCATAGGTATGGCAGACAAATTCTATTTCTGCGCTGCTGGCATGCCTATAGAAGGTAATCATTAGTGCTAACAAGTGCAATGCAATCATATCCTTCAGCAGGATCAAAGAACTGACACGAAGCAAGCGTACGGCTCAAAATAATTGGGGAATATGAAAAGACAGCATTGTTTATTATAAATCAGCATTAGAAGATGGATGCATGTGATTTTGGCCATGAATAATTTCCACGAGATCAAGAGAGACCGATACCTATTGTACCGTTTCCGCTTCACGTTCATTTACCTTCATCTTTCTTACATATTGGATATGCAGCTAGGTAACGAACTCTCCTCCAGCAGCAGGATACTTTCAGGCTTCAAGACAGTCTATAGGGTATTTGCAAAGCACTGATCTAAGTGTGATCTGAGCTTACAGCCCTGTCATCCCCATATGCACACACTAAGCATTTTCTATTTGTAATAAGGTCCAGTTCTGCAGAAGTGTATTCCTTCTCAGTTAAACCTGGGGTAAAAATGCTTGCCAAAAACTAAACTGTGAGCTCAGGTGAGGCAGAATAAGATGGAGATAGTATTCCGTGCACTGAATTAGAGGCACAGAAGAAAAAAAAAAGGCCCTTTTTACACAGGACGCCCCCACGCAATGCACACATGGGCGCCTGCATGGGCATACACAGGGGAGTCCTGTGCAAGCACAGCAGCGGGTGTGTTGGGGTGCATGCGCACTCCTGCCTAACACCCATCTCCACCTATCCCCGCCACAGAGCAACTAGTGATGACGACGGTTGCTCCATGCGTGGGGGATAGGTGGATATAGGTCTGCATGCGTAAGCACCACCCCCACACCACCACCCCACCGTAGCGTACACACACACTGCAGCCCGTGTGAAAAGGGCCAAAGTGTAACCAAATACAAGGGCTACAAGGCAACTATTATACCACCAAACGGCTGGTCAGTGAAAAATCAGATTTAAGCAATCCCACCCGCATTCCCATCTTCTCCCTCCCTCCCATCACAGGCGTCTTATGGTCCAGTGGCCAGTCTGCAGAAAGACCAGCTACTGGGCATATGCTTCAGAATAAGCGCCAGCCTTTAAGTCTTTCCCTCTGGGCAGGTTACTCTGAAACTACAGTGCAAGAAGCTTCGCCGAAGCATCTGGCATCACAGTCATAACATCGGATTAAACGGATCAATGATGTGACCTGGTGCTACAATTCCTGTTTCCCTTGAGACTGGCCTGCCTTCTTAGTCTTAATCCATTAATGTCAGGAACCAAGCTTCCCCTGTCAAGGTAACATGAAGTAGTATGCAAGGAGGATTCTGACCACAGAAAACGTCCTCAGTTCTCTCCTCACTTGCTGCAAGAACCGGAAGAGTCTGAAGGCAATGCAGATAATGGGTACTGCCATTTCCTTGAGCACATTCATACTTAGTGTGTGTATACTATGAACCATATGGTTCCCATTTAACGGCACAATGATCATGCAAAACAGTGTTTCATTAATAATTGAATGCTCCAGTAGAAAATGACACCACATTTTATATAGAAGTTAAGATCTCTCTTTAAAGCAGGTTAAACAGGCCAGCCGAAAATATGAAACTTTAAAACTGTATACAAACGTCCCCATGCCCTCCAACTGGCCAAGAAAAAGTCGAGACCCATCAGCAAAGATAAAGCAGGAGAAACAGAAGTCTGGGAAGAAATCAGAGAGATATTTTCACACTTGACTGAAGAAATGCCTTTGGCAGAAAAGCCAGCCACCATCTCATACTCTGGTGGTGAAAAAATTAACACTGATGCTAGTGGGCCTTTTTTACAGTCAAAGCACACTAGGGTTTTGTTTTTATTATTATTTGTAAGCCACCCTGAGCCTTTTTAGGGAAGGGTGGGATAAAGAATTAATAAAATAAAATAAAACAAAACCAGTACAAAAATAAATCTGTCCAGGTCTTTCTATGAGGACCTTGTTAGTATTTTCAAGCCTATGCAAGCAACAAATATTCAAAAGTTGTAACAGATTTTGGAACATATTCATCCCATCAACAGGTGATCTCCTGATCTGAATTCTAATATTGCTGAATAAATCTTTCAATAACCAAGTTACACACATATTGCATGCAATTCTGTCCTTGTGGAAACAACAATTCAGCTTTCACCGACTTTAATGAGCAAGGAGTGTGCCCTCTTGTGTTTTTTTTAAAATAGTCTGTTGAAACCATGAAGGCTTTTCCATAACCAGTCTAAAGTAATGGGCAAGCCCTACACGTCTAAAGTCCATTGGCTTCATGCAGGTCATCCTCCAAACAAAATACAATCTAGCCTGATTTTCAGAGGTGTTATTACCCGCAAGAAAGTAGACGATATAAAATGTCCAATAAAAAGAAGGAAAGCTAGCAAACATCTCTAATATGTAAGTCAGTTTTAGGTGTGTTCATGACTTGGCACCAGAGCTTCAAGGGGAATTCACCAATACTGGATGTCTTTTTTGGTATATCACGTGCCCTGCACATGAAAGAATGCACACTGATAAACATTTCTTGTAACTGAGATGATCACATGCACTTGTGACTTCTCAACCTTGTGAATGCATCCTGGTCTCTTCCCTGTCCCCCTCCCTTGTCTTCCGTAGATTGTAAGCCACCTGGGGCAGGGATCCATCTCTAGTCAATGACTGTATAGTGCCATGCACATTGCTGGAGTTATATAAATAAATAATAGTAATAAATTCCAAGGTTCTGTAATCTTCCCAAAAGAGCTTCATGATGCAAAGGATCAACTAGCTTTCTATTCAGGATTTCAGTGTAAGTCAAACAGCTTTGAACAGACTCCTAAAAGCACCAGGAGGGGGGAGAACCAATTTTTAGGCAAACGTTTAAGTGACAGCACAAATAAATGACAGTTATAGTAGATTTCTAAACATTTGTCAGCTAAAGTAGAGAAGACATGGATATGAAGGGGGGAAACTTTTTAGGAACACACCAAAGCTGTGTTCTTAGTCTGTTTTCTGCTTCTCCCAAAGCAACTTCTGGCTTGGGTGTTCAAAACCCTTCAAATATATAAGAAATAAGGCCTCGGTGACAGTCTTGTTTCTTGACTTCTCCAGTTCACACAGATGAGCACAAGCTCCAAAGAATTTTAAACAGGCCCAATGCTACGGATGACAAGAGTGCACTCAGTTCCAAGACAGTGACAAACCTGATCTAAAGCACTGAAATCATGCACAATTAAGAAATGACAGGGCTTGCTGTTTTACACCCTACTCCGACAAGAAGGATCAGTTGGTGCATAACAAAAGGTATGATTGTTTGGAAATGCTAGGAGTCGACCTTATGTTTTAATATTAGCTCCTATCTTCTATGGCAGGATGGGGAACCTCTGGTCCGAGGGCCAACTGCAACCCATGACCAGTTTATTTATTTGGCCCCTTTCCAATTCCTGGATCTAGCCCCCTACCCTCAAGCACTGAAGGAACGCACTCATGAGGGAGTAATGATGAGGGCATGGCATTTGAAGACAAAGGGTGGATCTGTGGGCTTGATCCATGATCTGGACCCTCCCCTCTCGCATCCTGAGTATGCCCCTCAAGTTCCCATCACTGGCCTCTTATCCAGCTCACGGGGCCTGTACTCATTTTCAAAGTGGCCCCAAAAGGGAAGAGCCTCCCCCCTCCCCAGCTGTACAGTGTCTAACTTGGGAATAAAACCCATCTAGGCCAACAGACGGCACCTCCAGAAACAATGTAGTTTAATCTGGTTTGGATACACAGAACTCAAGAGCCTTTTTAATAGTATTTATTGTAGGGTGTGTGTTCTTAATCAGTTTTCGGTTTGGCTGTTGCTTTCCGTCAAGTACTTGCACCTCTCCGTTACTATAGCCCAACAAAAATGCAAAACATTTGCAAAGCCAAAAAGCAGCATTTCATGATTTAGTTCCCCCGTCTTTGCTAGTGCTTTTTATTTAGTATCAGACTCCAGAACCGGTTTGGGGAGGTCTTCTGTATAATTTTCCTTGCAATTTGCTTCACTGAGATGGTGTTGGCAAGTTTTTGTTTTTGAGCATTCTGCGTTTCTTCAAGGACAGATTTTTTTTTTCTTTTTTGCTATTCTGCAAAGTAGTATGCACAATTGCCACGAGGAATTTCATCAGGACAGTGACAAATGAGGCAACACATTTTTGTTCTTGTCTGTCTTTTTTTAAAACTGAAAATAGTTTGATACAAAATTAAGATTTTGTTTACAGAATTCCAAGGTAGAATTTACTCATTTCTGATACATCATCCCATTAGTCGGGACCAGTGCCACTTTCACTCTACACGGCAATACTGTCCAGAGATGCAAGGCAACCACCCTTTCCAAGTCAGATTCCCATTTTAAAAAAGCTTCACTTTTTCATGCTTTTGAAAGAGCTGTGAACTCTCACACGTTGCTGAATGGGAGAAGCAATTTTCATCGATGCCTTTTTTGCAAGGGACCTTTCAACAGCTTCAGGTTTCCATAGCAACAGCTGTGCATCCTCCCCACCAGTCAACAAAGAATATTCTGCCATGTTCCAGTAGAAGGAGCGAACGGTAGCAGAGTGCCCTCCGTGAAGGCTGCCTGCAGAGCTCAGACCATTCACACTGCAGTCCATAAAGTGAATGTTTCCTTTCGATGTCCCTCCTAGAACAAACAACTTGTCTGCCTTTTCATGGTAGAACCCACCTATTAGATAGTCCAAGCTGCTGTTTTCAATACTGACAGCTTCTCTGGTATCCAGAATATGCAACAGTGTGATTGGTTCCTCTGTATCTATATGAGCAAGATCCCACCAACAAAATCCTTCATCATATGTCATGCAGTAGACCTGTTTATAGTCTTTTCCAGACCACCCGATAAAACTTACTGATGAATCTGAATTACAAGTTGCCATCAGAGCATCATCTTCATTGTCCTTGTTAATATCAAATATATTAACCAATCCATAAGTTGACCCTGAAAGTACCAAGTTTGGTTTGATAGGATGGAAACCTACTTGAGTAATATCATCATTGTGAGTCTCTGAGTACACACCAAGGGGTGTTTTTGTTGTGTTGCCCCTTGTGTCCCAGAACACCAGAAATGCATCCTCTTCAACTTTTTCCGTGCCAGCACAAACTATGAGATCACTGCAATTGATATCAAAGCTGATGAAGACATTTGAAAGATAGCCATTATATAACTGCACTGCTTCTTGAGTAGGTAGGCGAGTATCCCAACATTTCACTGTGCCATCACTACAAGCTGAAAACAATTTGGCGTCACTAGCATGGGCAAACCGGACTCCATTAAGCAACCCAGAATGGCTACTGTACTCCCGTAGAAAGTTCAGAGTCTCTCTGTTATATAGCCGGATTGATTTATTAGAACATGAAATAGCAACTAAGTGGTTATTTTCTGCTTGAGAGGACTTAGAAATGTCTATATCCAATAAGTAGGTAGGATCTTCAGTTAGTGCACAGCGCTTTGATATTCGGAGATTAGC
Source organism: Sphenodon punctatus (assembly GCA_003113815.1). NCBI lineage: Eukaryota > Metazoa > Chordata > Lepidosauria > Sphenodontia > Sphenodontidae > Sphenodon > Sphenodon punctatus. Next base: position 1,374,073 of record QEPC01000676.1, read on the forward strand.
AAACTGTTCCTCAGTCTTCTCCGTAGCAGCCATCTGTAAAACCACAGCCAAAAATGGGAGGTGTCTGAAAATAAATATATATAATTTGAATTAAACAAGTTGCAATTTCATAAAAAACCCGAATCTCAAAAAAAGCATCTTACAAGTCTAACACACAAAGTTAGATTTCTAGTAACTCTGCTACCGTATTTATTCAGTGTAAGGCCGCCTCTGATTGAAAGGACTATATAGCTAAAAAGCTCATTGAAGCCCAATTCTCCAGTGCGCCGCATCACATGTAGAAGCCGAAGCTTGTGCAAAGCAAATATAAAGTGTTATTTCTAAATCAAAATGGTGGCATTTTATAGCAACCATGTCTAAGTGTAACAGGCCAGACAAGGTGCAAAACAGTGAAGGGGGTCTTTATATACTTGTAATTTCCAGGTGTTCAGGAAAGTACCACCCCTCTCCAACCACACAGAGTAATGTTTCTTGAACACGGAATAGCATTGGCGGCATACCGTCCACTAGTTCCGGATCATTGCTGTTTTAGAGCATGGAGGATTTACAGCACTCAACAGAAAGAAAATATTCTTGGACTTAACAGCCAGGAAACCAAGGCACAAAAGAAGTTAAAGATGTGACCCAAATACAAAATGTTAGCTCTGGGGCAATAACATATACGCACGGATTTCTTGAAGACACAGTTCTACATGGCAGGAGCGCGCAGTAACCTAGGCTGCTTTATGGCCTTACAGTCCCACTTAACGTGGGGAGAAGCTCAAAGCCACCACTTGAGATGTCTCATAATCACAGCTCCCCAGAGAGGCAGGGTTTGCAGGCAGTATGCACATTTACAGCTATACAGCTCTTTACAGTTGCTCCAAAGACCAGGTTTGGGCTTCAGTGGTAGATGAATCAGACCCCAACATTGGCAGCTACTTGTGCCAATTGGCAAGTTGTATAAAGGGACAAGAACGACTGGCACAAGGAAGACAGAAAATGCCTTGGAGCCATCATATGGAAGCATTAAAGGGAGATTCAAGCAGGTGTGCCAGAGAGAGGTATTTAGAAGGCTTGAAACAAGTAACATTACCACAGAGGGCTACTCTAAAAGGAAGAAGGTTAGAGACTCCATGAAGTTCACAATGGAATTCACTATTATTGCTGTCCAATAGTGAAAAAGATACTCGATCCATCATGACGAGCATCTGCCTAAAACCCCAAGATAGACCGAGTTAGGAACAATACGTACGCATGAGCGCACACACCATACACGTGAACAAAGTGATAATCCTCTCGCACGCTCTCATGTTTGATGTATATTTATACTCTAAGCTTTTGGAGAATAGGACTGTATTTCAGTGGTCTGGGATGGGGAGGGAGGTGAGATGTGCACACAAGGTATTCTGGAGGTAGGGTGTGAGAAGGAGCCCAGCTGGCAAACACCTAGCCTCACTCTGATTGAACTAAGAGGGGTTTCTAATGGGATAGGGTAGCAAGGAGGAAAGAAAGTCAGAACAAGGGGAAGAGAAAGGTGAGGCAACAGCAGAAGAAAGGAGAAGGGGAACAAGATGTATATGTGATGGGAGAAAGAGTCTCAGCTATCAGACAAGAGGAAGGGGGATTTGGTTAAAAACACACAAGATCCACTGGGGTGTGTACGGTCCCTAAATGACCTAACACACTTTTGACCCCTGTTGAATTAATAACGTCGTTCAATTTCTGAGTTAATTCAAGGATGGTATTTTTGGAGGAACAAAAGTTTGATGTCTGGCGGTTATGCCTATCGAGGTAACAGTTTACAAATTTGTATTAGCCAATTTAAACAGCTAGCAAGACAGGTTGGTCTACAACGTATCTGAATTCCGTATTTATGTTATCTTTACTGTGTCTGATCATCCGTATTTTTTCTGTTCATGTGCAAATATCACAGGACATTCTAATAGGACAAAATTTACCAGCTCCTGCCACCCTTAAAAAAATAAAAATAATTTTTTTTTTTAAAAAGCAGTGCACATATACACATACTAAAAAAAGATTAAACTCCCAAGTCACAACTAATCTAACTAAGCTAGATGACTCAGTAATATCCTGTGACAATGAGCCCCTCAGGTTAATCCTCTTCATCAAAGCAACCCATCAGAACATATAGGCAAGCTTGTTTTTGCCATAACACACTGGCATCCTGTGGAAACTCCTTTCCCCCATCAAGGAGGAGGGGGGCAAATACTATGTTCTTTCTGGCACAAGCTTAACACTCACAGAAGGAGCCTAAACTTAAACTTCTGCCAAGCCACCATGAATAGATCTCCCAGACTGGGAAAGCTTATTAGCAGTGTAATTACATAAACACTGGCTAGTTCATAAGTACTGTTCAGTAGGCTAAGCCCTTTAAAAAGAAGTGACTGTGAACCGAACACTAGATTTCTAAAGTACAATGCAAAGTTAGGGAACAATGTAGTGCTTTTTCTAGAATAAATGAACTTACTATGACTTGAAAAAAAAAAAATGAAAAAAAAAAAAAATCACAAAAGCAAATGACCAAAAGGCAAGGCAGAGAAACATATCTATATAAAATTACATGCCGCTATTTAATGATGCTCATTCAAGCCTGTTTATGAAGGAAATGATTTAGTTCAAAAGGTGGGCCATGGCCTCATGCGGGTTGCAGTGTCTGCGGATGAACAAGACCTAAGCTTGGCCAATACTGGATCTCTTTTTGCTATGGCATCATAATAGGGTCAACAGAGGCAAAAAAATTGAGAACCACTGCATAAGGATCTGGAAGGAGCAAAGATAAGATGCTGAACATTTAGTCAAGACTGCTGAAGATCTGCAGAAGAAACTAACCTCTAAAATGTCCAGATTGTGATCCCAGAAGAGAATCGGTCTGCAGAAACCTGGGCTGCTCTCTGAGGTACGATGCTTGTGTAAACTTTGATACTGTGGGACTCTGGTTGCGCTTATATTTTTTTCATTTAATTTATTACGGCCGAGGCCAAAAGGTTTTCACAACCAAAACCAAACCGAAAACACAAAATATTGAAGCACCAGACACAGGAACAGGTACATACTTGTTTCCTACACAAAACCAGATATTACACACCATTCAAGGGAAACGGAAGGAGGAAAAAAACCCAAAACCACTCTACTAGACTACATGTAACATATACATTTAAAAGTTTTGTGCCATAACTCAACAGACTCTACTCAGAAAGTTGTTTGAACTGAAGGAACCGGGTGCGGAAATTCATAGCAGCTACAAGAAACTGGGAGACGGCTTCAGATATAGACAAATCATTGTCTGCCAAGGCCAGAATACACAGGTTACGATGCGTACGACCTGGGAATTTCTAGAGAAAAAGAAGAAATACTTAGAACATAGGGGATCGTATAGGCGGCATTGAAACAATATATGAGCGGGGGTCTCCACCTGCTGCTGATCAAAAGGGTAGCGTCGCTCTGAAAAATCAGTTGCAGAGAGACGGCCCTCCAGAACCATTGATGGCAACGCGTTAAATCTGGCCGACATCAGCAAGAACTTGCCTCTAGATGAAATACCTGAACACAGGTAAGAGGCCGTACAGGGACTGAACCTAACATATGGGCAGTAATTCACCAAATGGCGGGAGATTCCGATTGCTGTCATCTCTCCCTGGGTTGCGCTTATAAGAAAAGGCAGGTTTTCCTACTGACAAATATCTACTTCAAAATAAAACCTTTTTAGACTGGAAAGGGCATCTAAACTCAAAACAAGTCTTCTTAAACCCTGGTAAATATCAGCCACTTGGAGAGTAAACGCTGATTGTTTAATACTAACAGCTTTGAGAAAGGATATTATTCCATGTGTAATTTCTGTAAAACACAGCCTGCATGTTATGATTTTTACTAATTCTGGGATGCATTAAATTACATGAGCTAAAACTGTGGGGATGGAGAGTCTGCAAAATGTCCAGTTTCAGCTTTATATTAGGTTCTCCAGAACAGAGGTGGGGAACATCAAAAGCCTGGGGGGCCAAATGCGGCCCACGGCTAATTTTTATTTGACCCCTTTCCAGTTCCTACTCCCAAAGCACTGAAAGACTGGGCTCAGGGTAAAGGGAGAAGACATGACATGCATACAAAGATAGGGGGCAGATCCATGATCTGGCCCCCTCTCTTCCCGATAACTCCCTGTGAACACCCCTGTCCTCAATTTCTGTGTGTCCTTTGGAACTAGTATTAATTTTCTAAGCGGCTCCTGAAAGGGAAAAGGTTCCACACATCTTCTCTAGAAAGTAGTGTCCTAGGCCCTTTCAAGCCCTATGCCCCCAAACCTCAGTGTTTCAGATGCTCTGAAATACAGGCAGGCTAATTTCCATTTTTTCAAGAAACACATGTATCATACATACTGGAAGCAGAGAGCATAGCCTTTCAGTTGTAAAATGTGTTACTACCACAGTGGCCTAATGCTGCATTTGATGGTTGTCATCTCTTAATAAATCCCATTACTAACATGCTACAAAATGTCTGCTCTGGCGATAAAGGTCATTAGTATTATGAATTTGTGGCTGAAGGTTTCATAAACAAAGACACTGGGGCGTAACCACCAGCCTTTCCTCTTCATGAGAGGAAGTTACTGTTGTATTTTGATGGGAGAGTTTAAACAAGAAGCAATAGGAAATCTGTTAAAGTGTACAGGACAGATAGGAAATCGTGATCTTCCAAGAATAATAGAAGATAGCTAAGAGCTGGATAGCTGCCACTTGCTCTGCACTCCACTATATACATTTTTTATTTCAACATTTATAACCCACCCCCTCCTGCCCAATGGCAGCGCAGAGCAGTACAACAAATAAAATCAATATAAGATATAAAATACAATGTTAAATATCAGATAAAAATAATAGGATCAATCAAAAACAGGCCAGATAAATACCCCTCCCCATCCAAATCCTACCCACTCATTACCCGTCTCCCTCACCGAACACCTGGCAAAACAGCCGAGTCTTACATGGTCTACGGAAGGAGGGGAGGTCCGGAGAGAGGCAAAACTCGGTCAGGAGAAAGTTCCACAGCCTTGGTGCAGCCACCGAGAATGCCTCCTCAAACGTGGCCACCCAGGTATATCGGCAAGAGAGTGCTTCTGGACAACCACAGGGGCCGATCCAGGAGATGGGGGATGAGACGGTCACGCAGGTCGGTGGGGCCCAGGCCATATAGAGCTTTTTAAAAAGGTAACAACCAACACCTTGAATCGTACCCGGAAGGCGATAGGCAGCCAGTGCAGAGACCGGAGCACTGATCTTATGTGCTCACAGCAGCCTGTCCCCATCATGAGGTGGGCTGCCACGTTCTGCATCAGCTGCAGTCTCTGGGTCATCACCAGGGGTAGCCCCACGTAGAGCGTGCTGCAGTATTCCAGTCTTCAGGTGATGAATGCATGGATGGTGGCTAGATTGGAGCCCAAAATGTATGGCTGAAGACAATGGGCCAGGTGTAAATTACAAACCGCGCTCCTCGCCAGAGCCGCCACCTGGGCAACCAGGCAGAGCTGCGAGTTCAAGGAAGTCACCCACGATCCAAACTTGAGGGACGCACCCGATCAATGATGGGGGCTTCTACCCCCTCGCCCCTTCCCACCAGCATCACCTCCATCTTAGTGGAATTCAGCTTCAAACAGCTCGCCCTCATCCAATCCCCCACAACCGCCAAACCTTTGTGGAGAGGGAGATGGGCAGGGGGTGGTTCTGTTGCCCTTTTAGTATTTTAAGTTGTAAATTAGGTGTATTTTTATTGTTATTATTGTCGGTTGTGGGTGTTGTGAGCTGCCCTGAGCTGCTCTGTGGGCAGGAGGGTGTGGGGTAGAAAAATATTGAAATAAATAAAATATCAGAGGGAGGGGTCATTCTTCTTGTTTACTTTGGTTGTTCATTCCCCAAACCAACTAAGATTCTGAACATTTTCATCCACTACAAAAAAATGTAATAGAAACCCTTCATTTGCATCTTTAAAACTTGAAGCCTCTTCATAACAGCAAGATACAGAATAGAGGGAAGCTACCAAAGCTCTACCCCGGACCCTTATGTCTATTTCTAGGATATTTATTTATATTTTATTTATTTATTTCCATTTTTACCCCACCCCTCTCGGAAAAGCGACTCAGGGTGGCATGCAATTATATAAATACATGGTCAGAGGTTCCATCCACCCCATTTGGGGAACGTAGCTGTTCCATGTTTACTATACGCAGACGATGTGGTTCTCCTCTCTACGACACAGGTGGGCTTGAGGTAACTACTCACTTTGAGAGATACTGTGGGGTAAATCTCTTGGAAATCAATTATGCTAAAACGAAGGTGGTGGTGTTCTCACGGAAGCAAAGGGTTTATAGAGGATTCATCGGTAAAAGTGAAATAATGCAAGTAACGTCCATTAGATACCTAGGGCTGCTCTTTCAGGCAAATGGTGGGTGGTCACTACAGGTGCAGGTGTGCCTGGCAAGGGCGAAATTGCTTAATAAAGAAATAGTCACCTTTTTTAGATCAAGAGGGGGCCTATTGATTAACCCAGCTATCAAAATTTTCTGCCATAAGAGTATCCCCCAAACCCTTTAAGGGGCCTTCATATGGGCAATAGAGTTTGGAGCTTCTGCAGACTGGTTTTGTTAGGGCACTTCTTTCTGCTCCTGCAGGAACAAGCAACACGGTACTCCGTTTAGAACGTGGCCTACGCCCTATACATGAGAGAATCTGGGTGGATGCTTTTAACCTTTGGCTGAAGCTCTATTTTAACTTGACAGCCCCCTTGTCGCAATTGGTTAACATGGATAACTCCAGATCTGTGGGCCAGGGCAGTTGACAACAAAATTAAACCCTTGGGCTTTAACCCAGAGACTTTTTCACCCTTGGGTATAAGGGAGCCAAAGGGATGCTGAGAAGTCGTTTGTCGGATCAGTCAAGAAGTTCAGGCGGAAATTAGAGACAGCAGAGCCCTGGGTTGCTATTCGTTGATCTGTAATAGAACCAGTGGGCCTATGCCTTTTTTGGCCAGCCCCTTAACTAAGAGCCAAAAGGAGCCTCTGTTTTGGCCAGGTTAAACATATTCCCTTCCTTTCTGGTTGAGGGCAGGTATAAGGGCATTCCACTAGCCGAAAGACCATGCCCATGTAAATTTAATCAAGTTGACACAATTGAACATATTCTGTTAGATTGTTCATTGTATACAACAGCCCGTAGTAAATATATTTTGCTGTAGGTTACTCCTTTCCTGGGCAGATCTTCTGATTTTTATTTAAATCTTCTCTTACGTGATCGTACTAGTTTTGTTACCATGAAAGTTGCTGAATTTCTGATGTATGTCTATGTGAAGAAACTCGAGTTAATTAAGTAATGAATATAGGATTAAATGGGAATCCTACTGAATATTTTATTTGGACTGCTGTTTCGTGATTTTATATTTGGTATTGATTGATTTTATTGTCTTTTTTTAATATGGAAATTTTGCTTAACTTAATTTGTGTGTGTGTTTTTGGAGTATGTTTTGCAATGACCTAACTTGGCCACGCAATAAAGGATTATTCATTCATATAAATATACACAATCAAATACAAATTCAATAAAATATTGTATTAAAGCATGCAAACCTAACTCAGTATTTGGAAGGTCAAATGGAAAAAGCCCTTATAACATATTAACAGGCTTTTGATTGAGCTATCCATTTTTGTGGCAGCAAGATGGGTATTTTTGAGAGGACAATGGTTAGATCATCGCTACCTACATTTCCACCAGTGGTGTTCGTTGAGGTATCAGAGGGACTTCAAGCCACAACCTATGCGCTGCAACTAGACCCGTCCTGGCAAGTGAAGGCCAGTGAGAAAGGGTCATGCCTCCCTCAAGGACAACTTCTTAAAGCATCAGTTTGGAACATAAAGGCTTGATGTGACCCTGGCAAGGACTTTTCTGGTTAACAATGTTGAAATGGTGCAACAAGAGAGCCTTCACAGTTCCCATTTACCTCCAATTCCATTGGCCTTTGTCAACCCGTGGATGCCACAAAGACCTCCCCACACCACCCCAATGGTGATTAGCTAGTCATCTGTGCTCAAGCCAGTGTCAACAGGTCGGCTGATTACAAGACACAATCAGTGTCAGGAAAAGATCTGACTGGAGGGGGAGATCATTCTACATATGCCCATGTCTAGAGAAACCACAGAAGTCTTGAGCACCAGTGTAGCTTGGTGGATAAAGCCGTTATATGGCATAAATATCAGTGCACGTCGCCCTCAGATACAGAGGATGTTCTGGGGGCTGTTTAAGCCACTCATTGTGAACTGGACCCATGCCAATTCTGGCTGGTTAAGGCCAGCCAGGAGATGTTGGGGCTGTTGCTGGCCAGGATAGTCAATGCCTCCCCTTAGGGAGGACAGAGTGCCAGATTGCCTCAAGGAGGCAGTGGTGCAGCCTGCTCAAAAAATCATCACTTGACGTTGACGCCCTGGCCAGCTATCGGCCGGTCTCTAGCCTTCCCTTTTTAGGGAAGCAGGTGGTGGCTCGCCAGCTTCAGGAGCATCTGGACCGGATCAGTTTCCTAGATCCCTCAGTCTGGCTTTCATCTGGGTTATGGCACGGAGACTATACTTATGGCCTTGGTCGATGACCTCTCCCACAAGTTGGACTAGGGCCATTCGACCCGGTTGATCCTATTAGATCTCTTGGCTGCATTTGATACCGTTGATCATGAGTTGTTGGTGACTCGGTTGCGGGACCGAGCCGGAGTGGGCAGGACTGCTCTTGAAAGCTGCTCTTTCCTGGCCGGGAGAACTCGATGTGTAGTGCTGGGTGATTGTTCATCTTCTCCCTGGGACCTCACATGTGGAGTCCCGCAACGTTCCATCTTATCCCCTCTCTTGATCAACGTGTATATAAAGCTTTTGGAGGAGGCCGTCAGAGGGTTTGGCGTAAGGGGTCTTCAATATGCTAATGACACCCAACTATACCTCTCTTTTTCATCAGACTCAGGTCCGGCAGTCTCGGTGCTTACCCGGTGTTTCTCAACTGTGAGGGACTGGATGAGGGCGAGCCACCTGAAGTTGAATTCAGATAAGACGGAGGTGATGGTTGTGGGAAAAGCTAGGGGAGTGATGGCCTCCATCATTGATGGGGTCCATCCCCTCCTGGTGTCTCAGGTTTGCAGTCTGTGGGTGCTCCTAGCCCCATAGCTCCATCTGGATGTCCAGGTTGCGGCTGTGGTGAAGGGTGCATTTTGCTAATTATATCTGGTGCGACGCCTTAAGCCGCATGTCTCAGACAGACCTTGCCACTATCATCCATGCTTTTAAGTACCTTGAGATTGGATTACTGTAAAGTGCTCTACGTACCCCTGGTGACGCTCCTGAGACTGCAGCTGGTGCAGAATGCGGTGGCTGCCTATGTCTTCCTGGTCCAATTCAAGGTGTTGGTCTTGACCTTTAAAGCCCTGAACGGCCTGGGTCCCACTTATTTACAGGACCACCTCATCCTCCAGGTCCTGGATCGACCTCTGTGGTCAGTCAGGAGTGCCAGCCTTGAGGTCCCTCGGGTTTCCTGGGTGTCAACTATGAGGAGGGTGTTCTCGGTGGCCGCACTGTGGCTGTGGAACTCCCTCCTGCCAGAGGTCTGCCTGTCCTTAGACCTCCCCTCTTTCCATAGATAGTGTAAGACCTGGTTGTTCCGTCAGGCCTTTGCGGAGGGTGACTGGTTGGGACTTTTCTTTCCTCTGCCAGGGTTGTTTTAATATTCGATGGTTTTATTTGTTTTATCATTTTAAGATGTTGTTAGCCACCCCGAGATGTGTAGGCAAGAGGGGCCGGCATACAAATGTGAGAAAATAAATAAATAAAAGTGCAGGTTGTGGCCCTAGGAGACCAACATTCAAATCTCAGAATAGCCATGAACTCACTGGGTGGCTTTGGCCAAGTCACTGACAGTCCCAGTTCCCCATCTGTAAACTTGGAATACATGTATCCGTTTTTCCTTACGTTTCCTAACCCCTTGTTTCCATTTCCTTGTCCAGCCTACATTTTAAGCCCCTGGGTCAGGGACCCATCTCTAATAGAACTGCAGCACCAGGTACATTGCTGGCACTAATAAACAAACAACACTGAACTGTATCCATAATGCTGGTTTTGTACAAGGTCATTACTTGGATACAAGTTCATTCAGATATTTAGAGAGCTTTGTTATGCAGAAGACACCTAGTTTTAGGTTTGTCTCTTCAAAGTCAGATGGTGCAGCTGAGATGGAAGGTTAATGAAAAGCAAGAGGAGGCTCTGTCCAGACACAATCCAAACGATATTGCCATAATGAAATGCATCTCCCCCCCTTTTTTTTCTTTCTTTTTTTTTTTTTTTTTAAGAGCTTTGCACAGCATGTGTCAGCTGGGCTTGCAACCAAAAAGTTGGGTTGTGATCTCAGTCAATGTTGGGTTATCAAAATTACCACAGGAGTTTACAGTTGGCCGGGGATTATGATCACACACTTTAATTCTTGAGAGATGGAGCACCCTTAAAATGGGGGGTTGGGAGAGGAGAGATTTCTCTCAGTACACTCTTGGAAATTCCCTCACAGTAGACAACTGTACACATATCCCATCTGAAATACGGAGAGCCTGAAATTCAATAGATTTAGTCTGCTATAAAGCTCACTGCTTTACTGAGTTTGTCCTGTTACAAATATTATTGGGGGGGGGAATATTTTATATTTTTGCTGTATAGATCAGGTGTTTAATCACTACTTATGGAGCTTGTTAATTGTTCCGCCCTATTTAAAGAAACATCTAAGGTGCCAACTGGATAGGCATCTTTTTATACACACACACACACACACACACAGAATTAAAATGCTTGCCAATTTTGCAAGCCTAACAGTGTTATCAGAGCACATATTCTACTGCTTGGTGGTTGGAATATTAGTTATAAACCTTTCTCAGGCTAAAGAAGACAGAGCCGTGAGTCATTTGAATCCTACAAGATTTTTCAAAAAATAACCTGGTGATTCATAAATTACATTCCTCCTCCTCCTCTTAAAATGGCTTGTGGGGAATTGAGAGATTCTAAAACTTCTTAACTTCCTAAGAGAAAATGCTGCTACAACAGTGTATCACAACAAACGAAGTGGCATGTGTCTGAAAATATCTGGGAGATGTGGGAGAAATGGGCCGTTTGAAGCACAGAAATATTCCATCGCATATAAGAGTAATTGGTAGGTGGAGAGAAGGATTTATTGAAAATGAAAACCACCTGCATGCTTGGCAGTCTGCGCTCTGGAGATCAAAAGACAAAACACAGCAAGGGGCCTGTAGATTTACAGGGAATTCTCAACAGCTGTCTGTCCTACGAGTGACTTACACAACACAAATTCCCTTACTTTACTGTTCACAGTGCAAGGCGGGGGCGTGAAAAGAAAAAGCAAACAAGCATTGGCCAGAGGGCTGGCATTCAAGAGAATCCATTTTTTTTTATTTGCACACCATGTTCCACTTTCATTAAGAGCATAATGTGCTACGCATCAACTGATAGATCAGACTGGGTCAAGCAAGTCTACCAGTCACTAGAAGTAAACAGTGCTCAGAGAAACGCCAACAACGGGAAGAGTGCCTGGGGGCTCCCCACCACTTGTGGACTCATAGTGCCACATCTAGCACATCTGTGGACACAGACATAGATCTGGAATCTGCATCAGCTCTACTTGTCGTCTTCTCTTTCACGGATCTGCTAGAATAACTATTGCACTCATTTATCAAGGTACTGCCAAGACAAGGGGTGCAGCCACATGAACTGGGGTGGGCTTGATTCCCCACACACCCATGGCGGACAATCGCAGCCGCCACACTTCAGAGCCAGCGTGGAGAGCAGGGCAGACAGCCTGCCCCCTGGTAGAGGTCCTGACACGCCTTCGAGCAGGCTGAGGTGCCAGTTATATGCGCAGGTAGACAGA
>QEPC01000687.1:0-14394 GCA_003113815.1 Sphenodon punctatus
CCCATGTTGCAGGGCTGCAGTGTTGCCCTGTACCATGTATAATAAAATGTAACATCAATTTTATCGGTGTTAGAGTGTCTGTGTAAAAAAGGCCATGGTTTGTGCATTAAAACCAAGTCCTTGAACCTGCATGAAATATTTTGAGGTTTCAAGATTTATTTCCACAGGCCAAAATCTCATCTGGTATACGCGTCTCACTTATGATGTCCAAAAGAAAAAATGTGGCCTCTGCTAGTACACCAGGAAGCTAAGGGCAGTGGGGTGAACAATGGAGATGCAGCAAGACTTTCCACTACCAAAACATGGTGGTTGCACTACAGCTGTAATGTGAAACTGAAGTTATAAGAGCAACAGCTTTCTGCTTAACTTGCAGGAAGATGAATACAGAGATGACACAGATAAAGACATCTTTAAATTAATCTCAAAGAGATTTACACATCTAAAATTCCATTAGCTCAGTTTCCCATGGTCTTGCTGAGAAACTGTCATACAGAAGTTAACTGTATGTAATTACACTGTCCCCAAAAGAGTTATTTGTTTAAAGCTTCCAGTTTAAATACAGAGACATGGATTACTGAATCATCTGCCCACATTATTGAAGTAGCCAAGTCTTTTCTTAAAACTGGTCTCCTTTGGTTTCTGTGTAGTAAGTGCTTTAACTTCTCTTTAAAGAAAGTGGTTGTGAGAGTGTAGAGAATTGGGTTCAGGGCACTGTTTATTGGCAGAATAAATATCACTATCCAGGATGTGACTGTGCCTAGAAAAAAAATTAAACAGAGAACTTCAAAATATAAATCAGTGGCTTTGTCAGAAATACATACGAGCAAAATTGTGCCCCATTTTAAACCCCTTATCTTTGGTTGAATTTTATTTTTCAGAAATTTAATATAAGGCCTCTTCATAAGAAAAGCAGACTGAATACAATACAGTCTATTGTGTTCCTTGGTAAGCAGTTTTTAGTGGAAAAGGAAAATAAAATAGTGTGCACTTTTTAATAGAGAGAGAAGTGTTAACCTAAACATGATCCTTGTATAATAATTAACAATCTCTCTTCCTAAAGACAACCTGGTTCAGCTAAATACATACTCACTCATTCTTATGCACAGCAGCCTTTAAGCAAGCAGTGCTTAGCGTCACAAATATATTTCAGTGAGACTGTAATACTGACAGTTAAGAATATGTTCAATAAAGATGCTTTCCTGGTGTGTAAAGATTAAGAGAAATGGATCATTATGGTCACTACTTCTGAGTGGTGTCTGAATGGGTCTTAGCTCTGCAAGTTGCAACCCATTTTGGATTATGGGAGTTTTAGGGTAGCAACCCTACTTTGAATACATGAAGGCTACAGATCCTTTTCAGCAACCTAAAGTTAGCCAATGTTCCTACTAGAGCATGGATATAATTAGGGTTACCATACCGCCCCTTTAAAAAAGGACACTTATGGAAAATACATGGAACAGGGCTGCATCCAGTGCAGCCCTGCAACATGTATTTTTCATAAGCATCCTCTTTTAAGGGGGAGATATATGTAATCCTAGATATAATCAATGGGGCTAAAATAGGGTTAACACAGGCATCAACTCATGGGAGTAGGCAAGGTCATGGTTGAGTCGTAGAGCGGGTCAGAACCAGGCAGACAGTTAGCACGCACATCAGTGGAATAAGGAGTAGCTATGAGCAGGGAGGACAAGGAGTCAGTGGTGGTGCAAGAACAAGGCTTAGCCAAGGGGGTGAGTTGATAAGCTGCAGACTGATAGGAGGTGTCTGCTTATAAGGAAAAGGGGAGGAAGTGCTCAGCTTTCCTGTCCCACTCTGGGGCACCGAGGGCAGACTGTGATTGGCCTAGGCCACAGTCTCTATGGTAGAGGAGCATACACTACACGAGGTTCAGTGCTGGTGTGGTCAGTGGAGCCTTCACTAGCTGGAGCAAGTGCTGTCTGTGGCCCAGTGCTGTTGTGGCCTCAGGTTCCCTCATCTGCAGGGGCTACTCGTGGTCCTGTGCTGTGGTGGCCTGAGTATCTCTCATCTGCAGGGGCTACCCATGGGCCTGTGCTGCTGAGGGTGACTAGCTTAGTCAACACTTTATACATTCAATCAACCACTTACTCTGGAGTAGTTCCATTGAAACACAAGGGGCTTCAGTTGGATTACTCTGGAGTAAGTGGTTGATAGACTGCAGCCTGAAGCCTTAACAAAAAAAACAAAAAAACAACAGCAACAACCAAACAGCACAGAAATCACACACATGGACAACAAAGTAAATGTACCTGGAATCTCCACATGGAACAGAGAGAGGATCTTTATGACAAAGACTGGAATCCAACAAATGGCATCAGTGAATACTATGAAAAAAAATCGATTGGCAAGCGCAACATCCCTATGAATGTGGCTTCTTATTTCTGATGTTTTAAGAGCAGTTTTTTTAATGGAGCAAAACATACTGACATAAGAGAACATTATTATGATGAAGGCTAGCAGATTCACACCTGTTGAGAAAGAAATTATTCAAAACCAGAAAATCATCTTTGTCTTCAACCATATTTTTACTCCTTTAGCTCATCCAACTTACATGAAAAAGAACCCTATATTATAAATCCAGAAGGGACCATTACGATTACCTAGTTTGACTTTCTAGCTAACACACAGAATAGAATTTCATCCATCTACAGTATTTTTTAAAAGAGGTGTGCACCAGGGGCCCATGTTGTTTTCATTTTCGGTATTTAAATCTGTCATTTTTGTTTTCATAAATATCACATTTTCGTTTTTGCTTTTGTTTTTGTTTTCCATTGGTTTCAGTGGAAAACACAGTTTCCCCTGTAACGTTTTTGTTTTTCATTATATTTGGCTGGATCTTAGAGAGATTGTACGTTCAATGGAAGGCATTAGGTGTACCAAATTCCAAAATGATTGGATAAAGGAATCCATATTTATAAGCAGTTGAACTATATTATTTTGCAAAAATCTTCATATACGTTATTAGCTGTAACCACTTTGTCTCACATTTAATGTAGATGAAACTTGGAAAGTTTACACACCTTCCCATATTTGCTATCTCTGCCAACTTTCAGAAGGATTGGATAAAGGGTCCTGGTGGAATAAGCAATTAACTTATAAATGTATGTCTGACTAACATCTTTGTAGTCCAGCCAGTGTACATGAAATTTGGCAGGACTGTATACCACACTTTCATGATCATCTCTGACAAATATCAGAAAGATGTGATAAAGGGGCCCAATTTTGTATGCCTCCACAGCATATGCAGAAAAGGAGCCTATGCCAGGGATTCTCTTATGTGTCACTGTGGTATAAGATTGGTTTGCGATGCTAATTGGCCAGCAGAAATGCCAACCAAATATCCTCATTCTGTGCTGTGACCATCCCAACACCTCTCCCCCACTTGTTACTGGAAAGTCAGAAGCATCTGTTTAGGAAAGAGCCAATAGAGATTCACTTATGTTCTTTGTCACAGTGCTGCAGGATGTGATTGGATGATAATTGGCCAGCCTGGATATGTAAACTATGTCTCCTGATTGCTAGGATGCTATCCCCAAAGTCCCAGTTATGTCCCTTCTATGCCCGCCTGAGGGCCGCCCCCTATGTCTGTCTCAAAGCCACTACTGATTGGTCCTGTAAAGCTGAAAGCATGCAGTAATTGGCCAATGAATGTGTCTTTCAGTCTTTTGGGTTGCTCCACATATTCCCTCCTACAGCCTCCCTCCCCCTGTCATGCCAGGTGCCTGCCTCTTATTGACACTGCATGTGGTACTATTTATCTGAATAATGGTCTTCAAGGGGACAAGTTCAATTGATTATAAAATTGGTTCCCTTTATCAAATTGGTAGAAATTACAGGGAAATTACATTTCTGCTAAATTCCCTGTAAACAGAGTGGAATATAAAAATGTTACAGCTGGAAATGTATTTTCAAGTTAATGTCGTCTACCATCAGGACCCTTTATCTAATCTTTTTGAAAATTGGCAGAATTTTTAAGCATGTGGAGGGACATAATATTTACAGGTTTCATGCAAATTGGATGGAAGATAAAGAATTTGTAGCCATGTATGTTTATGGAGCCTTTCTTAAAATTACAACATTCAATTGCTTCTAAAATCGGTTTCCTTTATCTAAACATTTCAAAAATTGGTGCATATTGTGCCCACTACTGGGGGTACAGTCTCCCCAAATTTCAATAGAATTTAATAAGAAATAAAAAAGCTATAGCCAGAAATATGTTTTTCAGTTTTTTCCCTTTATTTAAAAAACAAAATGTCATTTTTGTTTCTATTTTTGTTATTATTATTTATCATTTTTATTATTGCAATAACAATAATGAAAACAACTATTTTCATTATCATTATTGTAATGACAAAAACAACATTCACACCCATAATTGTTTTCCCCAATGAACATCTTAAGACATTTTTGGTGAAAACAGAAATGCAAAATTTCCCCAAGTCCAAAAATTCAGATGTATTTTTTTCCCCTGCAGAATGCTTCATCATAGCAGTTTTTCAGCTTTTAGTTCTAGGCTGTTACAAGGCAGTAGCCTATGCCAGGTGGTTTTCCGCCTGCTCGTTTAATTAGGTTTTCACCTCCACTGGCCACTACCCAATGAACATGGTGCTCCCCCCATGGCAGGTTTCCAGAGCCCGCGAAGCAGACTAATGTGTGCGTACGTGTCCGCATCCTGTCAGTTAGGTTGTGTGCAGCGCCTCATGTGCATACAGGTCCACCAGCATCATAGAGTTGTGGGCAAAGAGCCTAGAACGTTCCAAGGAGCGAGCGCTTCCTGCCCCTCTCTCCACTCTCGCTTTCACCAGCACTGCAAGTGGGGCTGTCTGTAAGCACATGAAAGACACGCTGGGGGCTGCCCAGTTATTAGGCTGGACACACTAAACATGTGAGTGGGGGCTGCACGAACTGAACCAGGACTGCAGCGGGCTATTGTCTTGTTTGTTTACACCCTTAGGCTCCATCTTTAAAATGTGGAAACCGGAGACAAAGCCATTCTTGAGAAGTTGCAGCCCTGAGGTGGTTTTAGATGGGATGGGATGGGTTTGTTTTAACACAGTTGGGACGGATACAAGAATTTAATATTTTTTTTAAAATGTACACTCCAGGTTATTGGTCTCACACTTTTGATTCAGAGAAAAGGAATTTAATTCTGGAAGAACATCAGTCCTATACTTTTGTGGGAGTATTTCTCTTTGCCTAGTCTGCTGGGGGTGGGGATCTGGGGGAAAATGGTATCAAGATACTAATACTAAAGACATCAGTAACTTCTAATCCTAATGTTTAGATTTTAATAGCATCAATATGTAGTCCTGAGTCTGTGAGGTAAAAGGGAAGTTAGACTGATAGTGGTTTGCATTATGCTGTGTCGTTGGAGGCTCTGTGGTGGTTTGGGAGAGGCATATCTAAAACCACTGTCAGTTTCTGTATATGTCTTCCTAAAGTTTCTATTTATTTACTTATGTTGCTTATTCTCAGCTAACTTTATAGACTGATGATTCCTGGGATACTTTCTATTAGTCTTACATGATTACTCTGCTGTTTCACGGCATTTAAGTTATTTGCTTTCATAGTCTGACAGTGCTGCCAAGGTTGAGTGGCAGTTGCGGACAGCTAATTTTATTTATTTATAGCTTCAAACTGCACAGGAAGATAAAAATACTACTACATCAAATATAATAGAATTAACTGGTTGATGGGTAGCCTCTTGTTAACACCCGCTGATGAATGGGTGCTTCTTTTTCAAGATTTTTGAGGACCCGCAACACACATCTGGGTGGGTGGGTGGATTGAGGGGCTTGTTGAATTAAAGGTCCATGGGATATGTGACAATGTATTATCTATTATATAATGTATTATGAAATTTTTTAAAAAAATAAAAGAATGATTTGGACCCACTATATTGACCTTATAATAAGTTTGTTTAACTGCATGGTCATATTGGTGAATCATGGGGTCCACATGCCCCCATATTGAAGCAGCAAAAGGTGGGGCTAACTAGCAGCACTGCAGCAGGGGGAGCATCAAAGGGCCTGGGAAAAGGTCAAAGGGAGGACTAACCATAGGAGAAAAGAATTCCAGGCAGTTGCTAAAGCCAGCAGAAGCACCAGTATGGGAACAGAAACGAGTTTGGAGGAAGAAGCTAATGGGAAAGAAGGCACCTGACCCAGCCTGCTGGGGAGGCCACTGGGAGGACTCTGCAGAAGCAGAATTACTAACACAGTACGTTGGGAATCCCAGAAGCTGGAAGTCAAGTTTGGGGCTCACCAGATGCTCTTGAGGAAGTGGAGAAGGCCGTGGGTATGAAGCTCCAGAAAAGCCCAGGCTTAGGGGTTCCTGCATCTCCATGGGAGGTGAGAGTTTGGCGTGAAGGTGGGCAAAGCCAGGGTAGTAGGAGTGAGAGGGGGATTGCAGGAACAATTCTTTTCATGAACAGCTTTGTGTTTGCACTCCTACCCAAGCTGGACAGTATTGTTTTGTTTTGGAAGACTCACAAAAACACTTCTTCAATGCTATTGGCACTCATTAATGGGTCTGCTCCTGCAGCAACATATCCACTGACAGAGACCCATGGAAATACATGGAGCTGCTTACTTCCATACAAAAATATCGAACAAAGAGGGATTATACCTTATACAGTATACGGTTATTGAAAAGTCTGTATAACACAAAAATAAAATTATCTTGATCCACATATTGTATATAAAAGTGAACAATGAATCACATCAAATACTCAAGTTGATGGTTAATACAATCCCAAATGAATCATACACCTTTACAAATAATTTCTAATTGCAGTAGTGCCAAAAGGAAAGTACACATTTTGTTACTATGCAAATAAAATCAAGCTTATTGTGTACCAACATTAAACATACATCTTTACAAACAATTTCTAATCGCAGTATTGCATCTTCACAAACAATTTCCCAAAGGAAAAAGTCCATATTGTGTTGATTATGCAGCCAAATCAAACTTGTTGTATACCAGCATTAACATGTTTTGATCCAAATGGTCTTTATCAGAACTTATAAAATTTCAATGGTCTACAATAAAATAAATATTAATATATCATGTATACCATGCCCCTATGGACAATTGTAATTTTTTCAACTCCAGTAGTTTTTCATATAAATTGCATAATATTGAAATTCCATAATATTAAATAAACCAATTATAATTATATCTCAAAAACTCAGACCAAAAATACACACCTCCACTGAAGAGGACCTCATATATACTTTATCTTCTTATAGTCACACACACACACTATATATATATATGGTGTGTGGGTGTGTGAATATAAACTTGATAATAGTAAATAATAAAGCCAAAGGAACCCAAAAGAGAGCAATCCAATTCAAACTCACCAAGTTCCTGTGATGTGAAAACATCAGTTCTCATTGGAAAAACTCTCTCATCAACCACTAATTTCAATAATAAATACAAATAAAAAACTAGAGGCTAAAATCTTCTATACCATGCAGGGTATTTTCAGATATTACGAGATCACAGTGAACCACAGTGAACCACGGTCAATCCCGCGGTGGGGCCAAAGCGCCCTGAATGTCTGTTCGGCGGCTGCCAGATGCTCACCACAGTCAATACCCACCTGGGGTCAAAATCAACCACGTTTCCAGAGCTCCGACCCGGACCATCTCCAAAAGCATGGTCAAAACGATTCCCACAGGGAAACAATAAAAAGTAACGTCTGAACGAAGGGGGAGGGGACCCGGCGGCACAGGGGCACCAAGGGGGCGGCCAGCAGGAGGGCGGGAAGGGGGTGAGCCGTGGGACAAGGGCAGAATGGCAACCAACCCCTCCCCCATGTCCCGCAGACATGGAAACGGGCCCGGGAGCCCGAGCCCCCAGAGGAGATGGGCACAGCCCTGGCAGAGGAGGAGGACCCGGAGAGACCATGGGGGATTTGGTCCTACCACAGAGGGGAGCAATGGGGGCACCAGGAGACCCAGGATTTTATCCAAATCTGGGGGATCCTGGAGCATCAGCTGGAGCTCGTGCTCAATCAGTGCAATGAGCACGTGTTCTGGGAGGTCGTCTGGGACATGGAGGTGGCGGGGCATCACAGGACCGTGGCACAGTGCCTTTCAAAGGCCAAGGAGCTAAAGAGGGGGTATAAGGCCACCTGGGACAACAACCGGTGGTCTGGACACGGAGCCCGGACCGCCCCCTACTATGATGCCCGGGACCACATCCTCCATATGAAGGGATAGATAGTAGCCTCATGCCTCATGGGGATCGCCATGGTCCAGGGCAGGGAATGGGCCAAGGTACCCCCTACCCTCACCGCCCCACAAGAAGGCACTGGCTCCAGGGCCCCTGACCCCCTGGAGAAATGCCATGGGACCTCCGAACCAGCAGGCCCCCCCGACACCATCCCGGAGAGCTCCCACCCCCTGGCCAGACAGGATGACTCCGAGGCCGGCACACTGATCACCCTCAGCCAGTGGTCACTGGGGACCCCCAGCTACAGAGAGGGGCCAGTCTCGGAGGGACTGGAGACAGACATTGAGGGTAAGTGGGCAGATGGGAGGGGAAATGAACCAGGGGGAGGGGGGGAGGAGGGAGCCCCAGGCAGAGGGGAGGCCCCATCCACCTCCGATACCCCAGCCCATGGCATGGGGGCCCGAGGGGTCACCCGGGCATGTGTACAGCCTTCCTCCTACCACCCTCCCATATCCCCACAGGACACAGCATGCCCCAACACCCGAGTCAGGCGGTCGAGGAGGCCGGTGGGGAGCAGCCCCTGCAGCAACCGGAGGCTCCAGGTGAGGCACACCAGCAATGGGGGGGGGCAAGGAGGCTGGGAGGTGGACCCGGGTTACACAGGGTGGGGGTGGGGCTGGTCGATGGGGAAGGGGGTGAGGGTACCGGTCACCTAATGGGGGGGCCTTGCTACCCCTAAGCCGTGCCCCCACCAGGGGAGCCACCCCATAACTGCTGTGTACTCTACAGGCCAGCCCGAGGGGCCCCAGCAACCCGTGCCCCAAGCTCAATGGATGAGGGAGCACCGGGCACTGGTACAGCACCGGAGGGAGAACCAGGTGGAGGACATTGTCCGCACCACCACGGAACAGGGGGAGTGGATGATAGCGGCCGTGGATCGCATGGAGGCAGCCACAGAGCGATCCCTGCAACAGGCAGAGGCAAGGGACTGGAGGCTCCAGGTGGAGGTGTGCCTGGAATGGAGGCAGGAGCGCCAGGCCCACAGCAGGCAGGTAGAGGCGTTTGGGCGGTTTGAACAGGCCATCGAGGGGATGGTGTGGAAGCATTCTGCTAAAATTGATAGGTCCCATGACATCGGGACCTCCCTGCTCCTGCACGCTGGCACAATGAGTGCCTATGTGATGCCAGCCACCCTGCCGGGCATGCTGGGTCCCCAGTGCCCCCGACACCTCCCCAACTACCTCAGCTACCGCCCCACCAGCTGGGGCCGCGCATCCACCTTCCGGTCCCTGTAGGCCTCCGGAGGGAGCAGCCACCCAGGGGGGCCTCTCAGGTCCCGAGTCCTCCCTCCCTCCCACCACCACCTGCCCTGCCGGACATCGAGGTCTCCCAGGACACTGTTGGGGACATGGACAGTGGGGGGGAGGGGAGCTCCCAGAGCTCTCCGGTGGCCTAAGGGTGGGTGAGGGGTTGGTCCCAGAGACATGGGGGATGGAGGGATGGGGGGGAAGGTGAGGGAAGTCTGAGGGGGGGCATGGAACCTACGCGGTGGTGGTTGTGGTGGTGGTGTAGGGGGCACATGTACTTGGGTAAGGAAAAAAATTCCAGGGCACCACTACTGCCTCCTTTGGTCTTTTCATGGGCCCAGGGGTGGGGGAGGACCGATGGCCATAGAGGGGCTTGCCCAGGGAGCTGGTGGGGCCCCAGGGTGGTGGGGTCGAGGTTGAGTGCCCTCATGCCTCGGCCTCCTGGCTGATATGCCTGACCAGGGCAGCACAGATGCGCTTGGTGTATCGGTACTCCCGTGAGTTCTCTGCAATTATATACAGGGGCACAGGGCCAAGAAGGCGCTGGGACCACAGGGTATTCGAGGGCAGCCCCATCGGTCTCACACACATTGTGCAGCACACATCAGGCACCTATCACCAGGACCGAGGTCTCCACCGTGTAGTCCAGCCAACCAGTGAGGCTCCTCCAGCGCTGCTTGAGGGCCCTGAAAGCCACCGTCTGGCTTGCGCACAGGTGGGAATTGTACAACACCGCCTCTGGGGTCTGGGCAACCGGGTACACCTTCATCAGCCAATGGGTGAGGGGATAGGCCGGGTTCCCCAGGATACAGGGTCGCAACCTGGCGACCGGGTAGGGGCACCCGTGTAGCCCTGGGGTGGCCCCCTCCCAGCATGGGGCCTTGCACATGGACCTGCACCCACCCAGGCATCCTGGTGGCAGCTGCACTCCTTCTGTCATCACCTCCCTCCCCTCTGTGCTGACAACATTGTGTCATTGCTGGACTGATTAGTGTGTCAGCTGTCCTGTCTGTGTGCTCAGTTCCTGCAGCTGTGCAGGGTCCATGGCCCATGCCTCACTCTGTTGCCATGCCTTATTGTGGCCCGTGGCCTTATTGCTTGGCCTTGGGGCTCCCCTGTGTCCCCTCCTGCCCCTCCGGGGAATGTGGGCCCCCTGCCTGTGGTGTCAGTGTTCCTGGCTTGCTGGACCATGGCTGGCTGCACTTCCACCAGGCTCCCAGCCCCCATGGGGCCCCCCATACGTAGACCTTCTGCGAGACCATGGCCCTGTGAGACCTGTGGCATACCCTGGGCATGCAATTGCTCCTGAGCTGCCCGGACAGCCTGTTGGGTGCCTATGTGAGCCTGAGCTCTGGCCTTTGTTACTTTGGCTATGAGGCTAGTGCCCGCAACTGCCAGCTTCATGCTGAGACACTGGGTCTGCTTCCCTTTCCTGATGGGCACATTCCAGAGATGAAGTGCTCGCATGTGGTGGTCTGCGGTGGAGATCGTGTCTGCCCCCTCTGTGTGCAGCCTGGCCACCTACATGGTCTGTCTGGCGGAGGGGGACCCTGCCCTGGCCGTGTCCTACTTTGGCTGTGTTCACGGGGCCCGTGGGTACCAGCGCTCTCGTGGGGCAGTGTATCACTGGCTGTTGGAGCTGGGTCACCTCCCGTGGCCCCCTGCTGCTGACTCCTGCTTGTCGGAGTCCTCTGTGGTGGAGATGTCAGTCCTGTCAAGTGTGTGGTCCCGTTCCGATGTGCAGTTGGGGCTCTCCATGCAGGATTCATTCGAGGCGTACTACCTGGTCGCCCACCACATGTTCGTGCTGGGGTACCGCTGGGGCATGCTCCATTGGCTGCACTTCATTCACCTGGCAGGTCATCCGGCCCCTGGTCCCTTAGTGGCCCCCAGCCGCTGGCTGTGCCTTCTGAGCCCCAGTCGCTGGCCCCGCTGTGAGCTCCTGCCTCTGCCTGGCTGCCGTGATCCATTGCCTTTTCCCTCCTTGATGTCCCAGTTGTGCTGCTGTGCTGCCAGCTTCCCGGGGTACTGCTGTCCCTGCCTGTGGCTCCGGGCCCCCCTTGCCCCCCCGTCTGCCTCTGCAACCGGTATTCCCCTCCGTGGTTACCGTCTCCAGCGTCCATGTCCTGCTCTCTGAACCAGCCCCCAGCTCCCCTGGATGCTGCTGACCGTCTTCATCTGCCTGCCCTCCCTCCAGCACCCCAGGCCCCCCCTTGGGTGCCTGTGTGACCTCAGGGTTCTGGGGCCCCCGGACTGCAACTCCCAGCGTCCTCCCGGTGTGTGTGTGTGTTTGTTTCTTTGGACCGGCTGCATGGGTCCGGCTCTCCTGCCTCCCCTCCATGGCACCCTTGCCAGCGCTTGGGGTCCGTGTGTGCCTCCTGGACCATTCCCGGGCCACTGCCTGTTCTGTGTGTGCCTGTACCCCGACCTTTCGGGTTCCCCCCATTCCGGGACTGACTGTGTAGTTGTGGGGGTGCCCATGTGGGCTGTGCTGTTGTTGGGGGTCTGACTGCCATTCCCCATGCTCAGTCCTGCCCCTGCCCCATTCCCCCCCTCTTCCCTGTCCCGCTACCCCCCCTTCCCCCTGTGCCCATTGTGCCGTGTGTGTTGTCTGTCCTGCTGTGTCCCCTCTTCCCTTCCTTTCCCGTGTGGGTGTGTGTGCACCCGGGCGTGTGTTTGTGCTGTGTGTTCCACTGTGGCCTCGATGTCTCTGTGCCTGTTGTGTGTGGTACCTCGGCGGCTCTTCTCCCTCTCCTTCCTCCCTTCCCGTTTCCCTTGTGTGGGCGTTCCCTTTTGGCGCTTTTGGCTTCGTTTGCCCTCAGCCAGCCATGTCTGTGTCCTGCCCCTCCCCTTCTGGGTGTTTTGACCACGGCCGGGAATCGGCATCATGTCTGTTGCACTGCCCCGGACCGTGGTCTGGTGGCCCGATTCCTTGCCGTTGCCCTGATCCCATCACGTCCGTTCGTGGCTCTCCTTGACCACGGGGGGTGGCTGTTCGGTTCACCACCGCTGGGGATCCACTGTGGTGAATCCAGACTGTGTAACGTCTGAAAACACTCAATGTCTAACCCAATATGCTAATAATCAATTGTGTCTTCATCTTGTATCTTCATAAGATTGCACTCCACCACATTGAATCACTCAATGGGTCATCATGTCCAAAAACAAAATCCTACAAGATAATAATAAAGCAATCACTATTCAAAATGCAAGTATCAACAAAAGTAAACAAAGATTAGCTTTCTTTTTCAAATTTTTTTAAATGAAAAAACCTTTAAACCAAACTGCTAACAGGCATACATACATTTTTTCCTCCTTTCAGCCAACTCCTCCGTCTGAAAACTCTTCCCAATTATTTTGGCAACAGCCTGTGTATACTAGTGTAGTCCTTATATGCTTAAACACAATTAAGACACCTGAATCAATGTCTCACACCTGAAGAAAGTTTCAGATATACTGGAGATCTATGACAGCACCCTATATTCCACACCTTCAAAATCATTAGAACTCAAAAAGCCAAAAGTCATCTTTCAAGTAGAAACTTACTGCTTCCTAATTATCAAACTAAAAATCAATTCCTTAAATCTCTTATGTCCCTAATGCAATAATCAAAGGGTTCTCATTATAACATAGGCCCTTTTCACACAGATACTCTGTCTGATAAAATAAGTGTTACATTTTATTATACATGTTGCAGGGTTGCAGGTGTGCTGTATGGGTGCTCTGCAACATGTATAATAAAATGTAACACCCATTTTATCAGACTTAGAATGTCTGCATGAAAAGGGACATACAACCACTCATCATGTTACAATTGGTCAAGCAAACCTAAGACCATTTTTACATGGACACCTCCCTTGTCTGATGGGTGTGTGGGCGGATGTGCGGGGGAGGAAGGGGTGTCTGTAAACGGCGTGGCAATGGGAGGGGGAATGGGTGACTAGCCGTGTAAACACCATTGGCAGTGGGTGGAGATGGGTGTGCACTACCAACTTACACCCATCACCTACCCATGGAGTGATCCAGAAAAACAGAGGAAGCTCCATGATTGGAGATAGGTGTAGGTGGATGTGTGTCCGTGGGAAAGAACATGCACCCACCTCCGCCCACTGTGGCAGCACACCCATCCTCCCACCCACCGCTGACCGTGTAAGGCCCTTTTCGCACAGACACTCTTAACACTGCATGTATAATAAAATGTAACACCCATTTTAGTGTCTGTGTGAAAAGGGTCTAAAAAGGGCCTACGTACCACCCTCATATTTAAACCTTCTAGATGCCAATTGCCATCAAGCTATCACACACTCATAAGAAATGCTGCTATATCATAAAACTGAAAAATGTTTATACAAGCTAAAAGCCAATTTATTCAAGCAAATGTACACAAAAATATTAAATGTGCCAAACTAATTTATCATTGTATTAAAATGTATAGGAATAACAACTGGAGGGAATGATCACACTTATTCATATCTGTATTACATTACAAAAAACATTTCAATTCCAAAAAGTCATTTAAGCCATGGGGCTTTACAGAGTTAAATTTAAAAATCCAAAATGCTTCCCTTTGTAATAACCTTTGTTTAACTCTTTCAGTTCACCAAATCCACTACACTATCCAGAAGGTGAAGTCCCAATAAGCATGCCCCATCTCCTTATAACCATGGGTGTTGTAGAAACCTTCCTTTTCAGACAACGCATATACGTAATTTCATCTTCTTCTTAGGGTGATTTCAGACGTTACGAGATCACAGTCAACCACAGTGAACCACACTCAAACCCACAGCGGGGCCAAAGGGCCCTGAACATCTGGGTATTTTCAGATGTTACGAGATCACGCTCAACCACAGTGGATCCCCACATGGTGATCGTGATCCTGTAATGTCTG
>QEPC01000687.1:51929-66090 GCA_003113815.1 Sphenodon punctatus
CCCCCCCCCCCCCCATATTTGAAAGTGATTTTTTTCTCTTTTTTGTCAATATTATATTTTTCTAATGACAGGGGCCAAGTTACTGAGAATGCCAGAACTGATTTTAGGTCCCAGTCCACCACTGCATAGATATAAATAATAAGAGTGCCCAGAGTTTAGTCCTTTTAGTAAGAACTAAAAGATTGTCAAGGATATGAATACTCATGCTGAGGATATAAACCCTGAGCTCTATGGAATTTGCTTGGAATAAACTTTCCCCTGTGGGAAATAATAAGCTCATAATATTGATCATTTTAGCTAGAGGCATCCAGCTAGTGAGCCTTCCCACAACAGCAAACTGTCTCCCATGGCCACTGGAGTTGTGCCAAAGGTAGGTGACTTCCTATCAAAGGAGGACAAGACATGCTCCCAGCCCATGCAAGGGTGTAGCTAGAATAGGGATGGAAGTGCAGCGGCATCAGGGTCCACAAGTCTTAGGGGGCCTCTCACCCTGATGGAGCTGCATTCCCTGCCACTGGGAGGGGACAGTGGGGGGACCACTCCATCTTCTGCACCAGGGTGCATTCCACCCTGGCTAACATACCACTGCTTTTTCTCTCTCTCTCTCTGTGGGTAAAAACAGATGTGACGCCGGGTGGCTGCATCCCAGACTGACCCGGGACCGGCAGCCTGGGTGAATACGGTGCGTGCTGGGCTGGGGCTGCCAGGGCCAAAACAAATATGCACCCAGCTAGGCCAATGGCTGCACAACTCAGGGATGGGGAGAATGGGGAATGTGAGGTTGGCCCACCCCTACACTGCGCCCAGTGCCCCCCCATAACGGGCAGCTATGGCAACCAATTACACTTTTTACACGGGCTGCAGCACAGGGGGATCAGTGTGCACTGTGGTCCAAGTGCGGTCGGTGGGGGGAAGGTGTAGATGGGCGCACACCCATCTACACCCATCAACATGCACGGAGCAACCACCATTTTTGACTATTGCTCCGTGCATGGGGGATGAGTGTAGATGGGTGCGCACTGGAGCACGCACACACGCACACCCACCCAGCGTGGGATTTACACGGGCAGCACCCATGCATGAACACCTAGATAGATAAGAAAAAAGTTTATTTGTTATAGCCACAAGGCCATCACATAAATAAAAACACACAACAATAAAATATAAGTTAAAACAATGAGTGAGTACGTACAATATAATCAATGCACAATCATATTCCATTGCTGTACAATATATACCATCAATGTAAAATATGATCAATGCACAATTATATTCCATCACATAAATGTATGCACACAACAATAAAATATAAGTTAAAACTAATGAATAAGTTCATACAATATAATCAGTGCACAATTATATTCAACCCTCTCCTAGCCCCACACCAGCACCTATTATATATTATAAGACTACTATCATCCCCTCCCCCAAGAGTTTACACCAGATAATATGATATTATATCTCTAGAGCATTCCTTCCCAGCTAACTCACTTCTGGCACTGCCTGTAGTTCGTACTTTATGTGAATATTAGCGCTTCTCAGAGCAAAGACAGCCACCAACTTCATTCTTAAGGGATCGGTATCTCCCAAAAGGTAAATCAGATGCTGAATTCTTGGGCGGGAGTGGTCCCACCCAATAGCCACTTGCAACTGACTCTGATATTCCTTATATACAGGGCATACCAGTATATAATGTGCTAAATCCTCAATCCTCCCTCCGCAGGGGCACCCCTGATCTTGATAGGGAATACTTTGATACCTCCCCCTCAGCACTGCAGAACACATCAACTGTGTCAGCCTAATAAACGCTTGTCTAAGCCTTGGGTCCACTAAGGAATGTAAATATGCGGCCCCCCCTTCAGATGGAATCCAATATTTATAACAAGGGGAAATTAGGGATCCAGTAGCTAAAGCCCTCTGTTTTTGCATATCAATATCTGAGACACGCTGTTTCAGCAACTTAACCATTTGGGCACTGGTATAATCCTGAGAAAAAGACTCTGAAAAACCCAGTGAGGCAAGACGATACTTCAGATCGACCCACCACGCATCCTCACCGCATTCATGATCTTGTTGTTTTTCCAGCAGGGCAGCTCTAACTAGCATAGGGTATTTTCAGACATTACGAGATCACAGTGAACCACGGTGAATACTCACCTGTGGTCACTGTGACTTGCACATCTGTTTGGCGGCCGCAAGATGTTCACCATGCTCAATCCCCACATGGGGTCAGTTTCAACCACGCTTCCTGGGCTAGCCGCACCAATTCCCCGGTGAAAGTGATCCCCGGCGGGGATCAAAGAAAAGTAACGTCTGGTCAGTCGCCACGGCCTGGAAGCACCGCTGGGATTCCGGACCGTGGCGGATTCAGCCAGACACTGCGGCGGCATTGGCCCCGCCGCCCACCCGTCTCCCCCGAGGGTGGGCAGCGGGGAGCATGGAGGGGGTGGGGCCATGTGGCTGCACGCTGCACCACGCGGCCCCACCCCTTCCCCAATTCCCCGCCGGGATCCCCTGGCACATCTGTTAGGGCATGACGGGGTCATCCCGGCGGGGGATGACTTTATTGTTTTTGTGACGGGGCCAACTGGCCCCATCACGTCTGAAAACGTATCTGGGGCATCTTTGACCTTCACCCAGAATTTCAAAATACGCAACTCCGCTAAAGTGGTTAATGATTTGCTGCCCACTTCCAAGTTAACTATGGGTGATTTCAGAAGTGACGTGGTGAATGTCCACCACAGTCAACCTCAGTCAAATGCGGGTGGTGGTGAAAGCACCATGCATGTCTGTTTGCTCGCATCCAGATGTTCACCACAGTCAAACGTGGCCCAGGGTGAAGCTAACCACGCTTCGTGAGGTTGGGATGGGAGGAGGTCCAGAAGTGTGGTAAATGGTCACCACGGCAGAGGTGAATGAAAAGTAACTTCTGAATGGAAACCCGTAGCCGCGGTGGAAGGAATTGACCCCAGCCACAGTGCATTCTGGGGCTCGAACCATGATCCACATCTCCACTGCATGTCTGTTGTGTTCCCCCGGCCCATGTTCTCTCTGATTTCCCCCAGGTGGTGGTCATGATCCTGTCACTTCTGTTGGGGCCGCACGTGTCACCACAGCCCGCGGTGAATCCATTTACACCGGGGTGGGATTCACTGTGGTGAACTGGAACACATCACTTCTGAAATCACCCTATATCTGAGTTATATGATGTAGGCAGTCTCAAGATCCGTTTCCATAGACCATTGATCACCGGGAGCAATCTGGCAAGGGCCCAGTGTTCATAACCCCAAACCTGAACTCCATAGAGCAGTCTGGCTGTTACCTTTGCAGAGACAACCTTCCTTACTGGCCCCATACACCGCTGCCCATAGCGAAAAAAGAAGTGCTGAATAGCCAGCGCTTACGAACACCTAGATTTCTGGGTGTTCATGCATGAGTACTGCCCATGTAAAAAGGGGCAATGATGGCCATCCATGGCAGACCTGGTCCAGGCCAGTAGACAGGTTAAGGAACATATGTGCACAGCCCCAGGGACTGCTTTGTCCCGATTGGGCAAACACTAGCTGGGGCTGTGACCTTGGAAGTTTTCAGAGGTCAGAGTCCAGGCTGGCCACCAACATGACCCGGGACACCCCAAGTCAACAAATGTCAATCCTTGCACACGAGTGCAGGTGGGGTTCATGCCCAAGCATGGCATAGCAGGCCAAGCTGGTCCGCTGTCACGTTTGTTTTCACCCTCTGTTAGTGTTTGGCTTGCAGTATCACTGAACTGATGTTAATACTGTCTGAAGGGAAATGCTATCGTAGCACTTTCAAAATTCAAAGCGAACAAAAGAAAGGAATAAAAGTGAAAACACATTGCTAACCACTGTGATGGTGCTCCAGGGCACAACAGGCAGCTGAGCTGGTCTAATAGTTTTGATATCCCTTTAATTAGGGTAAATACAATAATTTAAAAGGAATTTAGAAGGATCAACTATCCTATGAACATTATAAAAAAGCATTTTAATCAGCTCAGTATTAAGTTACAATGGTAATGAAATTAAAACACAGTATTGGTTTGAGCTTCTTAAACAGTATCACTTACAGCACTCCTGTGTTAAGTCTAGATAGGTAGGCTTTCCATGGAACTTGTCAAAGATATTTGCCCATCCACTATTATCTCCTAGAAAACAGTATTTGACATGTCAGCTGCATTCTGAATAGCATATCAGATTAACAAAGGAAGCATTGAAGGGAAGAGTAAAGAAAACATCCCCACCCAAGATTTCCCCCCACCTGTTATCTGCAAACTCCCAATGTACTGTAACCAAGCCAAGAACGTGTACCTGAGTTCTCGCATCCTCATGAATGTTGCATCCCTTATTATTATTATTATTATTAATAATAATAATAATAATAATAATAATAATAATAATAATAATAATAATAATAATAATAATAATAATAATTAAAAATAAACATGTTAATATTCTCTAAATCTACCATATAAACAATACAGAACATTTGGTCAAAATGTTACAGCACAGGTTATTACTCAGTCCTTCAGGAATGGAAATTCTCTGTCTGCATAAGCAATCTGTGTCCCATCACTCTGTTGTCCCATTTGTTTAATTCAATCCTTAGCTTTTCTCTTAAGTCCAAATAGATACCAGACATCTGTTTTTCTCCTGTATCTCTGCTGCATTATTCCTTTCCTTCTAAATTCTATAAATGTTATAAATACTAATAGTATAAATTCCTTATAAATTTCAGTGAAGGATAAGGCTATACATTGGGAGCTCTGTGCGTGAGTTCACGGGCAAGTGATGTGTGTATGTGTGTGTGTGTGCAAGCGTGTGAGCACACATGTGTTGATTGTTGCATATGATGGATTTTGTTTTTCCAGATCTGTCTCTTTTAAAAACAACATGATTTAAATTACATAGTGAGAAAATATCCTTGTAAAAGAAGCATGATACAAAAAAAACCCATTATAACCTGTGATTTATCATGCACCAATACATCAAAGATACAGCTTTTTTCACATGTTCCGCTGTAACCCCTTCCTGCTGCTGAGAACCCTGTGCTCTGGAATAAACTAACAGAAAACTTTGTTTTCCTGAGTTGTTAAACAAGTGTAAATTAGACAAGTATTCTAATTCTTATTGCTAATGCCAAATACATAATATTTAAATTTGTACATCTGGAAGACCCTTGTATGTTATTCGGGTATTTACAGGGACCTGTGTTCACTGTGTTTTCCACTGGGACCTGAGTTCACTGCGTTTTCCAATGGGAAAAAACACTGAATACAGGTACCTGGATGTCTGTGCTTCTCATCCTTTACAGAAAAAGAATGGAAAATGCAACACTATGTTGTACCGATTGGCCTAGTGGTTGATGGATTGCAACCATTAACTACTAGAGCTATTGTGCTTAAGGTTCTCTCTGGGGATCATCTATGACCCAACGTGCATTAGCTGGAGTGGTGCATCCTGTGAGTCTTATCTGCTTTGTCTCTTGCCCATGGAGTGAGTGGTCTGCTGTACTTCACCACAGTTTTCTTCATCGGCACCATTCCTGCAGTCTTCTACACCATCACAGTGAAAGGCCCGTGGTAAGCATGTAGTAAGGTTCCCACATGGAAAATAACCCTTCCGACAGACTGGGCTAACTGAGCCGGATTCAGTCAATGAGAAATCTAGAAATGTAGAAAAATGTCACTAAAGTTAGAACATGGTACGAATTTGCAAGGTATGGATAAAAGCTAAAGGCTTAGATGTCCTCAGAAAATTGATTTCTACTGTAACTCACATTCTGTTGTCTAGAGAGAGTGTGGTTGTCATGTTGACCCTGAATGTAAGACAGAGACAAAGTCATTCAGAATTTTATCTTTTACTGGACCTGCTATCTTTTATATCTGTTCATGTGAGTATGTAAGCTTTTGGGCCACTCAGAGCCCTTCCTCAGGCAGGCTCAGAAGTTTGCATACTCTTATTAATGGCATTTTATATAGTAAAAGATATCATCTGAACTACTTTGTCTCCATCTCTTTTATAGCTTGCATTCTATCGCACCAAAAAAGCTAGATACCCACACAAGATTTAATTTATTATCTAGTCTCCAGTCCTCAAAGCATTATGCTTGCAAAAATGTCATTCATGGCAACAGGGGATTAATATTGTGTCAATACCTCTTATCTCACAGGTATTTGCCCTGGCTAGGAAATCAAATTAGTGTGGGAAGCTGATCAGTCTCCAAACCAATATCTGGAATGTGCACCTATGTCTCTAAGTTGGGAGACCCAGGAATTATATGTAAAGGCAAAAACCATGAATTAGAACTTTTAGAAGTTTTACACAGCAATAGATTACAAACCAGAAGCATAACATTTATGAATGGATTCAGGTAATCACATTGGCAGTGGGAGTGTTGCAGCTCCTGCAGGTGATGGACTGAGTCCCTCCACTCCCACAGGTGCTTGTGTGCCTGGGAAGCAAGGGCCCTGCTCTCAGCCTGGTACTGGTGCCGGGACCTCCACTGCTCCTGTACCACTCCCTGGATGGCATTCCTGATCTCGGTCGCCATGCGCTTGGTTTCCCCTACCAGCTCCCTTGCCATGTCCTCCCTGCACTGTCAGTTACAGGGCCAGAGCACCTTATTCCACTGGGTGACTGGTGTGGGGGCTGCCCGTGTCCAGGTCCATGCCGGGTCCTCGTCTGGGGGAATGCAAAGGAGTGAGCCATCACATCACCCATATTGACATGTACGGGGAACCTGCCTTGTGTGGTGGGATGGCTGTATTGATGGTGTGACAGGGTGACTGACGTGCATCACTCGCTGGAGATGGGTGTCAGTGCACCTGCTGTACTGATGGGAGACCTGCCTCTGTGATGCCTGGTCCTTGTGGCATATGGTGGTGGTTAGAGTGTGTATCGGGTATTCCTCTGTTATGTGTGTTCTTGACATCTGGTCTCCTTTTGTGGTGGTATGGAGAGTATTGGTGGATACATGTGTTACTGGTATGTCAGAGGAGCCTGCATGTGCAGCTGTGTCCCACCTCCACGGCTCTGGATTTGGGGTGGTCTCCACCATGACAGCCGAGTCATGACCCTCCGCCTGTGGTGCACCTGTGTGAGGGGGTGGGGCTGTCTCAGATGCAGTGGGATTGGGCAGGGGCTGGATGGCCACATGCTTCCTCCCCCCAGCAAAGGCCACAGAAGTCAGAGGCCACAAACTTGCTGTCCACACAGAGGAACCTGTCCAGCTCCTTATAGAAGGGCTTCATACACTGGCCATGGCCAGACTTGAGGTTGTCGTTGTGACGTGCCTTGTAGCCACACCTCAAAACCTTTGCCATATTCTGGTACTGGATCATGTCCCTGCTGTATCGTAGCCACACCATTCCCTTGGAGATGCAATGATACACCTATTTGTTTTGGTAGCATTTCATGAGGTTGGTTTGCACCTTGTAAACCCTCTCCCCCCCAAACAGGCTAATGAAGGCCCTGGTCTCCTCTTCTGACAGGGCCTGCCCTGGGATTCAGAGACTGTGGGGGTGCACCTTGTGTGGCTAGGACTCGTGGGGGTGTACTCCTGGTGGCTGCTGTGCTGGTACCTGCCTATCTGTCATGGCTGGGTCTTGAACCCTTGGCCTGGGGGGTTGGGAGATGCTGCCTTAGAGGCTAGCGCCACCTCAGACTGTGTTAATCAGACAGCTTCCCCTTTCTATGTCATTCCTTGCGTCTCTGCTCCCCCGGTGTTGCCACGCTCTTCCCCAGCTGTGCCCTGTCTCCCTAGCTTTGTCTCCCAGCTTCCTGATTGGCCACAAGATAGCATTTAAACCATGGTGCGGCCACAGGAAGCTGTGGGAGCAACTGCTCTTACCATTGTGTGTTTTAGTGGATGGTTGTGCTCTCTGTGTCTGTTTGTTCCCCTGTCTGTGTCTGTCAATTGGTCTGTCTGTTTGTCTGTCTTGCCTATTGGTCTGCTTGTTGTGGTCTTCCGTGTGAAGAACTTGTGAGCCCTGCTATTTCCCCTTGTGTTTAGGGTATAGTGCCGTGTTTCCCCCTCTGTATTGTGAATCCTGGTCTCCCGCCTTGTGACCCAGTGGATGTCGTGGTGTTTGTGTGTCATACTCTAGCTTTCCCTTCTGGACATAGTTCTCGCCCTCTTTAGTCCTGCTCCTGCCCTTCCCCTGTTCTCCTCTTGGGCCATAGATCTGGTCCCCCATAGCTTTGTTCCTGTTGGGGCTTCGGTTACCAGAGTCCTGCTTCCTAGCCCTGAGTTCCCCTGCACTGCCATAGTCTCGTTTCCTAGTCTTGACTTTCCCCGCAGTAGCATAGTTGTGCTCCCTGGCCTTGAGGTCCCTTGCATCGCCATAGTCTCACTCCCTGGTTTGTGTTTCCTCCCCCCTTTTTTGTCCTGTCCTGGCTTACCCCCCTTGTCCTAGTCTAGGGTCCCCCCCCCTTTTGCCTGGTCCTGTCTTGTCCTGGTCTTGTGCTTTCCCCCCTCACCCTGTCCTGTTGTGTCTCCCTTGTCTAGGGTTCTCCTTATCTCTCTGGTCTGGCTCCCCCCCCCCCATGGTTGCCCGTTCTTCCTGAGCCTGGCCTTGTCCCCCTCTCCCCTAGCTTGCATTCCCTCTTGGCCCAGCTCCCCTCCTGCTCTGTCCTTATC
Source organism: Sphenodon punctatus (assembly GCA_003113815.1). Taxonomy (NCBI): domain Eukaryota; kingdom Metazoa; phylum Chordata; class Lepidosauria; order Sphenodontia; family Sphenodontidae; genus Sphenodon; species Sphenodon punctatus. Next base: position 60,588 of record QEPC01000687.1, read on the forward strand.
TTGCACCCCTTTCCCTGTATCACTTCTGGTTGCTTTCTAAAGCTTCCAGTTCCTCCCTAGCTTTGGGTGCTTCCCTCTCTCGCTTGAATCATCTCGATGATGAGTCACCTCCTCTGAGGCCGGGTTACCCGGTGGCAAGAACGAGAACTGTCTCAGCATACTCAGGAGACTGGCTGAGAGGTTTTTCTTCCTGGTGATCCCCCCTCCTGGGTACTCTGGACCCCTTCCCCTGTTGTCCTTTGGTTATTGGTTCCCTCACACCCACTCCTGTGACACTGTCAAGGGACAATGTATATAGCTATCACCTTGCTCCCCCTGCGCAGCTGTTTCCTCCCACACCTGGCAACTCTTCTCCTTGGTTCATTTGCCTACTTGGCTGGCAGAAATGCTGCCCTCCATGGCGTTGACTTGTCTCTTTGAATGTCAGATGTGGGGGTTGCTTCTAGTCAAACGTGGATTTGTATTTCTCATGCACATCCTTTAAGGGCTGCTGGTAGGGCTGTGGGTGGGACAAGGGGGTTGGCCGTGCCATGGATGGGCCCAGAACCACTCTAGGAATCGGGACCGTGGTTCTCCATGCTACCCGGTGGATCTGTGCCATGCCATGGGTGGACACCCTGGTTCATACAAGTGGAGGATGCATGAACACCTCTTCCCGCACACCCTTTTGGATTGCCCCCCATGGAGGACTTCAGATTTTTCGGCAGTGCTCTGTGTGTGGCCATGAGTGGCCTGTGCATGGGTAACAGGAGTACGCTTCCCCACGCACCACCTTCATATGAACAGTTGGACGCATGAATGGTGGGGGCAATGTGTGGACGCATCTCGTTTTAGAACACCTACTGACTTGCTGTAAAATTCTTAGAGATTAAATGACTAGTTCTTTTAAAATTTGTGAATCTAATTTGAATGCTCATTTCTGTAACAAATACTCAAATTCACATTCACATTCACATCCTTCAGAAACTTTGAATTCATTTCAAGTTCAACTTCAGTTCATATTTAGTTACTTTGACTTTACCTAGTTCGACTTCACATATTTTGTTAGACTGACTACTTAGACTTTAGGGAAGAAGGTTGATTAGCTTAAACAATTTTAAAAACATTTTTGTTTTGGTGCATTTTGATCTAAACCAGTTTCAGCAGAAACATTGTTACAGAATGTAGGGAAACCAAATGTAAGAATTCCCAAATAGTGAATGACTGAATAACTAAATATTAAATTACTGAATAATTAACTAAATAAGAATTACTAATCAATGATTAACATTAAATAAATTAACAATGAAATAATCACTAAATACCAAATAAAGAAATCCCATGAAAACACAGACAGAGATTTGAATTGCAATTCACAAGTCTGAGTGAATATGCAAAATTAATCAAATTCAAACCTTGACATGAATATTTGCATTAGCTCTAGAATTCTTGCTTTTGATCCCTTTGTAACACTGCTCCTAGGAGATTGCTGGCAAGCATGGGAGAGTCTGCTTTGCTTTACTCTGAAAGTCTATCTGGAGGAACTCAAAAGGTTCATGTTTCATTGACGTCCCCCCCTCCTCACACACACACTTTGTGTAAGGAAAAAAGCAGGGGAAAGAAAAAGAAAAACAGAGTGGCCAAAGTGAACAACAAACACAATAAGGCTGACAAAAAACTGACAAAATGAGAGAGAAAACATTAGAATGAAGAAGTAAATACAGTTCCGTGGCATGCCAGAAACAGACTATAGTAGTAGTAGTATTTATTAAGTGTGACACCTGGTCATTGCATAACAAAGAAACACAAACATTACAGTATATACATACACAATCCCCCCAATAAGCATAAAATTACAACCAATTACTCTAGAGGGAAAAATAAAAGAGTAAAGCTCCCAAATAAAGCAGCCTAAACTAATGTGTACAGTAAGTGCAATAGCACTAAAATATATCCACTAGAGGAGACACACATTAGGTAAATAAATAGATAAGTAAAAACCCTATCAAACTCTCCAGCAGGGGTAGACAGAGAGAGCCATCCCCTATACAAGCCTATGTAGATTCCTCTGAAATTGCTCTGTAGTGCAGGAAACTCCTCCGTACGTTGACCATACAAAGGAGAAATTCCGCGGCACATTGACTTGCCTCTATATTGTCCAGCAAAAACTCCAAAGTCACTTCTTCTGATCTTCCCGGCAGCTGATCCAAGAATGGTCCCGAGTTCTTCCCTGAGTTTATCGTAAGGATGGCAGCGCAATAACATGTGCCCAGCCGTCTCCACCTCCGAGAAATCAAGTCTCTCACAGAAAGGAACCCCCATAAAACGACCATCCCAGACCCTGGATGGTAGCGCATTTACTCTAGACTATATAAGCACTTACTTTCTAGGTGTGAAATTCTTAGGAGGTGTACTTTTATAAATACATGACCAAAGATTCCCTTTAGCTAGGGAAAAAAGCCATGCTTTTTTCCTTCTTCATGGAAACTTCCTTGCAAAATAATATGGAATTAAGTTTGGAGGATGAAACGGCTAGGAGCTTAGAGTAGCTTTGTAAACCATCAAATTCGTTTTGAAAGCATCACTAATTTTAGAAAGCCATAAAATCCATCCCTTTTCCATTAAAATTATACACAGTGCCTTGAAGATAAAACACTAAGTAAAAGTAAAACACTAAGTAAAAGGCTATAAATGTATTATTAAACTAAGCTGCTGATGCCTGTGAGATGTTTGCAAATTGTCCTTAACAAGAGTAAGCCTACAAAAATAGACCAAAATAGCCTATTGCTGCCTGATTTTCACATGAACTTATATTTTCCCACAGCTTTCTGACATACTACTATAGTAGGGTTGCCACTTCTCACAGTTTGACCTAGAGACCCCATTTTGGTCTATACGGAGTCTCAGGGTCAAACCATGGGTGAAAAAACCAGATGTTCTTACAGATGTCTGTCCCACCTGGGTGAGGGGAGGGTCGCCCCCAGCTGCAGAGAGGGGCAGGGAGCAATGTGCAGCTGCTTGGCCGTGTTCCTGACCTCACCCCACTCCCTCCGACCATGACGGGCAGCCATGGCTACCAATTATGGGCAGCCATGGCAATCCATCACAGATGTTCCTGCTCAGCTTGCCCACTTTGCCCTGGCCAGGTAGGAGCAAGACACAGACTGTGGGTCCGACTCATACTGGGCCCACATTTCCTGCCCAATTCTTACCTGGCTGGTGTAGGAACCAGGCCCACATCTGGCGGCCACAAACAGATGGCCTGCCGTGATGCTGGCCCAGCTGGGGTGAACTTTAACGCCCCATGAGAGGTGGCAACCCTATGCTATAGTAAGAGATGTAATCTTCACTTCTTTCTATTCGATTCTTCATTCCACTTTCAATTTCTATGGAAAAAACACAGAACTTACACACTCATGCCTGGCTATGCTACATGCCTGAGGAAGGGCCCTGTGTGGCTCGAAAACTTGCTTATTCCCACCAACAGCAGTTGGTCCAATAAAAGATATTCAAACCACTTTGCTTCCTTCTCTGTCACTTGGGAGCAACATGGCAACCACACAACATCTGAAACAAGTTACTCCAAGTGTTCTTGAAATATGAAATATGAAATAATTTTATATTCAATGTTTTGCTTTTAAAAAGCCCAGTGTGTTGCATTCAGAATAGATGATCTACTACCAGTGAATGATAATGTAACAAACCAGTGAACTGTATTTATATTAGAAGCAAATTGTCTCTTTAAGTAAGAACCAGATTGTGAAACCTTTACTGATAGCAGTGAACTCTTACAAACAATTGCAGAACAATAACAAAGTGGGGGCTGGTGGAGGAACAGCTCTGTATTTTAATCTCCCAAAGCCGCATCCTTTGAAATTAAGCTGCCAAAATTAAAGACACAATCATTCCCTGTATTCAAAATTTGGGGGGGGGGAGGCCGGAATGTCTCCCTGTTCTCCAGTTTTCGTCTGCTCCTCAGAAGAGTGGCCCTGCATGGTATTTGTGGGATGACTCCTGTGAGCAATTGCTTACCAGTTTGAGCAAAAGGTTCACAACCTAGCTGTAGATATATTTGTTTACTCCATTCCTGCCCTCCCCCTCCAATTTCTAAGATGTGTCAGTCATAGAATTTCTAAGTATGCATAGAAAAAAGAAAGAAAAAGTCTATCAGTAAAATACACTATTGCCTCAATTCTAGCAATCCACTCCCAGCTTTTCAGCATCTGAGTGTTTAGCTTCTGTTATGTGTTATTTTATCTGCTAACACCTAGAAAAAGACAAACTAATGTGAACGTTGCTCTTTCCAGTCAAAAATACCATGTTGCTGTTTGCTACTAGCTTGCAATACAATTACGCTTTACAGCTCTCTGGTTTGGAGATATCTGTGTGCAATTTATCTTTCTGTTTGAGCCCTATGCCCTATATCTTAGGGCATTTATACACAAAACTCTACTATGCAGATCCACCCAGTGGACACAAGTAATAGCAACCATGTAGAAGTGGGGGTGGGTGGGTGCGTGCTCCCATGCCCCCCTCCACCTCCACTGTAGCAGCGGGGGTCCCAGAGCCTCACTGGGGCGCTGGGATTCAACTTTGGGGGATTAGCAAGCACCTGCTGCCATGCTCGTCCAACTCTCTGTCACTCTCTTCCCACTTGAGTGGGGTACTATTGCAAGGACCCCATCCTAGTGGGTCCTTGTCCTTGGCCTCCTTCCTCCCCTTTAGCCAAGGCCTATGCCATCAACAGCGCACAGTCCCTGTATGTGGGCCTAACCCCTTTCAGTCCACTTCTCAAGAGGAGGGAGCCCACAGCAACAGCTCCTACAGCCACCCTAGCCAGACTGAGCTCAGGCCCTTTATAGCCCTTAAGTATGCCCAGCCTGATTAGCACCAACTGAGCATGTCAGGGGACTTAGACTCAGAAAGCCTCCCTGAGCCCAACTGAGTATGCCCCAAGAGTCGGACTTAGTCTCTAGGAAGCCCTGAAGCCTCAACTGGGCATGCTCCAGGCTAATGCCTGGCTGTCAGTATAGATACTTGGCAGCAAAAGTAACAGGGGTTCTACAGGCTCAGAGGTGTCACCCTGTTACATCCACCCAGCTCCCTGCACGGAGCAACCTGGAAAATCCCAGGTTGATTCTCCATGCGGGGGCATTGGTGGCCAGTGGGTGGATGGGTGTGCACGCCAAGTGCACACCCATCTTCTGTCCATTAAATAAATAATAATAATAATAATAATAATAATAATTAATAATCATTTTATTTATATAGTGCCCCCCTACCTTGCATGGCACTCAGAGAGTTTTACAACATTTAAAACAATATACAAGTATAAAACAATTTTAAACAATTCAAAACATTAATAAAATACTTTTAAGATAGGGGAGGAAAAAAAGGAGGACAGAGTACACTTATGGGAACCAGCAGTGGATCCTAAAAGCATCTAGAAAATAAATATGTTTTCAGGTGCTTTTTGAAGGTAAGGAGGGAAGAACTGAGACGAACATCAGGAGGGAGCAAGTTC
>QEPC01000691.1:5420-18202 GCA_003113815.1 Sphenodon punctatus
AACAACAAAAAAGTAAGCACCTCCAGGGGACTTCCTGCTCCGCATCCATGGTCCAGTTTTTAACAAGAGGGAGCAGTAAGGCTAACTCGACCATGAGGGCATTGTATACCGTACTGCTCTGAGGCAAACTAAGGCCGAGGAGCCTGTGTTGGATCCTGTTCTATATAGGTGCTCATTGGTGAACTCACGGTTGGAGCCACACCCCTAGCCCGTACCCTAACCATCATTGTCTCTTTAATCAGCATGTGGGGTTGTGGGCCTGCAGCAACCCTTCCAGTAGCAATGTAGTTGAATGTGTTACCACGATCTATATGCACCTCCATCCCTTTCATAGTTCCAGCATTCCTCGAACAGCTCCTACTCCTTCTACTTCTCACTCATTCCCTGCAACTTCCCTTGGTGTCTGCACACCACCCTTATCTTCCAACCTTGTGGGAGTGCTGGAAATCTCTGTCTGGCTCCAGTTCTCACCGATGCACTTCATCTCATTCTTTCCTTGTTTCTTGGAGCAAACCAGTCATGCCTGCTAATGACTCTGGCTCTGGTCTTCATTTCCAGGGCCATCCTGGCACACATGCTTGGAGTGTTTGGACCACCATGTCCCTGGTGGACTTGTGGCATGGAGGTGACATACAGCAGCTGCTGGGCTCTCCAGATAGTGCAAGGACTGGGTATGACCTCTTGAGCTCCGAGCTCCTCTCACTTGGTCATCCTGTAAGTGGGCTGGAGTGCTGACTCCGGGCTCAGGAGCTAGGGCTCCAGCCCTTCATCAATGCTGTTCCATCCCCCACCTGTGGTGCTGGTACTCCCTGGGGCCTGGCGGAAACCCTTGCATTACAGGAGATATGTGGGCTGCCCGACTTTTGCCGTTGTCTTGTGATGGAGGGGACCTCCTTTTGCCTCTCACTCGCCCAGGCCATCATCAGGGCCTGTGGATATGAGCAATCTCACAGTGCCTGCCTCAATAATCTGCTGGAGCTGGGTCTACTTGATGCCCCCCCCACCAAGTGGGCCATATCATCTGGAGGAGCCTTCAGGTGCTGAACTCAGGAATTTCTATGATGTGTGGACTCATCTTGACATGCAGGTGGGCCTGACCTTCAGGGATCCTTTCGAGCTGTATTACCTGGTTGCGTATCACATGGGGGAGCTGGGCTACCGGAGGGGAATGTTCCAGTGGACCTCTTATGTAGAGTGTGTTGGACTGCCAACACCCCCTCCCCCCGTGCACAGCCTCCATGGAACTGACAGCTGGTGGCCCTTGGTGGCTGCGCTCACCTTGGTTTGTTGGGAGCATTGATGTGCCTAATGATTCTTCCTGCTGGGACACAGGTTATCTGCTTGGCTAGCTGCGCTGTATACTGAACTTTCAAATAAACCGCCCCTTGCTCTGGAGGCTTCCATCTTTGTGCTTTACAAGGTAACGAACTGCAGCCTGTAAGCTCGGGCACTCTCAAATGATGGCTGTTTGCTACTGACTCTCCCTGCCGCCCTATGCCTGGCTGTGGGCATGGCTGCATGTCAGCCGGGCTTCAGTTGCCCTCGAGATGCCATGACTGCATGTCGGCATGGCTTGGGGATAGGTTCACCACAGCATGGGGATGTTGTCACATTTGTTACACTGTCACGGACTGGGGGGAATTCTCCATGTCCCGTTCTGGCATTTGGGCCACATCATGTTTGTTCAGCCTCATGCGCTGCCCTGTACCACCCTGTGGGGCCGGCCATACCCTGGAACAGGACGATGTGTGGTGGCCATTCTCTGGAGTCACATCTGAAAACACTCTGGGTCTCATATATCTGAAAGACCACCTGTCCTACCGTGTTCCATTGCAGCCCCTATGGTAGGCCACGAATGCCCTCTTGCAGGTTCCATCTGTTACTCTTGTCCATGGAATAGGGATGTGCAGGAGGGTGTTTTTGATTGCTGCCTCAGTTTTATAGAAATCCCATCCCTAGGAGGTTCACTCGAGCCCAAGCCTAAGTATCTTCCAGAGGCGCTGTAAAAACAATATGATTTGAAAAAGCATTCAGTGGGCAGGAATAGGGGTTGGTTGTTTTTTTGGGTAGAGTTGTGGAGGAAGATGGTAGTTTTGAGGCGAGGGTGGGAGTTTTTATTGTTCGGATTTTATTATCATTGTTTTATGAATTGTGAGTCACCCTGAGCCTCTATGGGAAGGGCAGTGTATAAATTCAAATAAAATAAATATGGTTCATGGAGGAGTGGGGAGACTTGTGGCTGTGTCAGGCCTCCTCCTCCTCGAGCAGCAAATATCCTTGTGGCACTCCTTGATAGAGGGACCAGCCCACCTGCTGAACCTGCGCCAGTGTTTTGCGCATGCATGACCTAACTTTGCAAGTTCACTCTCTCCATTGGATAACATAGGAACTTCAAAACATCATAACTTAAATCCAAATACAGGAAATGTGTAGAATGCATACTTGAATTTTATGACACCTGTACACCTACAGACGAATAACTTGAAACACACTTTTCTCTGTCAACGGAAACAGTGGCAAAATGCAGAAAAAAACACTTCCTCCTATTTTCAAAATTGTATAACTAATCTGCTCCTTACTTTTTCAATCTGTCCTACAAACTTTCACAGTGATAGGATAAATCATCATAATTTTATAACAAGTAAAATTTTCGTGATTTTAACAGAGGGTGCAAGCCGCCTTAACTATAGAGCCATTACTACGGCTCTATAATGATAGTTTCTAATCCTATTTGCATAATAAACCATGGCAGTAAGTATGATATATAAACCTAAATTACAAATATATTTGTGATCTCTTGTCTAAGTAATATGTAATCTCAGGTCATGTATTTAACTTTTTACTGTTGTTAGCAGAGTAGATAGGTATTATTACTATCTGTCTTGAAAGCTGAGGGTTGTCAAATTACCTTAATAACACATGAACAAACTCTAATCTCACACATATTTGAAAGGTATTTAGGGCAGCAGTTGAATGCTAAATAGAAGAAGTGATATATTATACATATATGGGGCAGAAAGAAATATGTGAACATAAACCAGTTTTGGATTTGATTAATTAGTGCTTTCCTTTTCCAGTTTTATGCTGAGGGAGCTCCATTGAACTCAGTGGAGTTCTATGAGGATAAAATGCTTCCCTGTAGGGTAGACCTTACATCCATGTTATTGAGATAACTATTTGGTGTAATTTCTGGCTCAGGCTTGTTGCACTTCAGGTGGTTCAGATTGTGTGCAGTTCTTGTCACCCCATCTCAAAAAAGGCATAGTAGAAATAGAAAAGGTACAGAGAAAGGCAACAAAAATGATAAGGAGTGTTTAATGGCTCCCCTATGAAGAGAGGCTGAATAGGTTGGGGCTCTTCTTTAGCTTGGAGAAGAGATGACTGAGAGGGGATAGGATAGACATTTATAAAATCATGAGTGGTGTGGAAGGAGTAAATAGTGAATTGTTATTTACTCTCTCAAATAGCACTACAACTAGGGGACACTCCATTAAACATACGGGTAGCAGATTTAAAACAAATAAAAGAAAGTATTTTTTCACTCAATGCACAATTCAGTTTTGGAATTTGTTGTCAGAAAATGTGGTCAAGGCCATAGTATAGCTGGGTTTAAGAAAGGGTTGGACAAGTTTCTGGAGGATAGGTCCATTAGCAGCCATTAGCCACGTAGCTTTGGGGAATGTAACCTCTTGCTGCTGGGAGCGAAAAACAGGGAATATATTGCCTCATTATGACCTGTAGGGCACTTTTTCCAAGTAACTGAGATTGACCACTTTTGGAGACTGGTGCTAGGCTCAATGGATCATTTGTCTGATCCAATATGGCACTTACTTATTTCTTATGTTCTTATGGTTAGGAACTGCAAAAAGGAGCAATGGTAACATTTTGAGTAACTTTTGTATAATGGTAGCAAGTGCTGTAAGGCACAATCTTGCAGGATTGGTCTAATAAGGTTGACAGGATTAGTCTAATAAGGTCTCTCCCATGTGTAATTTCTTCAAGGTACCTACAGTAAGCTAACATCTTCTAACTGGAAGACCTCCAAAATCCCTTAAGTAACAAAATATTGAGTGTTCCCAAAGAGTTCCATTAAGCCCATCTAATTAATTAAAGCATGGGAGGCTGAGACTCAGCACTGTATGGGAAGCTATTTCCATTTATAGTATTATAATGGGTATAAATAGCTACCTGCCTGCTCTGATAGCATTGTGCACAACTTGCATTTTTTGCTGGTGTAAATAACTGAGGAAGTTACAAGTAATGATGTATTGGGTCCTCTGCATCCAGTGGGACATAACGCCCCCCCAAAAAACTATAGCATTTGAAATGGAGTAGGAATATTCCTTAACATTAATTAAGTACCTTTTAATAGGAGAATATATTTTAAAATTCCTACTTAATAATCATGCACAATATTTCTGTTTAGAAGAATAACCCTAATGAACCAAATAGAATATGACGGCAGCTCAAAATCAGAGATGGATCTGAAATTCATTCAATTCACACAACGCATGTCTAGAGGGGGTAGTAGAACACTTCCTTTTGTATGAAATATTTACCCTTACCTGTGATTTTTGATGGTTCCTTGTTCTTTGCCATTCCATTACAAATGCCTTTCTTGCTAAGATCTGACTCTATGGGGGTGTGTGTGTGTGTGATTTGATGTTCCTGCTGACCTGGAGTAAGCTTCAATCCCTAACACATAGGGTATTTTCAGATGTTATGTTACCACACTCAACCACGGTAAATCCCCTGTGGTGGTGGATGGTCCCGTAACGTCTGGTTGCTCGCCGCCAGATGTTCACCACGGTGAACCACCGGCGGTGAGCAAAATAACTACGCTTTTGAGAATGGTCTGGGCACCATCTCCGAAAGCATGGTTAATTGAACCACAGCCCGGAATCGGCGGACGGTAACGTCTGTTACCACCGCTGATTCCAGGCTCTGGCCCAGACCCCGGGTCGGAATCGGGCGCAGCGGCCAGATTGGCTGCTGCGCCTGCCTGTCTCCAGGAGGGCAGGCAGCTGGGTGAACGTGGGGGGGGGGCGGGGCTGTGCCACCACATGTTGCACTGCGCTGCGCCACGCAGCCCACCCCCCAGATTCCCCGCCGGAATCAGCCAGCATGTCTGTTGGATGTGACGTTTTGATTCCGGCGGGGAATCAAAAGGTGATTCCGTGATGGGGCCAATAGGCGCCCCGTCATGTCTGAAATCACCCATAATTTCCTGCGTGTCACTTCCTAACTACAAGTGACTATAGAGGCATGGCCACAGTGTCTTGGAGCAGGTACTTCCTCCTCTATTCTGTATTTCATGCTACTTCCCTAACATTTCATGCAGGAATATCATAAGGGCATTTCTCCATGCCCTTGGTAATGTGGGAAGCGAGATGGTGAAGGAAGAGGGAGGGAGCAGGGAAATGCAGGCAGGGGCATAGCTATTATAGGTACAGAAAGGACATTTGTCCCTGGGCCAAGTTGGAGGGGGGGGCACAAATCCTGTCCTGTTGCTGCACAGTCAGGTGGAGACGGAGCATCTGTAGCATGTGGTGTGTGTGGGACCCACCCAGAGGGTATCACAGGACGGAGCAAGCACTGGCGGTGGCGTAAGGCAGACCGTGTAACTGCAGTCTTCAGGGCTCATGCAGAGCAAGCGGAGGGAGGGAGAGGTGCTGGGGAGAGGGAGGAGGAGAGTGGGTGGGACAGGGAAGAGGATGGTAATGGGGTGGGGAATCCTGGGCCAATTGCAACCTAGCTACGACCTTGAATGCAGTGGAATTCAAGGTTGTGTGAATGCACACTGCTCCAGGACTACACAAATGCAGATTGAGAAATGTGTGGTGAGTTCGCAATGCAGAAAACTTTTGTGTGAATAAGGCTTGAAAACCAAGTTTAGGGGTATAAGGGTGTGGGGTTCAAATTTGGCCTGTTGTCAGGAGAACCCAATTGGGACCTGAATTTAGGAGCTGGATTTCACTGCTGAAGTCTGGGAGGTGAAGAGTCAGAATTTGATATTTGAACAGTGGTTCAGCCTTGTATCTAATGAAAACAGAATAAAATTTCAACCATGAGCAAATATGAAAGTGCACTCAAGGCAATCTTGGAAAATAATGAGTGGAAGGAAGGCTCTTCAAGACCCTGTACTTGTGGGATCTGTGACATTTTAATCTGTATAAATGGTCCAATTTAAATAAGACAAGTGAACACAAATCAAAATTAATGAGGAATACATTTAGAAAAGATGGGAGGAAACAGTTTGTCATGCAGAAAATTATAAACTTTTTGCAGTGACCTCTGAGGCTAGGCTGCTTCTGAGATTATTTGAAGGCAAGAGTAATGGACAGTATTATGACTGGAATATGATGGTAATAAGAAATGGCATCGCATGGCCTCTCCTTAGTATCCTGTAGTATATGTTATTTCATCTTAGTTGCCATCTTTACACCTCTCCTAGCTCTTTTTGCAGTGTTGCATCTTTGGGCAGTTGGTGGTCACAGATTGCCCCTTAGCTTAACCTTGTGGAATATCCAGCCTTGTGTGCAGAGTGCTCTTGAGCCCTGATTTCTCTTATGAAGTGAAAGGATAACAATATAATTCTTTGCACTTTTGAGACGAGACCTGTAATGGTACTTCCTGTGAAGGATTACAGAACAAACCACAATGGCATCTTGAATCAGAGCAATAATTTGTTTATTCAAGCATCCTGTCTCTAAGAGTGGGCAGCAGTAGATACTTCATAGGAAGCTTACAAAACCAGAACATGGATGTGGAGATCCATCCGCTGCTGTTCACTCACAGCTCCTGGTAGTGCATCTTCTGACTATCATGGCTAATACCCCATGAACTTACTAATTCTTTTCTGAACACATATAGTGTGATAATAGTGTGTAATAGTGGTTTTTATGATAGTCCATGGCAATACATATTTGCAAAAGCATTTTTTTCTAAGCCTGCTGCCTGATAAACTTATTGGGGATGCCCTAGCACTATTATAATTTTATAAGAAAGGATAAGAGAGACAAAGTGGTTCAAATGATATCCTACTAAATGATATCATTTGAACCACTTTGGGTATTTTCAGACATTACGAGATCACGGTGAACCACAGTCAATTCCCATGTGGGGACCATGAGCTCGTAACATCTGTTGGAGCCAGCCATGATTCCCACCAGATGTTCACCCCCATGAATCACGGCCAGGAATCACTTTGACCACGCAAATGGCCCTCCTGCCCGGAGGAGGGCCGTTTGCGTGGTCAAAGCGATTCACATCCATGATCAATGGGGGCATCACGTCTGTCCTCTGACCACGGCCTGGAATCAGCGCTGCTGATTCCGGGCCATGGTCAACGCCCCAGGGGGGCAGGGGGGGCGCTGCGGCCACATTGGCTGCAGCACCCGCCCATCTCCCAGAGGGCGGGCAGCCGGGGAGTGTGTGTGTGTGTGTGTGGTGGACTGTGTGGCCACACATTGCACCGAGCAGCCCCGCCCCCCCCGATTTCCGGCCGGAATCGGCCACCATGTCTGCTGGCTGTGACGGCGGGATTCCGGCGGGGAATCATTCGGGTGATTCCGTGGTGGGGCAAATGTCGCCCCATCATGTCTGAAATCACCCTTTGTCTTTCTGTCACTTGGGACCAATGTGGTGACCACACTATCTCTGGAAGAAAGGGTAAGTAATAGGTCCCTGTTTACTTCCTTCCTCAACTGTAAATTTTCTAAGCTAAAGAGTCCTAATCTAGAGGTGTGCACCAGGGACCCATGTCATTATTTTTTAAATTTTTCATTTTTGTTATTTAAATAATTCTTTTTTATTTTTTGAAATATCAGAAATTTGTTTTTGCTTTTGTTTTCAATTTCCATTGGTTTAAATGGAAAACATGTTTTTGCTGTACCTTTTTTGTTTTACATTATATTTGGATGAAACCTGGAATAATTGTACCTCCAATGAAAGGCATTATGTGTGTCAAACTTCAAAAACATTGGGTAAAGGAATCCAATTTTAAAAGCAGTTTAATTATGTTGTTTTGTGAAAATCTGTATATACATTCCTGGATGTAACTTCTTTGTCTTCCATGTAATCTGAATGAAGCTTGGCAAGATTATACCCCTTCTCAAGTTCAATACCTTTGCCAAATTTCAGAAGGACTGAATAAAAGGTCCTGGTGGTATAAGCAATTAACTTATAAATGTATGTCTGACTGTAACATCTTTATAGTCCAACCAGTGTATTTGAGATTTAGCAGGGCTGTATCTAACATCTTCAGAATCATCTCTGACAAATATCAGAAAGATGTGATAAATGGTCCCAATGTTATAAGCCTACACAGAATGTGCAGAGAATGAGCCTATGCCAGGGATTCTCTTACGTGTCACTGTGGTATAAGATCTGTTTGTGCTGCCAATTGGCCAGCAGAAATGTCAACCAAATATCCTCATTCTGTGCTGTGACCACCTCAGCTTCTCTTCCCCACTTGTTACTGGGAAGTTGGAAGCATCTGTTTAGGAAAAAGCCAATAGAGATTCTCTTATGTCCCCTGTCACAGTGCTGCAGGATGTGATTGTGATGATACTTGGACAGCCTGGATGTGTAAACCATGTCTCCTGATTTCTTGGATGCTATCCCCAAAGTCCCAGTTATGTTCCCTCTATGCCCACCTCAGGGTCGCCCCCTATGTCTGCCTTGAAGCCATCACCGATTGGTCCTGTAAAGCTGGAAGCATGCAGTAATTGGCCAGTGAATGTGTCTGTCAGTCTGTTGGGTTGCTCCCCATCTTCCCTCCTACAGTCTTCCTCCCCCTGCCATGCCAGGTGCCTGCCTCTAACTGGCACTGCATGTGCTGCTCTTTATCTGAATAATGGTCTTCAAGGGGACAACTTCAATTGCTTATAAAATTGGTGCCCTTTATCAAATTGTCCTGTAGTTTTGGCAGAGATAACAGGGAAGGTGTGGGATACATTCCTGCCAAATGTCTTGTAAACTAAACAGGATGGAATATATTTATGTAAATTGGATGGAAGGTAAAGAAGTTATAGCCAGGAATGTGTATGCAGCTTTTCTTAAAAACACAACATTCAGTTGCTTATAAAATCAGTTCCCTTTATCAAACCTTTCAGAAATGTGGTACACATAGTGCCCTCCATTGCGGGTACAAGCTCCCCAAGTTTTATCAGAGTTGAATAGGAAACTAAAAAGTTATAGCCAGAAATATGTTTTTCAGTTTTTTCCCTTTATTTTGAAAACAAAATTTCATGTTCATTTTTCTTTTCATTGTTATTATTTTTCATTTTTGTTCTTACTATAATGAAAATGGAAACAAATGTTTTTATTTTTGTTATAGAAACAAAAATGAATTGCACACCCCTACCCTAATCTCTTTGTATGGAAGACATTCCAGACATTCCAGACCCTTGATAATTTTATTTTATTTTTGTGCTCTTTTCTGTGTCTTTCCAACTTCTGTTCTAGAGATGAAGCCAGATCCCTAGCTAGCTGGCTGCATGAGCTAGATACTTAAACTTTATATGATCTCACTATATTGAATAATAGAAACAGTTCTTTTAGACCTTGTCCAGTTATTGTGCCTAGTTTCATATAGCTTGTTAATATGATTAATAAACCAATGTAGTGTACATTAAATCATAGTAATTTCCTGATTGCCATTAGCTCATCTCTTAACAGTTGGGTTGACTATATGAAAATATGGAAGACTATATTGTAATTCTGGAGGCAGTATTTTGTTATTCTGGGCTAGTTATGAGAACCATTATACACCTTAAAGGGCTAAATCAGTCTGGATATAATGAATAGGAAATGCAACAAATTATTTAAAAATGATTTATGTATAAAATGAGGTGGTCCACGCTTATTACCGCTCAGAACCAGATAGAAAATGCACCAAGTTCCCAAACATAAAATGTACACATTTTCTATCACAAAGCATTGTTATAATTTTATATTTTAAATATAAATAACTATACATAAATGACATCTATGCTACTGGCTGTTTAATTCAAAACATTCATTCTTAGAGCATTTTTTTTGTAATATAGGCTTTTAAAATACAATTTAGTAATATTAGTTATTGAAAAATATAGGACTGTGAAGATTGTGAAATTGCTTGGAGGGACAAGTCTTACTGGGGAGTGACCAGTTGTATCACACTGGTATAAATGATAGTGAAAAGGCAAAATTAATCTCTCTACAAAAGCAATAATGTATACAAACGGTTTTATGTGGGAAGAGAACCCCTCTGCTGCATGGTGATATTGACTGGAGTATAACATAACATTTTAGTAGAAACCGCACCTCAAGTTTTGATAAGACACAAATGCCCTTGTGTGAACAAGACCTAAATCTTTAATGTGGGTCTCTTTGCAGGTTTCTGTAGGAGCGTGGAATGTAGATCAATATCAGCAAGACACATAGAGCTGTAGAGTAAAATATATTGCTCCGGGGTGGTCTCTGAGCTGCTTGGTTTCTGGGGAACAGAAAAAGGAACCAATTTCCTTTTTCTGCCTCTCTATTTGTCCTATTCCAAAGTTGTGATATCACTTTCTGGGATTCTGCATCACTATCTTTGGGTGCAAATGCAATAACACCATTTCATTTATGATCTGGCAGAAACCTCTCCACCTGTCGCAAAAGTTATTCTTCATATAACATCCTGACTCTAATTTACTTACTCCTAACTTTGCCAGACCAAACAAATGTGTGACTTTCAAGATACCTGGAGTTTTACGTGTCAAGTGGACTACAGCAGAATGATTTAGCATGAAGATCTTGTCTGTTGCATTATGTGAGCCTATCTGTCAATTACTTTCATACCATGACTAGTTGTGTGTCAATATAAGCTATGACATAAAACCAGTTTGCTGTTCACAGCACAGTGGAGCAGAACTGTCAGGGATTTTCAATTTACTCTGAGGATAAGATTGCTTGCATTCAGAGCAAATTATTTACCTCTGTGGGAGCAGAGCCATTTCTGGGTGTGTCAGAAGTGTAATCTGCTCTGCACTTCTGTCTCTGATTTGCAGTCATTATTGTTTTTGAAATACTGGACTTTGAGGGATCTTTAGCTTATTTCTTTTGACTAATAAAATCAAGCAGAGAGAGAAGGGTTTTATTGGTGGAGCTTCTCAATACCTCTATTTTAGATCTATAATCTACTGTTAATACTATTTCTCCCAAAGTTCTCTCAACTCCGCTGGAAACTGGAGGTAGTTTTTGACAGCTACACAAGGTCATGTTCATGCTTTATTCTCTTCAATGTGCATTTGAGTCCAGTAGATTTGAGTTATGATGTCTCCAATGTGCTGATGATTCCCAACTTTTTATTCCTTCATTACATCTAACTCAGGTGATGCAAATGACTAGCACACCCACACAGTAAAGCTGGCTGAAACTTAGACCACTTTCAGACATTCCCACCCCCCTCCACCGCGCATATTCTGGCTGTGGGGGGAATGCGCAGCGAGAATATGCGTCGGGATTGGCCGGTCTGAAAGCCTCACCCACTGCGTGACTTTGCCAGCAGACATGTGCAGGGATACAGAGCAGGAAATCTAGCTCTGCATCCATGCGCAGGTCTGCCGGCAAAGCCACGCACACGGGGGAGGATTTCAGACCGGCTGATCCCTGTGCATATTCTAGCTGCGCATACCCCCCTCCCAGCCAGAATATGCGTGTGGGGTGGGGGAATGTCTGAAAGTGGTCAAAGTTCATACAAGATTGAGGTAAAGGTGGTTGTCTGCAAGAACTAAATGGCAGGTATGGAAGAAATGTCACCAGGGCTAGATGGCATTCACTCCAGAGTTCTGAAGGAACTCAAATATGAAATCGCAGACCTACTGTTAGTAATTTGTAACCTGTCACTAAAATCTGCCACTGTACCCGAGGACTGGAGGGTGGCAAACGTAACCCTGATATTTAAAAAGGGATCCAGAGGCGATCCTGGAAACTACAGACCAGTAAGCTTGACATCTGTGCCGGGCAAAATGGTGCAAACCATCATTAAGGACAGAATTACAGGGCATGTTGATAAACATGGTGTAGTGAAAAGATTGCAAGATTCTTGTACACCAGTGGTGCCAGATTAGTGGGCATTTATACATCTTATTTTGGCCTGTATATGTTATAGAATCCATCTTGATTGACATGTGTGTAAAAGCATATAAGTTGAGAACGGGTAACTCAGTTCTCAGTGAGTGTATTTTATGTAAGCCTCTTGGGCAACTTTCTTGTATTATATAAACTGTTGTTTAGAAGGCCAAGAATGGGAATGTGTGGGAAGTTCCCTTATCAATGTTAGTGATGGGGAGCTAGGAAGGACCCAGGCTAGCTGCAACTCGTAAATCTAGCACATACGCAGTGGGTTGCATAGTGGATTACTTAATTGGTCACACATGCACATGATTGGCAAAGTGAGTGTGTAACACCAGAATACTATAAAGTACAGTGATTGAGGCAGATGCAGGTGCAGACGAACTTCACTGCTGGCCGCTTGGCAGATGTGCTAGAGTGGGTGCAGCAGAACCTGGGGCCCACCTGAGGATCCACCCGCAGCTGTGATTGGAGTTTCCAGCGTGCACATAGGGATGTGAGAGAGCTTGCTTTTACTGTTTGTATTTACTTTTACCTTTATGCTTTGTATATAATAAATCAGCCTTCTTTACCTCATTTGCATGAGTCATCACTGAACTGGTCCAAAGAACAAACAATTTCATTACACAAGGCTTAATGGGGAAGAGTCAGCACGGATTTAGTAAAGGTAAGTCATGTGC
>QEPC01000691.1:34192-44204 GCA_003113815.1 Sphenodon punctatus
TTTGGGAGATACTGTAAGCCAATCTGCTGGAAATTAACTGTGAAAAGATGAAGGTCCTTATTTTTCCCCGTAAGAATTTAAATCATAAATGGACCCTAGACAATAATGTAATTGCGCAGGTTCGAGTATAAGTACCTGGGGCTCCTCTTTCAGGCAAATGGGGCTTGGTCGCTGCAAGCCCAGGTGGTGATGGATAAGGCCAAACAACTACATAAAGTCCTTTTGACTTTTTTTTAGGACAAAAGGAGGTAAACTGGTAGCCCCAGCAGTTAAAATTTACTCCCATAAATCAATTCCCCAAATGCTCTATGGGGCACTATTCTGGGCATTGGAGCATATTCAAGCCCTGGAGAGGTTGCAATCGGGGTTCCTAAGGGCCTTACTATCGACCCCGGCTGGAGTCCATAACCTGGCCCTTAGTCTAGAGTGTGGCCTGCCCCCACTAGCAGAAAGGATATGGCGAGGGGAAATATCGTATTGGTTATGCCTTTTCTTTCAGGAGGCCGCTCCCTGGTCACTGTCACTGTTGGTGTTGGAGGATAAGACCCCGAATTCATGGGTGACCCTAGTAGAGGATAAAATCATCAGACTAGGTTATAGTCCTATGGTACTTACCCCTTTGGGTTTAAAGGAGCTAGAAAGATATTGTTGGAAAGACTTTCTGATATTACATGGCAGGAGACAAGATCCAGAATTGGAGCTAGTAGAGCTCTTGGACACTATTCTTCGATTGTCAATGAGCGTCGTTTCTCTATGTTTTACCTAGAGGGTAGTCTTCATAGTAGGGCCAAAAGGTTATTCTTCTGGGCCAGAGTCAACTCTTTCCCCTCTGCTATGACCGAGGGAAGATATAGAGGCACTCAGTTGGCAGAGCGCCTTTTTTGGTGCACACTGAGACAAATTGATTTTAATTGATCACATATTATTGTTATGCCTCCAGTTAACTGAGCTAAGGGAGAAACTCATAGATTCCCTAATTATCTCCTATGTAGGGCACTCCCCCCCCCTCAAATTTTATGTCAGCTTCCTTCTAGGTGATCGCTCCAGTGGGTTTGTTTTTGATAAAGGCTGGAGATTTAAGGCAGAAATTGGCATGGGGTATGTTTCTTTGTGCTGTAATTTTTGTAATGTTCAGTTTTAAATTTTTAATTTTGGTATGTGGCATTTTGAATCCCGATTCAGGGATATATGCTTTTTGTATCAAACTAAGTTCTGCAATGACCTTTTAGGTTATGCAATAAAGTATTTATTATATTATTATTATTATAATTGATGTTAGGAACAGTAATTGCCTCATTTTTAATTTGCTGCTAGGTCGATTCAAACATGAACCTCCTCATGTGAGCTGGCACACACCTACTAACTGAAACACAACAGTAGGGTTCTCTGCGTGGGAACTCCCTGGGTTGTATGTGCTTAGGACCAGCAGAATTCTGGCACAAGGAGTCTGTCCAAAGTGCCTTGTCCATGGTCACTTAAGCCTGTATTAGAGGTAGGACCTGAATCCAGAGTGACAGTCCAGTTCCTTAACCACAAAGCCACCATTCTTCTCCCTTCTGTACTATCTGTTTTGGCCATATTTTAGGCCTCCTTAGCATAATGCAAAGTAATACACAATAGAAACAATAGTATCAATTATACTATGAGACATAAATAAAACAATGTAATTGGACTAATGTAATTGGAATATTACTTGTATGTAGAAAGCAAATTCTTTGAGTCTTTTTTAGAAACTCTTCTTGTTTCCAAAGAATCATGTCTCCTTTGCATGAATAATGTTCCTCATACAGGACCATATCAATTGTCATTAAGATATAAAAGGGTGGCAATTGTTTTTAACACCTTCTTTGTATTATGACAAAGACACAAAGAATCTTTGGCAAACATTTTTGAAGGATAACCTTTTTGCTTTGGTAGGAAAATGCAATGGAAGTAAATTTCATCTATGGGATGGAGGTCATGGGGAACTGAGCTGGGAAAATAGCTTGAACAGTACATCAAGTTTTATAAACTGTACAAATGTTGCTAGTTGAACCAGCTGTACACGAAAAGGTGACTGGGATCATAGCTGCCCAATTCTTTTGAAAGGAATTAGCAGCATCTCCAGTACGAAAAAAATTGTTCTGAGCCTGGTCTTTCTACTACTACGTATTGATTTTATTTTCCATATGTTGCTTTGATTAAACTCTATTTAAAAGGCAGGCATTAATTTTGAGATGTCAGTTGAATGATTTTTCAGCACTCTCTAAATGCTGATCCTGCATGTGATGATTGGTATTAATTTTTTCTCCCTTCTTACTGTTTTATAATAATACAAGTCAGGACTCTGATCATGCAAGGAGTATTATAGAAGAAGGCTCAACTCAGACATCCTAGCAAGATTGGACCAACATATATGAAAACAAAACAACACATATATCCCAATCTTCTGCCTTCAAGAATCCGCAGGCCTTTCTAAAGATCGTTCAGGCAAAAAGCTTTTGTAAACAGAAAAAAAATTGCACCAAGCCAAATGATTAGACAAAACTTGGGCTTCTTTGAACTTACAGAAATGCATTATATGTTTCGCATTCAGTGTGATGGCAGCTGATGTAACTGAAAATGATAAAGCATGATAATGAGTTGAGTCAGTTAGCATCCTGGTATCAAATACTCCTGCTGCATAAAAGCAGCAATTATCTGTGCTAGACAGATCAGTGGGGGTGTGTTTGTCATAAACTTTTTATTATGTTTTCTTTAGCAACCATTTTATAATTGCAATAGGTATGAAATGAACAGATTTTGCAGATTGTGCACCTGTTGTTAGAGATAATTAGCCATATCATTATCTAGTATAAATTAACAGAGATCCATTGAAACCTACTACCCTAGCTTACACCAGCTTAAGATCTGGGGCAAATATCAAACACCTCCCTGCAGAATCATTCAATTAACCTGGTGCACAAGTGAATCTGGTTTCAGCATCTCCTGTACTGGCACTACCAATATTTTTAATTCCATATTTAATTTTTCTTTTGCCTTTTAAAATTTTCATCTCTGGTTTCCCTTCTTCCTTCTACCCCCCTGCATCACTTTCCTTTCTTGAAAGTCAGTCAGTCTTTGCAGAGTGCATGGAGGCCTGCAGGCTAAACTGAAGTGAAAGTGCTAAATTGTGGTTATTTTTCATTTGCACCTCTGTCTCCAAACAGAGAGAAAACTCTAACACTCTGCTGATATGTGTTTTATTTTGGGCCTTGTGAACACTAGGGAAATTTGACAATCATCTTGCTGCACCCCAATAGCACTTTGTTGCCCCAGTACTATTAATGGCACATGGGTGTTTTTATCACCACATTGTCTAATCTAGTGATGACAGGATCTATTCCCTCTCTACATTGCTTCCTCACATCTGGTAGTACCAGTTGGAGTGGCATTAGTGTAGTTAAAACACTACAGATTTTCCAAGTGCAGATGCATTCTCTACTTAGAAGATGTAGTTCCCTCTTCAAATTTCTCCCTGGGCTGCACATGATAAAGGTCTGTGCCAAAGAAGCAATTTTACAGAATGCAGAAACAACTGACACAGTATATGGAATTGATTCTGGAGGCATTTCTTGCCAATGTCCCTGATTTCTGTTATTTTAAAAGCCCGAAACATGACATACTTTAAAATATGATGTTACATTCTCGGGCTTCCAGAAATCAAATATGAGACACATTATCTATAAAATTCTCTGGAAAGTGATCCATTAAAAAAATAAATAAATAAAAAATTGTAAACTGTCATGTGAATGTATTCATGCATAAAATTGCTTTGTATAGGTCTTATCTAACACAGCTTTAGCTTGAGAGNTCATGTGAATGTATTCATGCATAAAATTGCTTTGTATAGGTCTTATCTAACACAGCTTTAGCTTGAGAGTTTTCGTAGTCTAGCAATAGACTTTTTAAAAAATACCAGTTTTGCTGGTATTGAATTATCGATAGAATCAAACCAAACATGGCTAATTCAAATTACCTGCTTTTAGTTTGTGTACGATTTGGCCTGAAACCCTACTGGAATTGTTAATCAACAACAGGGGTATGCATCAGGGCCCCATGTAATTTTTCATTATCATTTTGGTTATTAAAAAGGGTCATTTTCATTTTTGTTAACGAAATGTCGGTTTCCGTTATTATTGTTGTTATTGGAATTGGTACCAATTTCAAATAAAGATATTTGAATAAAGGTATACACACAATATTTATTTTATTTATATTATTTATATAAATATATACAGAATCTAAGCTAACCTAACCTATGTATAATACAAAATATTCCTATCCTATAATCCTAATATATATAATAAAACAGCCTAGTATCTAAATATGTAATCTATATATATACAACAAATATCTATATCTATATGATATATGGACAGGGGGAGACAGACAGGGGAAAGGAAAACTCAGAGGTATATCCACTATCTCTAATCTATCTCTAGTCTACATCCACATCTATCATCTAATATACTATAGGTACTGGTAGTATACAGGGGGCGACAGGCAGGGGAAGGAAAAACATTATAATGTAAGGGTAAGGAGTAAGGCTTGGAAAGACAAGGTGGTAGGGATATATATGAGAGGATTTTTAGTGCAAACACCAGCAGATTCTGTAAATGCACCCTGACAGAGCAATAGCTAATACAGAACTAGTTAAGCAGCCCAGCCGTGCAGTATAAAGTGTTGCAGTGCCCTCCCCCAAAGCCCCCCTGAGTAGTTCTGGGAGGCAGGAGGCATTGCGCAATCACAGGGTGCCATTTAACTGCCTGGGATCTGCTTGTGCTGCTCATTGGCCAACGATTCCATCCATCAGTTCCTTCCCCTCCCATCTCACAGGCCCAGTTTGAGAGTTCAACACTATTTCTGGCTCTGAGATGTCTGTTCTCTCCTCCCCTCACCACATTTCCCTCCATAAAACACCTGTCAGGCTGCTAGGCAATAACAAAATCAATAACTACTTTCGTTATCGTTATTGATTTTGTTATTTTTTTTATCATTTTCGTTATTGATATAATGAAAACGACACGCACACCCCATCAGACAATAAGCATCCCTGCTAAGAGATAGTGTTTGTTAATGTCCTATGTGACGTCACATAAAGCCTCAAAGCACAGAAGGTTCTGTCGTCCCTGAGACATAACACCTATATTTGGAAATACAGCTGGTCCCCAACAGGGCTGCCCAGATGCTTTGGGGAATCTGAGGGGGTGGGGGAATTGAAATTAAGGACCCTTGTTCTGTGTCTGGAATTTCTCAGAGAAGCTGCCCATAGAAAAAGACCTTTTAATAAGGCAGCACCCTGTTTAGGTAAGTCCCCACAGGATCCCTAAGCAAAATTGGTCTAAATGCATTTTTCTTTCCCCAAGTGTCATTATTTACAAAGTGCCAAGTGTACCAACATATTTTCCATTATCCATGTATCATTGTTTCTCCCCTCTGGGAGATAGGGCACCTGATACAGCAGGGACCGTAGTTTGGCACACTTCCTGCTAACCAGTTCCTCTTTCCCTGCCTTCTGAGGTAAGCCCCCTCTTGTTGGTAGGCTTCTCTTCCTAGGCTTCACTCCTTTTTGAGAAACTCTGACCTGGCTTCCTTGTAGCTACTTCCCAGGGTAGCCCTGTGACATAGGGCTTTCGAACAGGTGTCCTGGCTCACTTCTCTGGGCCTTACAGGCAAGCCTCTGAACCCTCCAGATTCCCCTTGTTTCTCCCTGGGAGATTTCTAGATCTAACTTATTCAAGGTAGTTAAAACATGAGCAGACTGTGGAGAATTGCAGGGGGATCTTGCGAGACTGGGCGACTGGGCATCTAAATGGCAGATGAAATTTAATGTAGACAAATGCAAAGTGATGCACATAGGGAAAAACAAACCAAACTTTATGTACACAATGCTGGGATCTAAATTAGGTGTTACCATTTGGGAAAAGGACCTTGGAGTCACTGTGGACAATACACTGAAATCCAAAGCTCAGTGTGCAGCGGCAGTCAAAAAAGCAAACAGAATGTTAGGAATTATTCATAAAGGGACAGAGAGTAAAACTGAGAATACAGTAATGCCACTATGGTGCAACTGCACCTCAAATATTGTGTGCAGTTCTGGTTGCCCCATTTAAAAAAAAAAGATATAGTAAAAATAGTGAAGGACAACAAAAATGATAAGGGGCTTGCAATGGCTCCCCTATGAAGAGAGATTGGATAGGTTGGAGCTCTTCAGCTTGGAGAAAAGATGACTGCGAGGAGGGGATATGATAGACATTTATAAAATCATGAGTGGTGTGGAAGGAGTAAATAGGGAACAGTTATACCCTCTTAAATAGTACTAGGACTAGGGAACCCTCCACGGGTAGCAGATTTAAAACAACTAAAAGAGAGTATTTTTTCACTGAACACACAATTAAGTTGTGAAATTTGTTATCAGAAGATGTGGTGTGGTCAAAGCCAATAGTATAGCTGGGTTTAAGAAAGGGTTGGACAAGTTTCTGGAGGATAGGTCCATTAGGTCCACTGCTCTGACCCAGTATGACAGTTCTTATGTTCATATAGCCGATGACCACTGGTCACTTGACCAACCCCCATCCTATCATGTGCCTCCAATTAGCCCTAACAGCCCCCCCCTCCTCCCTCCGGCTGCTCAAGCCCTTTAACTGAGCCTCAAGCAG
The DNA here is from genome assembly GCA_003113815.1 of Sphenodon punctatus. Lineage (NCBI taxonomy): Eukaryota > Metazoa > Chordata > Lepidosauria > Sphenodontia > Sphenodontidae > Sphenodon > Sphenodon punctatus. The sequence continues at coordinate 40,873 of QEPC01000691.1, forward strand.
CCCAACAATCAGGATCAGAGAATTCCTGGAGCAGATGCAACTGAGGGCACTTTCCCAGATGACAAAATAAGTCCAATTTGCCTCTGGGAAAATCTCTGGGAGGCAAATCAGATGAAAATCAGGGATAATTGGAGGCACATGATAGGATGGGGGTTGGTCAAGTGACCAGTGGTCATCAGCTATAAAGGCTATATGAACATAAGAAGTGTCATACTTTGTCAGACCAGTGGTCTACTCTATAGAGCCTAGCACCTGGCTCCGACAGTGGCCAATCTCAGTTGCCTGGAGAAGTATTCAACAGGTCACAATGGGGCAATTCGTTCCCTGTTGTTCACTCCCAGTTCCCAGCAGTAAGAGGTTACATTCCCCATTCTCCCTCCTACAGCCTCCCTCCCACTGCCATGCCAGGTGCCTGCCTCTGACTAGCACTGCATGTGCCACTCTTTATCTGAATAATGGTCTTCAAGGGGACAACTTCAATTGCTTATAAAATTGGAACCTTTTATCAAATTTTCCTCGATTCTGGCAGAGATGATAGCAAAAATGCCAAATGTCTTGTAAATAGGATGGAGTTTAAAAATGATACAGACAGAAATGCATTTTCAAGCTAATGGCTTATAAAATCAGTTCCCTTTATCCAAATTAGTCAGGCTTGGTAATCTTGGGGAGGGTCATAATCTTCCCAGGTTTCATGAAAATTGGATAGAAAATAAAGAAGTTGTCACCAGGAATATGTATTGAGCTTTTCTTAAAATCACAGCATTCAATTGTTTATAAAATTGGTTCCCTTTATCCAATCTTTCCTAAATTTGGTACACATCGTGCCCTCCATTGGTGGTGCAGTCTCCCACGTTTCATCAGAATTAAATTATAAACAAAAAAGTTATAGCCAGAAATAAGTTTTTCAGTTTTTTCCCATTATTTCAAAAGTGAATATTGGTTTTTGATTTTGTTTTCATTATTATTATTTTTCATTTTTTATATTATAATAATGAAAATGAAATGTTTCATTTTTTGTTATCATAATAACAAAAACAAATTGCACACCCCTAATGTTAACCCACACGTTTTTGGTGACAATTCTGCGGGGGATTCAAAACTGGTGCAGAGGTGGTAAATCTGATGATGCATTCCCTGCAGGATTTCTGCCAATAATGTGCAGGTTAACATTTACACATTACAAGCTCTGCACCATCTGTGCCTCCAGGAGATTTTCTCGGAGGCACATTGGGTGCATTTTGTCATGTGGGAAAGCACTCTCAGACACTCCAGATCAGTCTACTACTGACCCCCTTTTTCATCCCTTGCCCCCAAGACCCTGGTGCCCAAAGCTTTTGGTTCATTGACCTCGCAATCATTTATGAATAATATTAATTGAGCTTGCAGTTTACAACAGTCCCAGGGTTGCTGCTTTATTTTATTGACACATCATCTTCTGTCCTACTTTTCTGCCCATGGTAGTTTTTAAAGTGTGTTCAGTTTCCTGGTTAAAAATTCTTCTTTGTGTTGGATTAATTCTTCCTAGGGCAATACTAATGAGAGAAAATGGAACAGTGGGCTAGGTGGTTAGTTGCTATACTGTGTAACAGCTGGTATATGAAGGGTTGGTAGGCCTGGAAAACCCTTAGAAAAGTTTGTATTCTAAACTGTGGGCGTGGCCATTCGCCCCCCCCCCCCACTTTATATCCAAACTCAGTGCTAGACATAAGTATGTCTCACTTAAATTTGGGGGTGGGGTGGAATGATGGACTGCAGGTATTCCACAATAGAACTGAATACTAGAACCATAATATTTTAATTTTGACTGGATGAGCAGAACATCAAGAATCCTACATTGCCATTCTTCACACACATCCATGTAGCTGAAAGTGCCTCATACTGAAGTATTTTTGTACTGTCATATTGCTTCTTGTTCAGCTTCTCAGGCATTCCAGTGACAAAGCTGGAAACTCTTAAGTACAACTATTTGTCTTCATATTTTATTTCTACACCACCACCAATAACAGGCTGTGCTGGGCTCCTCTGGCTATCGTCTTCATGTCATAACATGTGTACCAGACTTGCAAACTAAACATAGTTACATTCTCCTCACTCATGCATACCAGGTTAGAGGCTGGTATGACTGAGTGTTTGTTAGGGCAATTTTCTGATATGATATCTGGATTCTGTGGTGGAGACATCAGTAGAAAGAAGGCTGCTTCAAAATGGAAAACCCAGTTGCCTTTTAAAACATACACAGCACTACCAACAGAGACCCTGGCTAGACTTCAGAGTCACAGCTTTGTTCTGACTGCATTCAGCCTTCCCGAGAGCCTTCACTGTCCTGCTATCCCACTCCTGTCCCTTGCTGACTGCTAACTGCTTTTCTTCTCAGCACCCTTGGACTATCAAGCCATGGAGGAGGAAACCCTTCCCTCTCTGGCAGCCAGCATCCCATGTTCACTGTAGACCTGTTTATCCACAGCTGGAGGACTTCATCCAGACTCAATGCTCCTAATAGTCTGTGTGTGTGTGTGTGTGTTTCAGGTTTATTTTAATACAGACAGATTTTCCTTTATAATTCCTCCAGCAGAACCGGGAACATCCAAACCATATAATGTGACGTATGAAACATGACTTTTTCACAGGGGTGGATACAAACTACCTTAAGCCACGGGCAGATTATTCACACACACCCCACCTGCCACATCCTGTTGCTCTGGAGCATCTTCCTCTGCTGTGGGCCAACCCCCTCTATCTTTTCTTCTGACTGATTCCTGGCAGCCAGTGGGCCCCAGTTTTGTATTTGCATGCTTTTTCCTGTTCTACATCTAATAATTTACATGTGTCTATTGAATTTCATCATATAATTTTCAGCCCAATTCTCCAGTTGATCGAGATTATTTTGAAGTCTAGCCCTATACGTGTTCACAGTCCGTCCCCGATTTGTGCCCTCTGCAGATTTGACAAGTATGCTCTTCACTCCTTCATAGATGGCCATGGACGGAAATATTGAACAGCACCAGACCCAAGACACACCCTTGCAGGTTCCCACCCTGCTTGACTTCCAAGAGAGATGTGCTTTCTTACTTAACGTTTGTATCATGACCCTGATGTTTGCTTTAACATGGTACATGCTTCAGTCTTTGAAATGCTAATTGTGAAGCCAAAGTGTACAGAGTCAGTTGCAAAATGAGATGTCATTATCTGAAGACCTTGCTCTGAGTGGACTACAATTGCATTATCATTTGGAAAGAGCAATTTTCTAATAAGGGATTCAAACACATTTATTGAGGCATGCAAACTAAATGGATTAGTTTGCCTGAACAGACTCCTGGGGAATGTCATGAGTT
>QEPC01000691.1:44304-59563 GCA_003113815.1 Sphenodon punctatus
AAATAAATAAATAAATAAATAATGACTAGGCTTCTGACTTCCTTAATGCAGCAGCAAGTGGCATTAGCCCAGCTGCTGCAACAGCAGCAAGCATCAAAGGGCCAGCTGTTACAGTCACTAAATAATTTCTTAATAAGGCTTAAGGCAGGAAGGGCTCAAAAGAAGGCCCCAGAGTTCCAGTCAGAGGCAAGAGTCTATCAAAACAGGATGTCAGGGAACTGGTTTGTAAGTAATACACAAATGAGAAAAAACTGGCCCTTGATTTCAGAAAGCAGTGTCTCTGAATCCTTTGGCAATCCAGAACTGGATAAGGAGGCAACACAGCTTGGAGAAGACCTAGAAAAAGGGAAAGGATTTACAGTGGTTTATGACAGTTTTAAAGCGCTCACGCCCTGGGAAAGAGTAATGCCCTTAGGAAAAGGGGGTCAAGAAAAGGCATTAGGAGTTATAGACCGTCATTGTCGACAGAAAACTTATTAGAAAAGTTAGAGATAATTGATCATCCTTATAAAGGACTGAATAGAAGTCACTGCTTTCATTGCGGTGAAATAGGACATCTCCAGTGTGCTTGTCCATTACTGGGTTGTGACCATAGTTGGCCCTTGTATGTACTATCTGCATGCTCCACCCCTCTGGATGCCAAAGTAAACTTCTATACCTGGTCAGCTCAAGTAGGGAACCAAATGGTTGTGGCACGTTTAGACTCCTGTTAGTTAGGGCACAGCTGGTACAGCCCCAGTAGTTGGACTTAAAGGGGAAAAAAATTTGCTGCATTGCATCCATGTCAATGTGAAAACCTATCTGGTAGCCTGGGTACCAGGGATGTCACTAGGGGTGGCTGTCCAGGATGGAGCCCCTAATCTTTTCCCCAGAGCCCTGGATCATCTGGACCTCCGAGTCTGTAGCGGTGGAAGAAGGTTGCTACCTTGTAAACAAGGTTCTTTGAGATGGCTGCGAACATTTTCTCACTTGTCACAAGTGAGAATGTTTAGAGCCATCTTGAAGAACCTTGTTTACAAGGTAGCAACCAGAGCCCATACATCTAGGAACACTGCTAGGGCACTGCTGAGAGCCTTTAATACTTCTCATGGTGTCTCCATTTCTACCATATTAAGGGTTTTTCAAACTAAGATTGTACCTATGCTCACCTTTGGGACTGAGCTAATTCCAGCTCCTGACTATATAGCTCTGGAACGGATCCAGAACTATTTTTTACGAAGGATTTTAAATGTGGGACAAAGTATTCCGGGGGCGGTGGTATGTGCCGAAACCAATATGCCTGCCATAGAGCACTACAGGAGGATGGCACTACTCTGCTTCTGGATTAGGGTTTCTACGTCCCCTTCTGGATCTCTGCACTCGCTGTGCTTAGCAGAAGAACTTTCCCATATGGGTGCTAGAGAATACCCATGGCGTAGGTATCTAGTATCAGTTCTAAATAAGCTTGGATTCTCTTTTCAGTACTTCCATGGCAAGGCTGTTTCAGCCATGAACAAAGAATTGGAACTGAGATCTAGAGACGTGGCCAGTCAGGAAGATCTTGAAATTCTTAGGACATGGAAGGTGGCCCCTATTCTGGGTGTTTATAAACTTAGCTTTAAGAGGGAAGCCTATCTAGATATTTTAAGTAACCGGCATTTAAGAAGGCAGTATACCCTTCTCCGTTTTCACTAGATGCAGACAGCAGTCCTGGAAGGTAGGCTTCTTAAGACCCTTTATGGAAACCGTCGATGTTTGTGCTCCATGTATATGACAGACACAGTTGAGCAACTCCTTTTATACTGCCCATATTATAAGCATCTACGGGAAGTCTGGTTAGCCCCCCTACTGGCGGAAAAAGATGTGGGAGCCATAGAACCCCTCGTTTACCTGAGCAATTTAACATCATCTGATGATTTGAAGACTGTTTCCATTTTTCTGTCTTTGGCCACTAAGAGGTGGGAAGTTATTCATGCACAGTCAAAATGAAAGCCGGGGGTCTTTCTGGACTAAAGGTATTTGACCTGGAGGGCCCCAATGCATGCTCAGTATTCAATATCACCTGATGGTCCCAAGGTCATTGTAACATCCCTATCTTTGGCTACGCTGAGGTGGGAATTTATTTATGCCTGGCTTAGTCAAGCTGGGTGCTTCCCTTTGGAGGAAGATATTTGTGATTCCTTTTATACTTAGTTTTTGAGGGAGTAGATTAAACTGTTTTATATTTATATCTATATTTAACTGAGGTTAAGTTAAGACCCGGAAGACTATCGGCAGCCAGTGCAGAGAGCAAAGCACTGGTGTAAAGTGGTCGTGTCGGCCTGTCCCAGTCAAGAGACAGGTCGCCACATTCTACACCAGCTGCAGTCTCAGAACCAGTACCAAGGGTAGCCCCACATAGAGTGCATTACAGTAATCCAGTCTCGAGGTGAAAAGCATGTATGATTGTGGCCAGATCCGAGTCTGAGACATACAGCCTAAGCTGATGTACCAGATGTAACTGGTGAAATGCCCCCTTCACCACAGCCGCTACCTGGACATCCAGGCGAAGCTGCGAGTCCAGGAGCACCCCCAGACTCCGGACCTGAGAAACCAATGGAGGATGGACCCCATCGATGATGGGGGCCATCACTCCCTCGGTTTCCCCACCATTACCTCCGTCTTGTCAGGATTTAACTTCAGGTGGCTCACCTGCATCCAACCCCCACAGTGGACAAACACTAGGTAAGCACCGAGACTGCAGGACCTGGGTGAGATGAAAATGAGAGATATAGCTGGGTGTCATCAGCATATTGATGACACCTCACCCCAAACTCCCTGACAACCTCCCCCAGAGGCTGCATGTACACATTGAACAAGAGAGGGGATAGAATGGAACCCTGCAGAACCCCACACATGAGGCCTCGTGGAGAAGATGAAAAATCACCCAGCACCACATGTTGGATTCTCCCAGCCAGGAAAGAATGGAACCATTCAAGAAAAGTTGTACCAATCCCTGCCCGGTCCCACAGCCAAGTCACTAACAACTCGTGATCAACGGTATAAAATGCAGCTGAGAGATCTAACAGGATCAACAGGGCCGAACAACCCTGGTCCAACTCACAGGAGAGGTCCAACCCTGTTCCAACTCACAGGACCAAGACCACAAGTGCAGTCTCCGTGCCATAACCTGGACGGAAGCCAGACTGTGAGGGATCAAGAAAATTGACCCAGTCCAAATGCTCCTGAAACTGTCGAGCCACCACCCATTCAATTACCTTCCCTTAGAGACTGGCCGATAGCTGGCCAGGACACCAACATCCAAGGATGGTTTCTTGAGCCGGGGCTTCACCACCACCTCCTTCTGACAGTCTGCCCTCCCCAAGGGAGGTGTTGGCTATCCTCGCAAGCAGCGGCCCTAATGTTGCCTGGCTAGCCTTAACCAGCCAGGATGGGCATGGATCTAGTTCACAATAAATGACTCGAACAGTCCCAAGAGCATCCTCTGCATCTGAGGGTGACACAACCTGAAATTCATCCCACAAAACAGGACAAGAAGGGGCTTCTACTGTCTCTGGCTCACCCACTGCTAAAAAAGTAGCGTCAAAACTGTGGTAAATGTGAGCGATATTATCCGCAAAAAAGTTCACAAAAAAATCACAGCAAGCATTCAATGATTCTAAGTCCAGGCGGAGGGAGGCCGGACTGACCAGTCCCCTTACCACCCAGAACAGCTCAGCTGGGCAGGACTTAGCGGATGCAATGAGGGCAGCAAAGAAAACCTTCTTCGCTGTCCGCACCACAATGGCATAGGTGCGCAAGCAGACTCTATGCTGTAATTGGTCAACTTCACGAGTGATGCCACCGTCGCTCTAACCACCGCCCTTCCTGCTTCATCCGTCGCAGCTCCTCTGTATACCATGGGGACCTACGTTGTCGGCGATTCAGAAGCGGAGTCCTGGGGGCCACACAGTCGATGACCTCCTCCCACACGGAATTCCACATGGATAGAGTGAGCAGCCATTGAGATCAGAGGAAACATCTCCTAATGCTATCTAGAACCTTCCTGGTTCCATAAGCCTTCAGGGGCGAACCAACCTAACTGGTTCCGCACCCTCCCGGGGGCTGCCATGCACCAGGATAGCAGCCTGGAGGAGATAATGATCCCATCCATGACAAGGGCATTGTTGATACCTCCCCCACTAGTGGATCCCTCGCCTCAAGGCCGAATGAACTGGTTATGGGGTGGGGGTAGCATGAATTGATTATGGGGGTACAAATGAACTGGTTATGGGTGAGGGGCAGTGTGAATTGATTCTGGGGGCACAAATGAACTGGTTATGGGTGGGGGCAGCATGAACTGATGGGGGCACAAATGAATTGGTTATATATCTAGAAGAATGTCTCTTTGTATGGCATAATGTGCTAAATAGGCTACATTTTGGGGTGTCTTGTGTTTTCGATTGTGACGTGGCCATTTGGAATTTAGTGCTCTGCATGCACTTTATTACTTGCTTTCTGCTTGTGGAATGCTTGTAGTTGGAATTGTGGGAAACACCCAGTTGTAAACCATCATTGGGGGTGCAGTGAGCACAGACAACCTCCATTTTGAGGAAAGACAAAAGTGCCTTTAAAGTTAATTCACATGCATGCGAGCCGGGCAGAGCTCCCAGGTCCACTGAGTCAGGCAGCACCCCTAGGTCCTCCGGCTGCACCCCATATATTTTTAGGAGCTAGCAACACCCCTGCTGGGTACTCCTAAGAATTGGAGAGTGGGGAGTATAATGTACAGGTCAGAGTACTGCCAAACCTTCCCTCACCCTTAATAATAGGCCAGGACTGGTCAGACTTCTCTCAACAGTGGAGACGAAGTCATTTCAGTGTCAATTATAAAAGAGAGAGAGGAAGCTATAGTCCCCTAAGAAAATAGAAAGATGCACTGATGGTCTGGGAGGTCTCACTGAAGTTAAAAAGAAGCATAGAGGTCCAAGTAGGGGAAAGTATGGAAGAGAGGAGTACATGAGAATTAGGCATCCAGAGTTGTTGAAATGGAAAAGAGATGCAGAGAAGTCATGACTCTTTCCACGTGCTAATACATGCAGCAAGACATCTATGTAGTATATGCTCTGATCTAATGCTGATAGAAATGGGATTTCATTTTATTTTCTGAACTCCAAAAAGTGACCTATCCTGGGTGTTGGACCTGGTTGGATTCAAATACTGAAAGATGCATAAGGATCTAGAATTCTCCACTGAAACGTCTTAGTTTCTAATTGAACCCATCTCAAACGTAAATATATATTTCCATATAGATGGGGGGGGGGGGGATCAAATTAGCTTGATAATAGATCTCAGGATGGGGGTGTTAAATGGAAAGGGAGTCTTGGTGGAGCAAATCCAAGGGTGTTTTCAGACAAGACACTCCCCACTCACCCACTATACATGTTACAGGGCACCCATAGGGCAACACTGCAGCCCTGCAACATGTATGTGGGTGGTGGGTGGAGAGTGTCTTGTCTGAAAACACCGTAAGTGAACAGAGTGCCAAACCTGACCTCTTGATTCTTGAGCTGGCAATGGTTGGGAGCAGTGGGTGTATTGTAAAAGCTATGTTTTCGCAATGATCAAGTTTTGTACTACCAGTGCTATGAATGGAGGCCAATTCTATTCTGTTGGCTAGAATATAGTTCTACGAGGTCTATATACAGGGAAAATGGAGTATAATGTGGGATCTATTAGGTTCACCACACCTCTGTACTGTCCAGACTCCAGAATTCTATATATCTTTGCATGGAAGGACTCTAGCTGTTGAGGATGGGACTCCAGAGTAGTGTTAGGTAGCAGCTTTTGAGTGAATGTGTGGGGAGGAAGTAGTCAAGGTGGGCTTGGGCCAAACTAATCTAAGAACCGTTTTCTTGTACAATATGCCATGTGGAACTGCAGTGTTCATAAATTAATAGATTCAGCAGTGCATAATTTTCTGCCTTAAGATGTTCCACACAGACAATTATATCATGGCATCATTAGAGGAAATATCACTGAACAGAGCACTAGATGCTTGGGTACTTTTACAACTAGTGAAGGAAAGAACTGCAGCTGACGTTTTAATCTGCCACTAACACTGCAGAGCAAATCGGGAGAGCACCAAGCTACAGTACCAGCAAGCTATTTGCAAAATGCAAATCCTGAATATCATTGAACACAAAAGCCATTGCTGACAGGGCTTGTGGTTCTTTTTTATTTTTGTTTTTAAAGCTGTGAAACAAGTGACTGGAACAAAGAGCTAGTGTGTGCTCTATCAATCATCTCTGACTGCTTAGTCTGAACCAGCAGTGACTTTGCTTCTAATCAGTTTTTTTCAAACTTGCTGAACCAAATAAATCATGTTTTGAATTTTCACTGAAGATGTAAATTGCGTGTTTGACTTGTTGTTGCCAGTGTTGAATATTAAGATACACAAGAGTTGATATTTTATTTCTGCATGTGGGAGGGTAGAGTCAAAAACTCTCTTGGGGCAGTACAAATATGAGTTCGGTTGTATTCTCTAGTAGTTACAACAGGGGATTCAGGAGAACTCGGTTTCCTCTGCTAGTTGTCTGGGTTTTATGTTGTGATCTGTTGACCGTAGCAAATCAGGCTCTTGCAATGCAGAAAATGGCAAGTGCTGTTTGCTGAATCCCTCATCATATTTCTTATCTGAACACACAACCATTTTAAATGAGCCATGTTTCAAGAGGCTCTGTGGGGGAACAGGTACATTTTTCTTTAAAAGAGAAGAAATGAAGCAGGATCTGCTCTCCCATTGATTCTGCATTTATGTGGGTTTAGGAAAGAGGATTGTGTGCTCAGGAGATTGTGATGGGGTAGGCACTGGCCTCTTTAAGTAGGCTTCCTCTGTGCCTGGTCCCCATCTCCCTTTCCACTATAAGAACAGCAAGAGATTGGAACTATGATAGTCTGTGTCTGGCCAGTGAGCTGGAAAGACCCACAACTGGACTGCTTTGAGCTGGCCAGGGTGCTGAAGTCCTGGGAAAGGAACAACAGTAGAAATCAGGGAGAGGCCCTCCCAACCTGAGGAGGACTGGGAGCCTGATGAGGGTGTCTTCCCACGTAAGATTGCCTCTCTCTCTCTCTCTCTCTCTCTCTCTCTCGTGAATAAAAGCAATGCTATTTGAACAGAGGCCAAGAGTGGATTGAAATGAGATGTCTGCAGATCAAGCTGTAATGACATGCTCAAAGAATTCCAGTCATTTACTGTAACAAATGTGATGGCTTATGTAATCTGCAGATTTTTAATGCTTGAGGTGGAATTTGGTCAAAATACTTTGGCTAATAATACCCATATTTTATATAAGGTGTCCCAAAGTGTATAGGAACTGTCAGCTAAGGAACAGGTTCAGACTGTCCTGGCTACAAGTTGTTAATCAGGCCCACAACACTCCAGTTCCTTTAACCAAAGTACTGTTTATTTCTTTCCTCAGCGAAAGAATTCACCAAATTTGACTGCAATCCTCATTTATGCAGGTGTGCAGTAAGGTTATGCACATGCTAGTTGAGCACTGAAATGCCACACTAGGCTTAGGACATGATCCTATACCTATGCGTGCTACTTCCACCAAAATCTTATATCCCCTCCTCCCCAAACTTAGTTCACTTTTGAATTAAAGGTGCTGGTCTGTATATCACACTAGCACAGACATAAAATATAAGGAAATAAATGGCTGACTCATTCAACACTCCTCTCATTAGTGCCGCTGTCTTATCCTCAGCCGTTTCTGTTCTACCATTCTTAATCCACATATCTACAACCTTATTTGGAAGAATCCCTAGTTTTAATGGAAATATAATACACATATAGATTTGTGACAGGTTTTCCCCTACTCGCTCCCTGCTTGGGTGTGTGTGTGTGTGTGTGTCTGTGGTTCAGTCCCCCCGCCCCCCCAAAACCTAGCACCAAACTTCAATTTTTCCTTAAAACAGTTTCTATCGTAGTTCTTTTTCTCTCTCTGTTCTTTGCAGGGCTCCATCCAGAGCTCCTGCCTGGACTTCACAACTCAAAGAGATACACAGGCCTAACAAGTACTCTGTCATACTTTGTGTCCCCTGCTCCAAGGATTCCCCCCCAGCCTGGAGACAGCTTGTTTCAGAATCCCCTGTGAAGAGAGGGGAAGGGGGAGAGAGAATTCACATGCACTCTCTCCCCCTAAGCTAGGATCCCACCACACCTTTAAATGTTCAGGGATTCTTGTCACCTGACCACCTTCACTTGCCTCACTCAGCCCTTTGCAGCCCTGCCTATCCCCTAGAGCCTGAGGGAGTCAGTTAATCAGGGCAAGAGGCATCCTGAAGCAGGTGCAGATGCACCCCACTGAAACTTCTACTAGATTTCAATTCTGCAATTTCTACGGAAAAATTCTTACCAGATTTAAAACCAATCAGTGACAATGTAGAACAATTATCCATTTAAATATGGGTTTTGCCCCCCCAATACACTTATGGAAATTTCACCTCACAGCTCCCATTTGGCAACACAGTAAATATAAACTATATGCAGAAATACGTACAATTTAACTTACAAATGCCGTGTTCGTCCTCAAAATAGATGAATGTACTGTATAACTAGCAAGTTCATAGTTGTGCTGAGATGTGTGGGCTCTAGAAAGGAAAGTAGGCATTGGTGTTCTGAATGACTTAACTGTCTCTTTTCTTTCTCCTGCAGTCTGATGTGATAGGAAGTGCAGACTAGCAATCTTAACTCAAGGTGGAAGTTTCCTGGTTTAATGTGCCAACACTGCAAGCCGTTTCCACGGGTCATTGAAAGGTGCAACTCTCTTGAAAATAATTATATTATTAAAGCCGAATGTGGTTTGGCGGCAGGTTGCAGAATGGTGCTGTTGGGTGCAAAGGGTGGTAACTGGAAGAGTAGGCTTGTGGAGAGGGCTTAGTGGCCTAGGCAGAGTGTTATGGTGGGAGGATGTAGGGAAGGCTACAGGTAAGTCTTGAGCCTGGAAAGGAGTGGAGAAGAGGAGCTCTGTTGTGGCAAATCACCTCAGCAGTGATTTATTTGCTATTTTTATGTTGATGAGACAGATGGTATACCAATTTATAATAACTGACTGTAAAGCTCAATAAAGAAATAATGAGTTTTGGGGTATTTTTTTCTGTTCTTCCTGTTACATTCTTATGCGCACTTTCAATGACATTCTGTCTTACATGCAGATGAACTGTGTAGAGGATATTTGGTGCTTAAGGGATGGGGGAAGGAAGGGAATGGTCTATATCATGAATGGGCAAACTGTGGCTGGAGAGCTGCATGCAGCTTTTGGCCAATGTTGCCTAAATGGTCCTGTGTCTTTATTGCACTTGAGTCTTGGCAGCTGAATCCCAGCTGCTTCTCAGAATCTCAGCGGCTAAGTCCACAGAACACTGGCTTCACCAGCCAATCATAAAAAGAAGCTTGTACATACGTGCATGCATTTGTCTTTGTGTGTGGCTCTTGGTCATATGAAGATTCTTGGTAAGTAGCGCTTGAGGTTGGGAGCTTTGCGCTTGAGGTTGGGACCACCCCTGGTCTAGATCATGAATCTATACCACAGCTTCACCCCATGTATATGAGGGCATCCTTCCCTTGGAATTTTGTTTCAGTTCTGGAGGGTAGGAGGCTGGAACCATGGCCAGATTTAGGATTTATAAAGGGGCCAAATAAAAAAAAACAACTGCAGCAGGCCAGATTTGGCCCATGGTCCAGAGATTCCTTGCTCATCAGCAAAAGAGTTCTTATCACACCTAATATGGGGATTTGTTTTCAAGGCAACACTGTGAGATTTCTTCCAGTTGTTACTGCATGTTGCTCATTTACAGACTAAGCTATTGGCATCGGCGTAACAAGTATTTTTCCAGGTAGTCAGGGATTTAATAGGATTGTGTGGTTCTGGAGTTAGATGTGACAAAGGAATTCAGCTTTAATTATTAAGATATACATTGACTACTATTGGAATGAATATCAGACTTGTCACAGTAACCTTGTTAAATGCTACTTACACATTTCCCAGATTGAATGTATTAATAAGAGGCGTTTCACGTGTGTGGTTTATGAAACTGACAATTAAAGTAATTTCATGGTTAATGGGCTTATAGAGTTGGGCAAAGACACCCTCAAAATATGCAAATACTGTACTTTTCTGACTAAAAATGGAAATATTTCTTTATGCAGAGGTTCCTGAGGGTTGGGACTCCAAGTGGGGTCATGCCATCTCCAGATGGGATTGCAATCCTGAGTGATACTGAAATCCTTTGCATTTATTTTAAATTGCCATCTAGGGTCACAAGATTATCTGTTTCTCCAATTGAGGTTGCATAGGCAAATATTTTGGGAACCTGTGTTTTACTAGTAAAATTCAAGGAGGGGGGAGCTGAGCCCCAGGAAATGTTCTCAATAGGAGACTGCACCCTGAAATGTGAGACCAGGAAAATGCCGATAATGGTACTTTTGAGATTGGATACAAAAGTCTGAAAAAACCTGGATGGTATATTTGGTTTTTGTTAATGGCTATTTTTACACTGACGCCTCTCCCACTTCCCCCCTCCGCTGCTCGGTGTTTGGGTGGGTGTACGGGTCAGGGGGCTGTTCATGTAAATGGCTGGTGGTAAGCGGGATGGTTGAGGGTGTGTGTGTGTTCCCGCGCAACACCCACCTCCACCCACGGAGCCCTCTGTAAAACTGGAGGAGGCCCCGTGGGTCGAGGTGTGTGTGTGTGTGTGTGTGTGTGTGTGTGTGTGTGTGTGTGTGTAAAGGGACACCCACCCACCTCCACCCACCGCGCCATAGCACCCATCCCCCCACTCCCTGGTCCGTGTAAAAAGGGCCAATGACTTTCCTGCCCCACCTCCTGCACTAGCTGTCAGATTAAATTGAAAGAATCCCTGTTTATATTCAGTTGTAGAGAGGCAGGTTCACTTCCCTGCTCTGGGATGGGAGGCATGGCTTCTAGCCTTGATTTGGCCCCTGGGAACTCATTTGAAAAATAAATAAAAATAAATAAAGCATTTGGAGAACGGTGATGCAGCGCTGTGTTCTGCCTCATCAAGAAGATCTCTTGGGTGGGCAGAAGGTACAGTCAAAGGGGGTGTGGAGCGAGTCTTGCTGGAGGTCAGCCCTGGGGGGTGGCATGTTTGGCCAAGCAGTGGGCCCAAGACTCTGATAGTGACCTCTGTTGTGCCACTGCATTAAAGGAGTTAATATGTTGTGGGGGGGAGGGGAGGGGAAGGGTCCAGGACACACACATACTCACACGCACGCTCCATTCACGCTCTGGCTCTGATAGATATACGGGCATCAGGATAGTATTTGGGTCCAATAAGTCTCACAGAGACAGGGCTCCAATCATCATAGGGTGCAGAGCACAGGAGCAGACCTAAGCCTCTCCGTTCCCTACAGGAATCCCAGATGCACACACTCACATGGGACAGGGAGGTCAGGGATGGCTGGTGTGGGGGTTGTGAGGTAGGGTCCTGGGGTAGAAAAGGGGGAAGGAAGACTGGCACAACACACGGACACGGGGAAGGAAGCCCCGAAGTAAAGGAAGGGAGTCACGGCTTGCATGCAGACACTCACTTTTCACCCACACACACGCACAAAAGGGAAGGGACAGCATGAAGGGAGTCTGTCAGGTAGCAAGAGAAACACTAAACACACACAACTTGTAAGCAGATCACAAATGATACACTTAGCTTTCATGTGGGGGCCAGCTTCTCGCTCTGATTACCGGTGCTGGTTGTTCTCGGGAGTTGGCTTTTAACCCTGAGGCCCCGCCCCCTGAGGTGCCTGCAGTCCTGCAGAACACCGCAATGGTCCAGGCACTGACCCTGCGCTCTGTGGGGTCACTGGAAGTGGCGTGTTGTCGCTATCAAGTGCCTTGGTTGCCTTGGCAACCAAAGACAGCCACGGCGCTGGAGGCGCCGTGGCTTGCGTCGGTGTGGACGGAGTGGGAGCAGCAGTAGGGTGTGTGTGCAGGGCGCCCCCGGACCTCATGGCTGACATAATCTAAAGCTCATCTAAGTCAATGGATGTCTATTCATTTAATTGAAATGACTTCAATCAGGCCTATTGAGTATATATATGTAGGCCCTTTTTGGTGACTCTGGGCTGTGATTAGCACAGTTTTTTGGGACCTCTTGCTGGACATTTTCAATCTGTCTATGACTGGAGTTGATGTAGAGAAGACATAACAGAGGGCAGGACCTGTCTCCCATTGCCTTCAATAGCTGTACAGGAAACCAGTAATGCATATAACCTGGATGTACTACAGCAACATCAGAACAGAAGCTTCATCCTAGTTAATCCACCAATGGGCAAACTTGGTTTTGCATGATTGTGAAAAAGGGTGACAGAGATGATACTGAATGAGAATAACCTCTTTTCATGAATAAATTTCATATCTAATTCCTTGCCGTGTGTACATAATATTCTAGACCGACTGGGAGTTTGATTAGTAATGAGGTATGGTTGCACTAAAATAGCTTCTGAAACAACGAGCTGGCTTTTCACTTTTTAAAATGAACACTGCGGAATTATTTTCTTGGAGAAATCAAAATGCAGCCTGAATGTCAGGAGCAGCCTCTATCATCCTGTCTGCATTTAATAACCACTGCCATTCACAGAATTTATGAAAATGCTGCAGAGCCAGGAGGCTGGCTGAGCATAAAAGCACTGAGCAGCAAATGGGGAGCTCCCTCCTGACAAGAGTTGAAAGTGAATCTATAAATAGACCAGCTGAGGAATAACCCTTCAGCTAAGGAACAACCCTCCTGTGAGTGAGCAGGGGAAGAAATCCCCTCCTCCGCATGGACTTGCATTCTAATGAAGAGGGGGAAGGGAATGCAGAAAAAAACGATTGCAGATCTTTTGTTTAATAGGTGGCGGAGCTGATGGGTTATTTTTTCCTCCTCCTTCTTCTTCTTCTTTATGCAGCAAACCCTTTTTTTTTCCCCTGCCCAGAAAATAGGGAGTGGAAAAGAATCAGATTATCATTATTTTAAAAATGAGACATGTCTACACCTCCGTGCAGAGACTAGCTGGTGGTATTTTCCCTCTGAAGCTTCCCTTTGTTGTGGTTAATGTCTCTTTTTCTGCTGCACACAGGCTACATAGATCACAATTTATATATAAAAAAGGATGGTGTACAAAGGGTTTTCCCAATTAGAGAATTTGTTTTTCTTTGGTGATGAAGTTTTGCATGATGAAATGTGTTGAAGACATAAAGAGCCTTTCTATTATTTCAACATAGGTGTTTTGTGAATAATTCATTGTCCTCACTAGTCTTGGCATTGCAGCAGCTGTTTAGCTCATTTCCTCCTGGTTCTGCCAGTGGGCAGGGTTTTTTCCTCCCAGTTATCAAGATGAATACAGTTTCATTTAATATATAGTGAGGAAGATAGTGATAATTTTGAAAAGGATTTTGATCAAAGAGACTGAAGGACATGTTGTCACTAGTTCATGCAATGTGGTGCATAAACACAAAATGGCTGAAGGAAGTAAGACATACAGTCTCTTGGTTTTCAAAAGCATATTTTTTTAAAAAAAAAAAAGACGGCTAAACTAAAAGTGAACTGAATTGTTGATATTACTTGTGACAATATTGTCTAAACCCAGGATAAAGTAGACAAGATAGAAGAGAACAGGAGAGGTTGCAGGTGGTTAGAATAAAGACTAGGGTTGAAACAAATAGCTGAAGTGAATACCAAATTTGACAAATTCGGTATACTCAAAGGTGTGTTCATGTAGTAGATATGATTGAAGTTGTATTTACTTCATATCTGTGTGTGTATGTGTTTGGTATTTTGGTTACTTTGGCACAGTGCAAAATCATCATAACACCCGTTGTTATAACACAGATTCAGATATAACGCATTACTGACCATAGCTCCCACAACAATAAAACAGATTGGGAGCCTCCCAATCTGTTTTATTGTTGTAATTATTTTTCAATTATATTAAAAGTGGGCATGTTCCACAAGACAGACAAGGTAAGCACTGTTGTGGAGTCCTTTGATTTACACAGGGAAGTACACTAGCACACTAGCAGTTTGTCAAAAGATTCCAACACAGAAGAAATTCCCATTAGTGATGTGTATTTCCCTGTGTACGGGTGTTTATAAAAGGATGATAGCCTGAAGCAGTCCAAGCAGCCCACACTCAGAGAGTTTTGTGCAGCAAGCTCAATACATGGGCAGGTGCCGCGCTCCATCCACCACTCCTCCCTCATGACTTCCAGCTACAAGGAATTCTGGGGCCCCAGGTGTTCATCTCTTGTTTGTTTGTTTTTTCCCTTTTGGAGCATCGTTTTGAGCACTCCAAAGTGAAGGTAAACAGTAGAAGCTCCAGGGAAAGCAAGACCAGCATGTGTGCTCACTGCTTCAAATGCGGGGACCGTTCTAGGTGCTTTGCTGTGCACTCTAACAGACGGGGCAGACATGGGTGAACATTGGCCTGGATCATGTGCCTTGTATGGCACTGAAATCTGGGGCTTGACTCCGGCTGAGGTTCTCGAGCTTCCTCAAAATTTGTTCATAAGAACTCTTCTTGCTGTCCCCAAGAGTGTTCCAACATGTTTATTGCGGCTTGAAACGGATATCTTACCCATAAAAGTTAAAATCCTCAGGGCAGTAGTAAACTATTGGAACAAGCTGGAAGGCATGTCCGAGGATAGACTGCCCCTGTGCTGCTATGCTGAGGCATGGATGTGGTTACCACACTCTTGGTGTCAAAGGGCAAGGAATCTGCTTTATGATTTAGGCTTTTCTCCAGAGATGTTAAGTAACATCCCCCCGCTCTGTAGGAAAATAATTGCCCATAGGCAGCTTGTAGACCAAGCAGTCCAGCTGGATTTGGGGAAAACGTCAGCTCTTAAATGTGCCCCGTTGTACAGGGAGTTTAAACATTCTACTGGGCTCGAACGGAATTTGGATGTTCTAGATGACCCCAGCTTATGTAGGGCCCTGACGTTCATGAGATTCAACCTATTGCCCGCTAAGGTCCTGCTGGGGAGGCGTTCTGGAATTCCTTATGAGGAAAGACTGTCCTTGCACACTGGGTTGTGTTGGGGACTTGCTCCACGTACTATTTGTTTGTCCCCTCACACAGTGTGTGAGAGAACGGTATTTTCCGTCTGGGTTTGTCCCAAGAGCATGTCTTTCCCAAGTGCAGTTGTTGACACATCTTGCCTCATCTAAATCTGTTGACTTTATTACCAGTTTAGCTTTGATAGCTCGTGAGATTCATAGACATCTTTCCTGATTTTTT
>QEPC01000691.1:59577-71434 GCA_003113815.1 Sphenodon punctatus
CCTGGCTGGCCTCGCCAAGGGCAGTGTTCTCCACCTGCTCCAGGGGGTCGGGCAGGGATGTGTGTTGTTAACTTCCTTTTTCTGTCCCAGGCGAAGGTGGTGCCGTGTATGCGGGAGGCAACTATGTCCCCAGACATGCAGAGAAACTGGTCCAGCTTATAATGGAACTCCATTGTGTGCATGGCATGTCCGGACTTGAGATTGTTGTCCTTGATATACTTATATCCGGACCGCAAGTGATTTGTCTGCTGCATGCACTGGATGACATCCCTATTGTACCCCTGCTGCTGCATCTCCTGGGCAATAGCTTCATAGACCTGTCTGGTCTTGTAGCTGCGCACCAGATCATGCTGGACCTTTTCGGTCACCCACATGCGTATGAAGTCCCAGGTCTCCTGCCTCGACCAGGGCTCACCCTTTCAGGTACCGCATGTGGGGGGCCTTCCAGCTGGGCAGTTTGGGGCCCGCCCGGTAGCTGTGGTGACCATGGAGCTGGTTGTTTCCTGTTGGGGGTATTGCATAGGGGTTAGCATCTGTCCCGCAGCCCCCTTTTTATTCCCATTGGCAGATCCTTCTCCTCTTCCCTCGGGGGGCATGGCAGGGTTACCTTACTGCCACGGAGGCCCTCCTTGGCCGTCTTCCCCAGTGGTGCATTGCTTCTGTGTATGGGTGCTCTCCTGGGGGTGGGGGGGTAATGGTTAGCTGTCAGATGCCCTCCCTGTGTTCCCTTGGGATGGTTTCTGGTATTGGCGTGTGGCCCCCCCCTTGCTGAGTTGTTGGGGTATCCTTGCTCTTACTTTTCTGTCAGTTGTGTTCCCTTCCCTGTGCCCCGTGGCTGTGGTGGACTGGTCGGATGCGGGCATAGCAGGCATTGCGGTATCCCTTTGGCCCTGTGACTAAACAGGTGTGCTGTGATTAGCCATCTTTTCCTCCGCCCCCAGTGCTATTGGGCTGGGGCCCCCGTCCCCTGGGTCGGGACACCTTAGCTTACCCTGGGACGGGTCCCTTAGTTTACCCTGGCCCGTCCCACGTGAGTCGCGGTGCTGGCTTCCTTGGTTTTGTCTGTTGCTTTCCTTCCGGACATTTTGGGAGTCAGCGCACCACTGTCATGTTTTGGTTCTCCTTTAAGGGCTCCTGGTCGGGTGTCCAGCATCTCCCCCGGTGGGCGTGTCTGCTTGGGGGCACCTGCGTGGTCTCTCCAGCCATCTCTCTGTGGTCTCGGTGGACCCATCCCCATGGGTGTGGGTGTTTTGGTTTTTACACAGACGGGTGGGTGTTGAACACCCATCATCACCCACCTCCACCCATCTCCACCCATGGAGCATGCCGGTTCCTTCCGAGCTGCTCAGTGGGTGTTGGTAACTCACTCGTGGACATTTACATGGATGCTCTCCCACTCATCTGATGGGTGTTTAGGGGTATTTGTGGGTGGGTGGCGTCAGTGTAAAAAGGCCTTAGTGATGCTGCCGCTAGTGACTCTATAGGAGCACTACACCCCCCTGTTCTCTGACATATAAATTATGGAGTGATGGCAGTTGCTCCATCGTTAAGGCCAGTGTGGAAGTTTCTGTTTAAAGTGTGAACATACTATTGCTTTTAAAATAGGTACTGTTTATCCTGTTTGTCTGAAATTTGACAGAGACGATCATGTGGGAGAGGGATACCATCCTTCCACATTTCATGCCAATCAGAAACAAAACAAAAATGTTACAGCAGTANTTTTTTGTCCCCACTTGGGTCCAATCCTGAAAACCTACCAATTAAATAGTCCTACTGTAAGATACAAGAAATGAGAGTTTCATCTTTGTAATAGTATTTGGGTACCTTTGAAATGCAGGAGGAATGAGGATCTTTGAAAGGATAGATTATTTCTGTGAAAGGTATTTGTTTTCTGACTTAATAGAAATAGTAACTAGTTTTCTGCATATATTCTTGTGACATGTTCTATTTATAAGTAAAATAAAAATCGAATAGCATAAAAACCTTAGGTTTCATTGTTCTCCAGCAGAAGGGCACAGAGAAATAACAAGCTAACCAGTCTCTGTAATGTTAAAAGGTGATTCTTCTTCTTCCTGTAGGGAATGAATTATTCCTCTTGTGTTCCCTGAAATCCTTGGCGCTGATCCTAATGATAGCTGTGACAGGTTCTGGAGCAGGCTGCATCTGCCAACCAAACATTGCTGTGCTCAGGATCATTCCCAAACACAGCCCATATTTTTCTTCCAAGTTTTGCATAGGATTCCTATCCAAACTTGGACAAAAGGTGTTTATTTGTTGGTATCAAATAGCATTATCTTGCATTGTTTTTTAAATTTACCTTGACTTCATTTTCACCTTTCAAATTCTACCAGTAATTACAAAAAAGTACTGTGCATCAAACATGATATTAATATGTACCATCAGTATTTCTGGTACGATAATGTCAGAACGCAGTTCCACTTACAAAGTCTGTGTGGCTCCTTAAGCTCTAATGCAAGCACAGAGGTTGCTAGGCAACTAGAGGTGGAGTCATGTGCCAAGATGGCGGCAACCCTGTCCTATATAAAGCTCGTGGAGAGTGTCCATTCCTTGCTGGTTATCTGAGTTTCTCAGAGGAATCGCTGGCCATGTTGCTGCTCTTGTTTTGCCCTTGCTTGCTGCTGTGATTGGTTTCTGTCCCCCCACTGTCACCCCACTAGTCTTGTCTATCATTACCGTGAGTCTGATCTGTAGTTGTGTCTCTGTTTCTATCTCTTCTTGCTGTCTAATGTTGCTGCCTTTCCCCTCCTGTATAGCTTCCCTTACCTTCCCTATAGTCCTCCCTGGCATGCCCACACCTGCTTCCCTTTAGCCCCGCCTGACAGCCTCTTTCTTCCCCTTTCCTACCCTAGCTTCCCTAGTTGCACCTCTTTCTGGAATCTGATCCTAGCCTGTGACCTGTGTTATCCCCCCAACTTGCCCTGTTCCCAGCAATGTCTGTTCACCCCTGCTTCCCTCACCTCAGTCTGGCATTCCCACCCACCCCTGACTTTGGAGTGTGATTGTGTGTGTATCCACTCCTTAAGGGCTTTGATGGGATAGTGCAGCTTCCCCAGAGATGAGATTGGGCATAGTCTAGAATACTAGCTACCATTCAAGGCTGAGGAGGAAAAAAGAGGTCGGGGGGTGGGGTGGAGGGGAACCCCTGGTGTGAGCAGGGGTGACCCTCCAGGGGGGAGGGTTGCCCGCTGGTGGCAGAGGCGGGTAGGGGGGGTCCTTCTTGCCGGCCTGTTGGGGCAGCCTATGGAGTGTGGGTGTCTAATGGGGTTCTCTGAGGAGGGGAGGGGTTCCACAGCTATTGGGGTTGTTATGGGTCGGGGGAGATATGGTGCTTTGGTTTGGTGCTGCTGAACATGAGGTTGGTTGTCAATAAATCATCTATCATCTCAGAGTTAATCCCGGAGTGGGTAGCTGACCTCTAGGGACAGGCGAATGCGGTTCGGATGTTCGGAGTTCGGACCAAACTTGGTCTGTTCGGATGTCCAAACCGAATGTCTGAACTAAACTCTCGAATGACCGAACAGTTCGGTCGTGTTCAGATGAGTTCGGATGATTTTGAGGGCAGGAAAAACGTCTTTCCAGGGCCAAAAATTAGGTTTCGTTTTCATTTCGGTTTTGCTATTTTTGAATGTTTGGCCAAGTTCAGCCAAACCGAAATGGCTGAACTGAACCTTCGAACCGAACGACCAAACATCCGAACATCTGAACATCTGAACCGCGTTCTGTTCACCCATCCTACCAACCTCGTATGTATTAGGCAGACCTGGCTGGACAATGAATCGGGCCCTATCTTGGCCGATCTTGTTCCGGCTGGGTTCTCTGTGCAGCATAAGCCTCGGCTGGAGGGATGGGTGGGCGGAGGGGTGGTGGTGTAGTCATTGTTATCAAGGATGCATAGTCTTTTAGGAGGTATCCGGTGCACGCTCCACCAGGTGTTGAGTACCTCCATCTTGTGTTGGATTTGGTTGGGGAAAGATTAGGGGTGCTGCTGGTGTACTGCGCACCCAATTGCCCAGCAGCATCCCTACATGCTCCTGCTGATCTGGTGTTAGATGTGAGCCTCCGGACCCCTAGATTAGTGGTCCTGGGGGATTTTAACATCCACACGAACACCGATCTTGGAGGGGTGAGGCATGAGTTCATGGCCTCCATGACAACCATGGGTCTGTCCCAAATCATCTGTGGCCCCACACATGAGGAGGGACATACACTGGGTTTGGCTTTCTGCACTGGCGTTGAGGCAGGAGGTCAGTTAGTAGAAGTTAGGGGGGTAGAACCTCTGTCATGGTCTGACCATTACCTCCTTAATGCATGCATCCTGGTGCATGTCAGCCCCTGACAGGGTACAGGACCTATTAGATCGGTCTGCCCCCAGAGACTCTGGGGGAATTTTCCCTGGACTTTGACACCCACTCTGTTGATGATCTCGTTGCCTTCTGGAACAGCTTGTTGGCTGAGACCATTGACCGAGTGGCTCCCAGGCNGGGCTGTATTGTCCCAGCACCTCATTATGGGCATGTCTCATGGTCCCCCCTCCCTTGTGACCCCACATCTGCCTGCCTGTCAGGGGATGCTGACCTGTGTAGCTCTGTTTCCCTACTGTGGTGGCCCCCAGCCCTTCCCTGTCTTGCATGGTGGGTGTATTACTCGAGGGGCTACCTTTGTGGCCTGTATGCTACTCCATTACCCTGGCACCACCCACAACCCTTCCTTGTCCGGGTTGACCTATCATCATTGTCCTGATGACCGGGTCTCAGGAGTACCACGGTTCCTCCTCGACCACCTCCTCCTCTGCAACCACCTCTTCGTGAACCTCTAGGCACCCTTGTGATGAATGGGAATAGGGATCCATCAGTTGATCCCTGCTGCCCGGCTTGGGTCCTGGTCACTGTGATTGGGGCTCTCCGCCCCCTGGGCTGTGGTTGTGTTCCTACCTGGATAGTATTCTTCCACATCCTGGGAGGCATCCCGGGTGTCCATCCACTCCACGTGCACCCCCCATCCTCGTGGCCTGTCACCCTGTGAGTTTTGTGGGCACACGCGGAGGGTGATGTTTTTGTGAGCAGTTTCCCAGGATGCCGCCTCCCCCTGTGTGACAGGGCCATCCCCTCCCGCATCCTGGCTGGCCTCGCCAAGGGCAGTGTTCTCCACCTGCTCCAGGGGGTCGGGCAGGGATGTGTGTTGTTAACTTCCTTTTTCTGTCCCAGGCGAAGGTGGTGCCGTGTATGTGGGAGGCAACTATGTCCCCAGACATGCAGAGAAACTGGTCCAGCTCATAATGGAACTCCATTGTGTGCATGGCATGGCCGGACTTGAGATTGTTGTCCTTGATATACTTATATCCGGACCGCAAGTGATTTGTCTGCTGCATGCACTGGATGACATCCCTATTGTACCCCTGCTGCTGCATCTCCTGGGCAATAGCTTCATAGACCTGTCTGGTCTTGTAGCTGCGCACCAGATCATGCTGGACCTTTTCGGTCACCCACATGCGTATGAAGTCCCAGGTCTCCTGCCTCGACCAGGGCTCACCCTTTCAGGTACCGCATGTGGGGGGCCTTCCAGCTGGGCAGTTTGGGGCCCGCCCGGTAGCTGTGGTGACCATGGAGCTGGTTGTTTCCTGTTGGGGGTATTGCATAGGGGTTAGCATCTGTCCCGCAGCCCCCTTTTTATTCCCATTGGCAGATCCTTCTCCTCTTCCCCCGGGGGGCATGGCAGGGTTACCTTACTGCCACAGAGGCCCTCCTTGGCCGTCTTCCCCAGTGGTGCATTGCTTCTGTGTATGGGTGCTCTCCTGGGGGTGGGGGGGTAATGGTTAGCTGTCAGCTGCCCGCCCTGTGTTCCCTTGGGATGGTTTCTGGTATTGGCGTGTGGCCCCCCCTTGCTGAGTTGTTGGGGTATCCTTGCTCTTACCTTGCTGTCAGTTGTGTTCTCTTCCCTGTGCCCCGTGGCTGTGGTGGACTGGTCGGATGCGGGCATAGCAGGCATTGCGGTATCCCTTTGGCCCTGTGACTAAACAGGTGTGCTGTGATTAGCCATCTTTTCCTCCGCCCCCAGTGCTATTGGGCTGGGCCCCCCGTCCCCTGGGTCGGGACACCTTAGCTTACCCTGGGACGGGTCCCTTAGTTTACCCTGGCCCGTCCCACGTGAGTCGCGGTGCTGGCTTCCTTGGTTTTGTCTGTTGCTTTCCTTCCGGACATTTTGGGAGTCAGCGCACCACTGTCATGTTTTGGTTCTCCTTTAAGGGCTCCTGGTCGGGTGTCCAGCATCTCCCCCGGTGGGCGTGTCTGCTTGGGGGCACCTGCGTGGTCTCTCCAGCCATCTCTCTGTGGTCTCGGTGGACCCATCCCCATGGGTGTGGGTGTTTTGGTTTTTACACAGACGGGTGGGTGTTGAACACCCATCATCACCCACCTCCACCCATCTCCACCCATGGAGCATGCCGGTTCCTTCCGAGCTGCTCTGTGGGTGTTGGTAACTCACTCGTGGACATTTACATGGATGCTCTCCCACTCATCTGATGGGTGTTTAGGGGTATTTGTGGGTGGGTGGCGTCAGTGTAAAAAGGCCTTAGTGATGCTGCCCCTAGTGACTCTATAGGAGCACTACACCCCCCTGTTCTCTGACATATAAATTATGGAGTGATGGCAGTTGCTCCATCGTTAAGGCCAGTGTGGAAGTTTCTGTTTAAAGTGTGAACATACTATTGCTTTTAAAATAGGTACTGTTTATCCTGTTTGTCTGAAATTTGACAGAGACGATCATGTGGGAGAGGGATACCATCCTTCCACATTTCATGCCAATCAGAAACAAAACAAAAATGTTACAGCAGTTTAGAAACTGGAGTAAAAATATTTTTACTTCCGGGTTTAAGACACTTTTTATATCACATAGAAAGTCTATTGTAGGAATATTTGACTGACCTTTACTTTTGTTAGATAACTCAAGGATGCTTCCTTGATTCTGCTGCTTTTTGAATTTTCAAAATCTGTCTCGTGGTTTAAAATTCCTAAATATCTCATATTAGTCTATGAGAAAGATCATAACATCAGGCATGCTCAGTAGCCTCTGCTAGCCGGCAGAGGCAGTCAGATGGAATCAGGAAACAGAGAAGATGTCTACTGATCTCAGGACCTTGAAAGACAGGTTGTGCTGGGGTGACTAAGAGGGTTTAACTTGTGGGTGGAGGTGCTGGGAGCAGGTGAAACATTGTGGGAGCATCCCAAGATCAACTGTGGGTTAGAATTTCCTAGTTTGGGGACCCAGGTGCATGGAACCGCCCCCCCCCCCCATCACTCCAGTGTGGACTTCGTAGCTGATGCAGCAGCTGCAAGCCTCAGAAATCAGAACACACACAAATATGGCTGCATCCTTTCACATGGTACTAAAGGTAGGGATCCCCAGACATTTGATAGAGGAGACTCCCCAAACCCCAAATATGCCATTTCCCCTCTGATATGAACCCTCCACGCTGAGTTAGGATGCAAAAACTCAAGTAGAGACTATTTTGAAAATTGGGGACACCCCAGGGGTAAAACAAGACCACCACTAGATATAGGAGACTGTCCTCACCCTAACAATGTTTTTTTTTTCCTGTGATTTGACCCCCCCGAGCCATGTTAGGCACCAAAAACCACAGCGGTGGCTATTTTGAAAATCAGGGATAACCCCCCTGGGGGTAAAATAAGACCACCATTTGATAGTGGAGACTCTCCTGACCCTGAATATGCTTTTCTTTGCTCAGTTCAACCCCCCAAACCAAATTAGTGGGCACACTCATTTTCTATCACCCAGGAAATGACCTCCCACAGACAAACAAATCATTTGGGATGTGTAAAGGGGACCCCCAGACATGGCACCAGCAATCAGGGAGTATCTAGCTCCCCCCTCCCCCGGAAAAAGTTATTAGTGATTAATATTGATGAGATCACACCCGCAAAATGGTGGCTGGGTGAGGAACTGATGGTGTGAGCTGATGCAGGGAGACTCCCAAACATGGTGCTAAAAGGAACTGAGTCTCCAGCCCCTGTGCAAGCTAATATATTAAAGGAAAGGAAATGCCTTGAGGGGAGTGGCATCTAGTGGGTTAGAGTAGGGCTGTTCCAAATAGACAGAAATAGACCAAAAATATTCTTGAGTATTTCCAAGGTTCTGAGAACCGGTTCTGAGTGTTCGGCCTGATCCTCAGAACCTTGGAGAATACTAGCACTTTGGAGGAACAGGGGGAAGGAAGGAGGGGGGGGGGCAGAGGGCAGAGTAGACAGCAGCATGGACCAGGGAAGGAGGGGTGTCGGAGAATAGAGCACCAGGGGAAATAGGGCACTACTGAAGGGGCTGCAGGAAGAGCAGCAGAGGTCAGGGAAGTTGTGAAGGGAGGGTGACATTTACTTAAAGTTGCTGGAAGCCAGGTGCACTGTTGTCTTCTGGACTGGACACTGTCAAGCCATGGGAACCAGTTGCTCTGCGCTGCTGCCTCTCACTGCTTCCTTATGGGAATGGGCCGCTGAAAGTACATAACACCAGTGCTTCATTCACTGCACTGGGTGCCTATAGTCTTCCGAGACCGATTCAAGGTGTTGACCTATAAAACCCTACACTGTCTGGGCCCCACCCCACCTACCTGTGGAACTGCCTCACTCCCTGGATTCTGGAATGGCCACTGCGGTCAGCCGGGGTTGCCCTTTTGGAGGTTCCCCGTATTCGGCATGAGGTCACATTGGAGAGGGCTTTCTTGGTCGCTGCGCCTCAGATGTGGAACTCCCTCCTGGCAGAGGCCCGTTTGGCCCAGGACTTTCCCTCCTTCAGGCGTCAGTGTAAAACCTGGTTGTTCCACCAGATGAGGGAGGAAGGGGAGGGAGGATATGGCGACATTACTGTTTTAATTGAATTTTTAGGTGCTCATGTTATATATTTTGTATTGTTGTTTTTATATTGTATGCTGCCCCAAGCTGCCTTGGCAGGAGGGGGTGGGATAGTAATTTTTTAAATAAATAAACAAATAAATCATCCATGAACAAAGTATAGCTATGTGCTACCAACTGAACTGCAATGACTTGTAAAATGGAGTCAGAGTCAAGCTGAAGGAATCGGACCTGTTTCTGAATTTCAGCCTCCTTCATCTCTCTTCCGCCTATTCCAAATTTAAGAATTAGTGTTGGTCCACTGGGGCAAATTTTATTTCATTTTCTTTTTTTTCCTATTTCATTTCCTTGGGATTTTTGGATTTATTTATGGATTCGAATTTTTCCCATTGAAATCAAGGACACTTTTCCCCATAGAAGTCAATTGGAAAGCAATCTGTACTTCCATCGCTAGTCCCAGGTTAGTGGGTCTGACTCCCCAATTCCCATTTCTCCAGGCCCTGGAGTGGTACTTATTGGCTTTGGGGAGCTTGATTGAAGTACTGCCACTGCTGTGGGGGCCTCAGTACGCTCCCTCGCTGTGGCATGCTTCCTGATCAGGATCGTGCATGTGAAAAATGGTCACTGGGGCCATTTTGTGCATGTGAAAAATGGCCATCGTCCTTAACCAAAATGGCAGCAGCCCAAATGATATTGCTGCCATATTGGTTAAGGGCAGTGGCCATTTTGTACATGCGTAATATGGAGGAGGCAGAACGCTATGGCGAGAGAGCCTGCTGGAGTCCCGACAGCAGTGGTGGTGCGTCAGTCAAGCCCTCTGAGGCCAATAAGTACAACTCTAGGGCCCCAGGGTGTGGGGCGGGGGATTCCAGATCAGGAACTCCGGATCCCGTAATTAGCAGGACTAATTATAGGATATTACCGATTAACCTCTAATGGCCTATTATGGGCTGTTATGGATTAATCTGAAACAGTAATTCCCATCTCTAGTAAGAATCCTGGGATTTTGGGTTGGTTTTTTGGGCTCGGTGTTAATATTTGGAGCTGGATTCCTACATCATGCCTGCCTTCATGCCAACCCCACCCCCAAGCTTAAAACAACAAAACAAAATGAAAACAAGGTAATTTGAGTTCTTGCTTTTGAGCCCATCTCTAATTGGCAAGTTTGTATTTATTTAAGTGGTAATATTTTAGTCTCTTTCTGCATTTTGTTTTTAATTCTAGATTATTCTTTTACTGCAATTTGAAAAATAAAATAAATTTGTGTATCTTAACATGCCACAGACACACTGCAAAATCTTAAGCTGTTGTCAAACTGTGAGGGTGTGTCTGTGGCATGTTAAATTACATTATTTTATTTTATTTTTCAAATTGCAGTAAAAGAATAATCNTTTATTTTATTTTTCAAATTGCAGTAAAAGAATAATCTAGAATTAAAAACAAAATACAGAAAGAGACTAAAATATTACCACTTAAATAAATACAAACTTGTCAATTAGAGATGGGCTCAAAAGCAAGAACTCAAATTACCTTGTTTTCATTTTGTTTTGTTGTTTAAGGATTTTGGTTTTAATTGGTTTCCCTATATTTGTTTAATTACTCATTTTACATGGTAATTAAAAGTAGAAGCTGCATATTATGACATTTGTATATTGGGAAATGAATGACTTGTCATGATTTGTGGACCAAAGATTAAGATAAACACGTGGGATTGATGCCTCTCCAGTTTCAATACCCAAGTTATGATAATGTGGAGTAAAATTCTCAATTGGAAAAACACCCTCCCAGCGTATCAATTGTGTAAGGCATGTTTACCCAGAGGGGGGAAATTCCTCATGCAGGCAGCAGAAGTTTTGCATAGATTTTTTAATGAATGTATTGGGAGCCCAGTTCAATTTCATTTCAAATACAATAATGTATTTATTTTTATCCTTAGCTCTTGAATCAGCCAAGATTGTCACAAAACCAGCTACAGCTCTAGACAGTACAAATATTATTCCTCTCTATCCTCGTGCCTCCCTCCCCTGTGCTTTGGTAATGCATTACTTGCTATTAATTGAAGGTGAGTGTTCTTTCTATATGGAATGCAATGGAGAGAGAATACTAAGAAGGCAGACTTGATTCAGAACTTAAAAGGAAGAAATAAGAAATGTTTAACTGTCTTCTTTCATTTTTCCACTTTGATTCATTGATGGACATTTCTTACTTCTTTTTATCCTTTTCTTTAGTTTAATTGAGCCATACGAATCCTTGGGGAATGCAGAAAAGAATTATACTGTGGCTAATGTGTAGGACTGATTATTAGATGAGCCTGAATTCCATCTCTGGCTTTTGCAGCAGACTTTTTGTGTAGTGGCACTTAATCTTCTTCTGTAGCTCTTCTTCTTCTGTTGTAAAATGGGTCTTGCAATACTTTTCTTTAGAGGGATTTTGTGAAGTTTTTATCCACTGTTGTTTGTATACCACATTGAGATCTTTGGATAGAAAGTACTATACTACTGACAAATATGGATTTCAATAAAGTGAGAGTCGGGAGTCTTGTAGTTGACTATTATTGATGATGTGCTGCTATATGCAGACTGATGTGGGAGCATCATGTTTAGGGATGTACGAACAGAATGCAGTTGGGATGTTCGGACATTCGGACTGAAAACTTAGTTCGGGTTCATGCGTTCGGTGTCATGGAGTTCGGACCCCCCGAACGTTTGGAAAGTTCAGCCACAGCAGAGGCTTGGGGCGCTCCAAGGGTGCCCATGTGGGCATGACAGGCTGTAAGAGACGCAGCAGCAGCAGAGACTGGGAAGGCTTGGGGTTGGCACCCTGGGTTGCCCGGGCAGGCAGGCTCGGCGCTTGGGCCCTGGGGGTGCCCGTGGGGGCATGGCTGGCTGGCTGAGACCCAGTGGCAGCAGCAGAGGCCGGGAAGGTTTGGGACTTGGTGGCTGACCTGGCACCCCTACTCAGCCAGGCATTGCAGGCTA
>QEPC01000691.1:85853-97945 GCA_003113815.1 Sphenodon punctatus
GGGCGGGGCCCCCCGCCTGCCTCCAATCCCGGTGATTCCATTAGCGTGCCCTGCGTCTGGGCGGGGCTTCGCCTTAGGACGTGGCGTTGCTCCGCCCCCTTGTGGCCGGCCCAATCAACCCTCTGTCCGCTCAGATATCCGCCTGCTTATTGCGGGCGCGCGCCGGCCCGCTTGTTTATGGCTCCCCGGGCGGGGCGCCCTCTGACACTGAGTGCCGTGATCCTCAGTGAATTCCAGAAAAAAACTGAGTGCCAAGTTTCAGCCCTGTGTCCGCCTGCTGTGTTCCAGTCTCTCGCTGATATTTCTCACCCTAGGGCACTCTCTTGGCAAGTTTTGAGGAAGGGGAAAGTGTCAAGGAGGCAAAGCCCAACCTCTATTTTGAAAGGCAGGGAAGCCCTGCAGTGGTTTCCCATTGAAGTCAATGTAAATTGAAAATGAAAATAAACAACAAACACAAAAATGATTAACCCCCCCCCCCAAAAGAATACAATTTTAATAACAAAAACTAAACAAAAAGCATTTCCCCCCCTCTGCACACCCTTAATCAGCACTCCTGCTGCCATTCTTGGTTATCCCTCAGCAGGCATCAGTCTAGTCCAGGCTATTCACCACCCTAGCACATTCAGGACCATGGAAAGGTTTCTGCTGAGATCCAGATTACCCTGGCCACAGCCAGGCACAGCCTGAAGACTCCTCAGACTTTCCTTTTTTTATAACCAAGTAGTGGGTGTGGCTATCACTTCAGGCTTCCAGCTCTTAAAGGGCATGTACTTTGCCATGCTGAGTATTATCTCTCTGTTGGGCTTTTCCCACTATAACAGGACTGGCCTTGCCAAGCTCTTCCTCAACTACCCAGTTCAGTTGCCTGGAGCATCTCAGCCAGTCCCATTCTCAGTCCACATCACTCTTAAAGGGACAGCAGCTCTGTCATGCTGCTCCATGCCACAGTAAGCAACTGGAATTTTTTTTAAAAAAAAAACACAGCAAAATTTCTTTGCTAAGCCCTCGGTGTATAAACAACATATTCTCCAGGAAAGCCCAATAATTATTGTTTTCAAGTCAACTTCAATTATTTCTGTACTCTGTTGCCTTCTCAGAAACCAACTTGGTTAGGAAGTTTTTGGCATACTTTAAGAAAAACAAACTGCCATCTAAAAATAGGAGAGTGCATCCATACTTTATATATTGTGACATATCATTAAATTATATCGTATGTTCATTTTTTATTATAGGAAATGAACTTCAAGATTTAGCTTGATAAATAGTTTCTTTCCATTTGGCAGCAATGCAGATAGCCAATTTACTGGCAGCAGTAGTTTGGGTTGTGTCCTGTATCTGTGGTTCTGTTGTATTGGACAGCTGTGATTAAGAGGAAAAAGGCATGATCTGCACCACATTAACCACATCAGTGCTGTGGTTAATATTATCGACCTTCTATTTTCCTTTTCCAGTGATGCAAATGATTATAATTGATTATATTGCACTTATACATAGTATAAGTGACTTACAATTAATAAAAACATATAAACCCCCAGTTCCCTCCCCAGAGACCCTACTCTCCTGACACCCCCTTCCCAAAAACTTTCCTTAATCCCTCCCCCAACCCATAACCACCTTGCATTGCATTTGGCCTATGAATTAATTGATTATATTGCACTTATACATAGTATAATGGTGCAAATGCAATGGTGCAAATCAGATCTTGCTCTAACATGCTACACCACTCAATAAACATTAAATTGTTACTGGAGTCGAGGCTTATAGTACAACATTAAATAATGCCACCAATTTGATATGATTGAATCCAGAGACTAATGCCTACAAGTCATCATTTTTACAGACATTTGTCTGCTTTGTAGGCTGAGTGCTCTAGTCATTCTGTACATTGCAGGTTTTGTTGAAGGTAGATGCTTTTGCTAGTCATCACATAATATTACAAGCTGTCCTCTTTCACCCTGCTTCCCCACTGTTAATGGTCCAACATGCTTATTGTAATATTAAAGGAAATCAAGTTTTGTTGCTTTAGATTCACCCCTTTACACCACTGTGATGTGTAAACCTCTGCTGAAGATTGCATTTAATCCAGTGTGGAAGCTATTTTATTGTCTTTATGGAAGCTCATAAGCTGAGGCTTGAAAACTTGGGACAGAAAAGACAGAGATGAGCTAACTTCTTATAGTGCTCCATGTACTCATTACAGCTAATTGCAAAAAAGATTGCCCTTTACACATAGCTGAAAGTTTGTTTTTCACTTTTTGTAAGTTTGTTTTTATTAGCCTTGAAGATGTTCTTCTCTAATATAAACCTGAAAAGTCTGTAAAAAGGTTTTATAATTCTGGCTAAGAAGGGACTCTAGATCTATAGGGGAAACCCTGTAGAGATAGAGCCCTCCTAATGGCTGTTAGAAGTAGAAATAAAGTTTCTCTGATAGATTCCTTCCATACACAGGGTGTGTCATGAGTTGGCCGGGAATTGCTACATCCCCTGTCGGAACCTGGCAGACTGCGGATTGTCCTTTCCCGAAACCCAGTGCGCAATACCAAGGTAAGAGAACCTTTTGAAATCTCTATTGGGTTTTTGGTGAAGGACTACTGTAGGGGGCTAGGCACCCAGATCAGTGGCCTATGCGATTTGACCTGTGGGAAGGAGTCTGTCAGATATACTGATAGGGTAAGGGGGAAAAAAAAAGATTTTGGAAAGCTGAGAAGTGTGAATTGAGAAGTGTGAATTGAAAAATAACTGTTGTGTGACTGGAAAGTTTGAAACCACTGACCAGGTCTAGGACTAGGCCTTAGGGTCGAACCCTGTGACCCAGTGGAATCAGGTGTGAATTGAGATTATAACTGCTGCCCAGGTCTGGGACTGAAACCAAGTCTAGCCACCCCAGGGTCATTGTGATAATGGCTCTGAAAGCAAGGGGGCTCGGTGGAACCCTGTGACCCAGTGGGAATGAATGCAAATGAACCTCTTCCTTTCCCCTTCCATGGTAATGAGTCTCTGACTGCAGTTGGGAGACGCTGTTGGACATTGCTCTGGCATGTCCCTCGGATGCACCCTGTAGTTAGAAGGACTTCCTTAATAAGCCTTTCCTGTGTGATTGTCCTATGTGAATTGAGAAAAAAATGGGGGGGGGGGTGCGTTCAACGGATGTTCCCACCCCACCAAAAAGTACTCCAGCATTTTATATGTATACATATTATGGCCAGAAGACTTTTGATAAATGGAACTGGTATACCAGGAAGGATCCAACAAATTAATTAGGCTAATTATGGTTATTGATTGTTTTAAACATTATGTGTGTGTTTGTTTAAAATATATGCTGGTATAGGAATTTGCCCGACTGTACAGGGCAACGTTAGGGAAAGAACACAGGTTCTTAACAGGAACTCCCTCTGCTTTTGCAGAGCGGAGATAATTAAGTTTTGTGAGAGAGAGTTTTCCAATGATCTATGTTGAAGTAAAGGGTTAAACTGTATGTTAATAAGTTGAAGCAGGGAGATGTCAAAAGTGATGGGAAACAGGGGTGAATAGAATGTATGCAGAGAGAGAGGCAATCAGAAAACCTGATTGGATGTTAGAAGCAAGGGGCAGAATAAAGCAAGTCACTTGTGTAAGCAATAGAAAGATTTAAGAAGAAAATAAAGCTTTGTTCATGGGTTGTGATTTAAGCATTGGGAAATGTGAGTGTCTTTAGTTAAATAACTAGGAATAAATGGTTTGATTGTAAATTAGAACTAGTGAGAGGTACCAGAACAAAAGCTGCAGGTTTTGTTTTGGTGTTTGTTATTTTGTTTGTGTTTAAGTGAAGAAATTAACTGGACTGCTAGGGCAGACTAAGCTGCAAAGCAGGGAAGTAGTATTATTGGACCTTACTGCTTCCGCAGTGCCACAGGTGTGGAGCCCCTTCCCCTCTATAGCCGAGTAGAGAGTTCCCTTTGAGTAGTTGCCAGAGAGGGACAAATGTTAAGCTTGGTTCTTGGATGGCTCGGAGAACTATCTCAAGGGGGAGCAGGGAAAATAAAAATAAGCTGTTTTACAGCCACTTAAGGGTACTGTTTCATTTCACATGGGCAAAGACACTCCAGCTGATCGGACTGCGCTGGAAATGTCCCAACCCAAAATGTATTTGCATATAGACTCATGGGCCATTGCAAATACCAACTCTTTGGGCCCCTAAATGAGAATAAAACAATTGATTAATTCATTATAGGTCATTGTGGGGAAATGATCTGTGGAAACAGCTGATTGTGATTATCTGGAAAGTCCCTGTGACAATGTTAAATGTCTATGCCAGGGACTCCTCCCCAATTACCCAATACAACAGTGTTGTGGATCAGATGATCCAGCCCTGAGGGGTGGAAGCTCCTAATGACATCTTGGGGGGAGATAAGGAAAGATCCCCATATTTTATGCTAATGAGCTACAGCCAGAGGCATTCCCTGTCCTGTGAATACTGTGAGCTGTAGTAACACACTGCTCAAATAATGAATGAGACAGCTTACCGCTGTGGGTGCTTTGCAGGGGTGGGCTGAGGCGGTGGCAATTAAGGCACCTGATTATGGTGGAAATGAGATCACCTGGACAGACTCAGGTTCCCATTTAAAATAAACAAGGTTGCAATGGGGCAAATGTAATATCCCGGCTTGCTTTTAACTCCCACACAACCTTGTGGATTGGACTCATGGAGGTGACTTGCGCTGAGATATCTATTGGTCATCTTCATGCCCGGCAGCATCTGAAGTGTGAATGGCCTGGCCCTCTAGGGCACACTCCCCTGTTAAAAAGATGTTGTGATTGGAGGTCACACACGGTAGGGTGCATGACTTGGCAAATTTGTCATGGCGGTAATAGCCAAAGGTGAAGGGAATACATACTGAGTGATAAGAACTGGTGACTCAATACTTATTTGTCTCGACAGAGGCAAACTGAGATGGAGGGAGTAATCAACAACATGATTCCTGCACCTTTGGACGCAGCTGTTAACCTCTGTGTCAGAGCTGCATTGCTTTGCTAGAAAATAGCTTTTGTGTATGATTTTAACATTTATGTTTATATTTTGAAGAAAGTTTACTGTTCCTTCTTGCCTCGCACCAACATGGCTTTCTACTTCCTGGTGGGGGCTACTGAATTTAGTGAACGAACTGAGGTGTTTGTGTGTTAATTTCCTTATGTTGTTAGCAATTAGGGCAATTATGCTTAATTACCCAAGGCAGATGCATTTTTTACTTTGGCCTTGCACCTTGTTGTAATAGTATTGATGAGTAGTATGCTAATTGTTTAATGCTTTGTACATGTGCCATCACATGCGTAAAATGTGGCATTGTTTGAAGAAATGTGAAACAGAATTACAGGCCTCAGTTGGAAGAATATAAATGTCCAGGGGTGAAGTGTAGTGAAAAGATTGTGAGAAGACTCTTGTGCACCGGAGGAGACAGATTAGTGGGCATTTATACATCTTAGTTTGGCCTGTATATGTTATAGAATCCATCTTGATTGACATGTGTGTAAAAACATATAAATTGAGAACTGGCAGCTCATTTTATGCAATGGATGTATCTTACGTAAGTCTCTTATGGCAACTCTTAATGATGTTGCCCTCCTCCAAGATCAGGCTCCAGAAAATGAAAAAGATACTTGGAGATTGGCAGGGTGTCTTTTGCACCCTGATCATTTGTGGCGCTTCCTGGACGGCCACCTGGTTGTGCCCATGATCCTTCTCCCTTAACTTGCTCATGTGCACCACAGTGTGGCTCACTTGAGCAAAAGCGGGATGATTGGAGCAGTGAAACATGATTTGCATGCTCCAAAATTCCCTGTTGTGGCTCAACGGTATTGCCAGACCTGCCCTATCTGTCTGGATCACAACGTGGGCAAACATGTAAAAACACAAAGGGCAGCACACCCCCTCCATGGGGACCATTTGTAAATATTCAGATTGATTTCATTCAAATGTCACGATGTGAATCATATGAATATGTGTTAGTACTTGTCTGTGTGTTTTTTGGATGGGTGGAAGCTTACCCATGTGCAAAAGCTGACACTATTACAGTCAGCAAGAGACTTTTGAAATAATTTATTCCTCAATTTGGGATCCCTTTGTCTATCAACAGTGACAGAGGAACCCATTTCACAGGCCAAGTTATGAAAGAGATTTGCAGGGCCTTGAAGATCCTGCAGAACTTGCATTGTCCATATCACCCCAGTCTGCAGGGGCTGTCGAAAGACAGAATGGCATCTTGAAAAATAAGATGGCTAAAATATGCCACGAAACCAATCTCAAATGGCCGGACCCCTTGCCCTTAGCCCTTATGAGCACGAGGTCATCATGCAACAGAAAGACTGGCCTATCACCACATGAGATTTTAATGGGAAGACCCATGAGACTCCCTAGTTCCCTACCTGTATCATGCAATTGACCTGGGTCATGAAACCTCAATGGAGGTGGAGGATGGCTGTTTCAGTAAGAAGTCTTCTCCAATCCTACAACGAAATACATTGGTGCAAGTTCCAGTTTCTGCCCAGGTTAGCACTCAGCAGGACCTCATTGACCAACTTGAGGCTTTACATTCTCAGTTGGCGGGGTCTTCCCTGGGGTTGAGGAAGGGGGTTGTAGGCTCAAGTCTGATAATTGAATCTAAATATGTAGAGTGACTAGCCCCACCCCCATTACCAACAACCTCCCCACTTAGTTCTTCACTAAGGGCCTGTACACCACCATGTGGGCTTAATGGAGTAAGGGGTGCCCAAACAACTAGGCAAGTAGGAGCCCTCCATTTAAAAGAGGTCCCTGCCTCGGGCAATATTTCTGCAATCACCTTCACTCTTCAACAAATTGGCCCGCTCTCACAGGCTGGTTGTGCTTCCTTGGTTTCAGTTGATGATCTTTCTGTGTCAACTTCGCTAGGGGTTGGGTTCCTTTTAGATATGAAGGGCCCTCTTTCCCCAATAGCCACCCCTAAAGATTTGGGGATGGCTGTGAGATCTTCAGGCTGCAAGATATTAAACCAGTGTACAAAATATGCTCTCCCCTTAGCTCAGACCTCCCCCCCTCAGGAGGGCCCCCAAGTTAATAATTGTATTATAGCCCCAGTTGTTCCAATAATGGATTGACTGGTACCTCTTAAGCCTGAATATCTTAGGCTATTAAGCTGGAATATCTCAGGCTGGAAACAAAGAGCTGCAGATCCAGATCTTAAAAATCTGTTAGAGACTGATGATATCCTTTTATTTCAAGAAACCTGGGCTGAGGCCCAAATTTGTCAACAAGGTTTTGATGCCTTCTGCTTAAATGCGGCATCTTCTAGCGTGAAAGGCCAACTGAGTGGAGGTTTGGCCTTGCTGATACACCAGTCTCTGCAAGCCAGAATACTTCTGATTGATTATTTTAAATCATATTTTGCCCTGTGGCACTGTACCCTTGACCAGGGTTTTGAAATCCTACTGGCAAATATTTATGCTCCACCCTCTGTGTCAAGTTATTTTTCTGTTGAAATATGGCCCTTTGCTACTAGGAAAATACAGGAAGCCTATCTGAGATACCCAAGAGCAGTCCTTATCCTTGGGGGAGATTTGAATGTTCGAACAGGGAATCCAAGAGCCAACCTGGAGGTCTTGGAGCCTGAAGAATTTATATACCCCCACATCAATAATCTTCACGCATCCATGGATGCTATTAAAGGTTTAGGGTCTGCTAGGCTGGATTGCTTTCTGAGCGATTTGGACTTGATAATATTAAATGGCATAACTCCGGGTGACCTTGAAGGGCAATTTATCTTTCATTCCAAGAATGGCTCCAGTGTTATAGACTATTTTATAATACCATCTAGCTATTTACATGCCATCTTGGAGTTAAGGGTTCTTAGTGCAGGAGAGATGGAACATTCTCCCCTGGCCCTTTTGATAGGTTCTCCTTATACTACAAGAATGAGATCATCACCCTCGAGT
This sequence comes from Sphenodon punctatus, assembly GCA_003113815.1. Lineage (NCBI taxonomy): Eukaryota > Metazoa > Chordata > Lepidosauria > Sphenodontia > Sphenodontidae > Sphenodon > Sphenodon punctatus. Next base: position 93,798 of record QEPC01000691.1, read on the forward strand.
GATAGCCAGAACCTATCCGCTTCTATAGTAGTCCCTGTGCGTGTTAAATAGTCCCCGAAGCTGAGAGAAATTCTCTCAGCATTTATTTGTACCCCAATAGTTCAAGAGCTAGGGGGAAAAATCTTGGATATTAGTTCAGACTCAGTTGTGGCATATGAACAACTAATGGAATTATTTATTCCCCTTCTAACCGCCCAAAAGAGGTGTAGCTATGGATTCTCTTATGCTAGTGGCTGGTTTGACCTTGATTGTGCGGAGGCAAGGCCCTCTCTCAGGAAATTGGCCAGACTTGTGAAGGATTGTCATCAGAAAGCAATAGGATCTGCCTGGTCGACAGTAGGAAGGTGTATAGGACCCTTTTGTGAAAGAAGAAGCTGGCATACCAGGTAACTCAATGGAATCGCTTACACCAAGCTGTCCTGGCCAATGATTCCAAACAATTCTGGTCTCTTATAACTAAGGACAGGAGAGGGGCTCCATGTGCGTCTACTAATTCTCTTCTCTTAACAAAATGGCAGGCATACTACGAGAATCTGTATGTCAAGTCAGGATCCTTGTCTTGTGTGATACAGCTGTATCCTGTTGATAGGTTCCAGGACTGGCCACCAGTCTCCCCTATGGAGCTGATTGACCTTATTTCCCAACTTAAAGGAGGCAAGGCTCCGGGAATTGATTTTATACCCCCAGAGCTACTGAAGTACGAATCTTCTTGGTGGGCTTATTTGTTGGCTCCTTCATTCACACAGATAAACACAACCGGGATTATTCCAAAATCCTGGCTTAAAAGTGCGGTTATCCCAATCTTTTAAAAAGGGGACCCTAATTTGCCCACAAATTATAGACCTCTTGGTTAATTTAGACCCTAGTTTAGGGTCTAATTTATCTGACTTTGCTAGTTTATGCCCTGAGTCCGTACTACAAATTAACTAAATATTTGTTTTATTTGTAGTTTATTTGTAATTGTTATATAGAAGGAGATGGTTTTAACTCCAGCTTACCAGAGCTGATGTGTTTTAGTTCTATTGAGATTTTTATTTAGTTGTTAATGGTACCTTGTATTTTGTTTTTTTACTTGTTACGACCTATGGTCAAAACAATAAATTTTTCTACTACTACTACCCTACCTGTATCAACCCATGTACTGGACATTGATTTGGTTGATGAAACTGTTTTAATTTACAGTCAAGCATTAATGAAGAGTGTCAAGACTTTTCATTCACAGGTTCAAGAAGCCCTTCCCCAGGAACCTCGTGCAGCATGTCATGACTTACAGCCAGGAGACTGGGTCCACATCAAGGTTCACCGGAGGAAGATAGCCTTGGAACCTCGCTGGAAAGGCCCTTTCCAGGTACTTCTTACCACTAACACTGCTGTAAAGTGCCAGGGCCGTCCATTCTCATCCATTCTGGGTTCATGCCTCACATTGTAAAAAGACCTCTGCACCTGCAGAAATAAGGTCAGAGGAGCAGGGTGAAAGTGCTGGTAACCTCTCCCCTGCACCAGAAGAGGATGTACCATAGGGATGGGCGAACGCGGTTTGGAAGTTCGGAGTTCGGCCCGAACTTGGCCTATTCGCATGACCAAACACAAACATGAACCCAAATGCAAACATACCAAACAAACCAAACACCGAACGGCAAAATGCCCGAACAGATCGGTCAGTTCAGATCACGTTTGGGTGAGTTCGGGTGGCAAAAAAAGGTTCACTGGAAGGTCAAACATGACAGGGAGGTGTAGTCAGTCACTGAGGACGGAGCAGACTTCCAGGCACCAAGGGTGGAGAGGCTTGCAAGAAACGAAACTAATTATCTCCCTCCCCCCTTCCCAACACCTTCTGAGCTAATCACTGTTCCTGAACAGCAGGCGTTGAGTAGGATTTTTAGATTGCTTTAAGTTTCATTTCAGTTTTGTACTGAAATGAAACTTAAACCTTAAACTGAAACCTTGTGTTATGCATTTCACTGTACAGACTCATTGAGTATGTCTGTATTTCACTACAGACTCCTCTTCTGTTTGTGATTCCCCCCCATCCCATATATATGGGATGTATATATATCCATATATATATATCCATATATATGGATATATGGATATATATATATATATATATTTGGATATGGGATGGGGGATAGATAGATAGATAGATAGATAGAGAGAGAGAGAGAGAGAGAGAGAGAGAGAGTTGTAGGAGTAGATGTAAAGAGTTGTAGGAGTTAGCTTAGTGATAGAGATAGCATTAGTGATTTAGTTTTAGTGTTTGTAGGAGTAGGTCTGTGTACTTATTAGATAATCCATTTAGTTTATAGCATTTAGAATACTTAATAGCAGTTATATTTAGTATAGATATATATATATAATATTAGATTAGAAAAATAAATATAAAAAACCCCATATAAAAACAAAAAAACCAAATAAAAAACAAAAGAAAACCATATAAAACCCAATAAAATTTTTTTAAAATAAAAAACAAAAAAACAACCATAACAACATTTCCCGAATGGCCGAACCGAACAGCTGAACGGCCTAACCGAATGGCCTGTTTGGACGACCGAACCGAACAGCCAAACCCGAACTCAGCGAACTAACCGAACTGCCGAACCGAACGGCCGAACCGAACGCAGCCAAACTGAACGGCCGAAACCGAACCACGATCTGTTCGCCCATCCCTAATGTACCACCACGATACTCCTACCACCTTAGAGGGAAGAGAAAAGACCCTTCCAAACAGCTGGTTCTCTAAATGGATTTGGTTCATTGCCTTCTGCATAGGCTGCACTGCCATTATCTGCATAATTCTGTTCTGGACTGCCCAAGACACAGAAGGAACTTTGACTGTTAACATTCCAGTAAAAACACACCTGATACCAAGAGAAAACTACCCTATGCAGATTGAAAATACATTCTTATTAACCATTGAACAACTTCGTAGGGATCTGAATAAGTCTAATTGTTGGAGTTGTGCTCACATTCCTGTACATGCCCATGGAGGTATCCCTATGTATGCCTACCTGCTTAATAGTAGTGAGCTTGAAGCCCCATACATGTCTGAGTGTCCTCCACACTCCACCTGGGCAGTGGTACAGCATAATATTTCTGAATTTTCAGGCAGCAATAGCTACCTGAAACTTAAATGCACAATCACTCTCCATTATAAACAGGGGACTGCTGAAGCCCTGATTTTGAGGAAACCGCTTGAGCTACATTGCTGAAAATCTATCCATGGCTATAAGTTGTGAGTACCATCTTATGCACAAAGTTTGAAGAAGATCCATCAGGAAAATAAAATGTTATGACTGTTTTAATGTCAATTGGTTGTGGTCAAAATGCACAGCGTCCTCGCGATTTTGATTCATTAATATCTCCTCCCCCTGGATGAGTTGAGCCCCCAACCTTCACAGGATTGGTGTATAAGATCAATAACAACCGCTTCTGAAATATTATACTGATTGGTGCAGCCAAATCCAAGATATTAATGATTACAAAATTAGTTCTGCAGCCTTGCACATGCGCACTTGAGCTCCTCTCCCCTGTTGGAGAGCCGGGGAGCGGAATTCTGTAAACACTGACTATTGTAGTCTCCCCCTGGCTTATGCACTGGGCTGGAAGGCAAGCATGCCTGCCCCCCCGTGGCCCTGTCCTCGCTCACCTTGCCTCCCCCAGGCAAAGCGGAGTCAGCACAGCTTGCTGGGGCCAGAGCCGGCACAGCCGCAGCTAGCTGGGGCCCCGCAGGTGCATGGCTGGGCGGCAGGCTGCAGCCAGCTTCCCCCCCAATAAGTTGTTCTGCCTCCCCTCCCTGTCCCCATCCCTCACCTTCCTCTCCCTCCTAGTAGCTCCAGCAGCAGTGGGACGGTGTGTGTGTGTGTGTGTTTGGGAGATAAGGCTGTTTGTTTACAAACAACTCCTCCCCACGTGCTGATCAGAAGGTTGTTACCTTGTAAAGAAAGTTCATCTAGAAGGTTCTTCGAGATGGCTCCTAACATTCTCACGACTGGGTTGTACATGGTCATCCTATACAAATAATAGACTGCATGATGGTCTCGAGCTCCTCTAGTATAAAAAGCATTGACTCTCCCCCTCAGAATGACAGTTCCTTTCAACCCTTTCTAGAAATATAAGAAAAAAATTCCATGTGGGCTGGAAGGGTGGGT
>QEPC01000691.1:131993-153058 GCA_003113815.1 Sphenodon punctatus
TCAGAAGATAACACAGACATTCAGAACCTGTGAAAAGAATACCAGCTCTTACAGAAACTTGCTTAGTAGAGCGGGATTCACCTAACACTATCCACAAAGACACACCAAAATCTGCTTAAAAGAAGTTTATATTAATGAAATCAGATTAAGAATGGTGCAAAATTAATTCAAGAGTGCAAGTCACATAAAAGAATATAAAGATAATGCAAGGCTACATTACTTGTGTGATCCTTAAACTGAAGTTTTACCCTAAACTTGTGTTCCTATTTCAGTCTATAATTCTCATCCAATAATAAGGTCAAGTGCTATTCTTCTTTCTTCATCCATGGCTGCTTCCTGGTATAATGCTCATTGGTGAAAGAATCTCCTGCTTCCCTTATTCTTTAACTATGTTGTGATGGTTTTTTCCTGATCTTTCCCAGAGTTCCACTTATTTACGGGGGAACTGCCTCCTGGGTCACATCTTGCCTATGCTTAATCTACATCTCCATTGTCTGTCTAACCCAGAAAACCTGCTAGCTGGGTTTTGTGGGCTCACAATATAACTTTTAATTTATTTTTGTTAAATGCTTCTCGCATACACTTTCATCTTGGTTGTATTTATCTTTGGACGAATTCATTGATACCAAACATGCCTGGGATACACAAATATAGTGTACTCGCACAAGGAATATAGATGTAACATGTGGCTTGTATATGTTGTTTCTACAATCTTTGTCACAGTGACAGAGCGAGGTGGACAAATGTCAGCACACGCAATAAGTCTCAGGGACACCGTGACAACCTGTGACAGGGTTTGTGAAAACAACAGGTATGTAACAAACATGATCTTTGTGTGACTGAACAATGTACTTGTAACCTTGGAAATCATTATATAAACTAGGACATTTTTGGTATCGTTGAAATTGTAACGGAACACTGAATCTGATGAAGGGAAGAAATTGTATGTGACGTTGATGTAAAGAGAAGTAAGTTTAGAAGAATAAAGTAAAATATAAATCCCCCAAACCAGTTTAGCAGGTTTGCGGGGGATAGGAAAGGCAAGGCAATTGAAATGGAGATGAGGAGGTAACGTGAGATACCTGACAGATCACCAGAGGTGCTCTCCAAGAGAGAGGTTGAAATAGACAGTTACTATTCTCGCATGCATGGAGTAAAAAAATAGGTATGTCATCAAGGAAGCAAGTGTCCAGATTCCCACAAAGCGGCTGAGATTTTTGGATTTAAATATGAACTCACGTTTAGGGTAAAACTTTAACTTAGGGATTTCACAAGTAATTTAGTCTTGCACTATGTTTAATATTCACTTAATTTGCACTCTTGAATTGATCTTGTCGTACAATTAATCTGATCTATGCACACAAACTTCTTTTAATCATGTCTGTGTGGATACTGACAGTGGGTGACACAGCTGAAGGGAAATCCTCCCAAGTTAGATACTTGGGCGAACCTTACTGTAATTTCTGTGACATGGCAAAGACTGCACGTGGGGAAACCAAGGCCACTTTAGATGAGTGGACTGATCTAGCATGTTGAAAAATGTGCTTTGAGAAAAGTCGCGTGGGGAGCGTTTATATGAACCGGAAGTCACCAGCCTGTACGTTATTTTAAAAAGCTCATTTGAAAGATCTTGATATTGAGGTCTTTCAAATGCCTTTTAAAAACAATGCATGAGTTGCGATTCCAATGATGGCCAGTGACTTGCGGTTTGTCTAAAGGAAACCCCCTGCGTGACTTTTCTCAAAGCATGTATTTCAACATGCTAGATAGGTCCACTCATCTAAAAGTGACCAAAGCCACAGCTGTTCTGGAGAGGGACAGAGGAGAACCCCAATCCCATCACACACCTACACAGTGCTAATGTCCAGAAGCAAAAGGTGTAATCCTCTATCTCCTCTGCCAAAACCCTTGTTCATGCCCTGGTCATCTCTTGCCTCAATTACTGTAACCTCCTTCTCACTGGCCTCCCCCACTCTCCCTTTAGCTCCATCCAAAACTCTGCTGCCGGGGTCATTCACCTCACTCGTCGCTTCGACCATGTGTAGCCCCTCCTGTCCTCTCTTCACTGGCTCCCCCTTCCTAAACAAATCCTGCACAAGCTCCTAGTCTTCACCTATAAAGCTTTTCACAACCTTGCTCCCCCCTACCTCTCTGCGCTAATTTCCCTCCATACTCCAGTCCATGAACTCCGCTCCTCCTCTGTCCCCTCTTTCGCCCTCCCACGCTTCCCCTGCTCCCCTAACTGCCTTCATCCCTTCTCCCTAGCTGCCCCCCACACCTGGAACTCCCTCCCTGCCCACATCTGCCTTGCCCCCTTGTCGTACCTTCAAATCCCTCCTCAAGACCCACCTCTTCCGCTCTGCCCTCCTCGACTTTTTGCTCCCCTCACCTAACTCCTCCTGATACCCTCCATCCAGTACAATCGATTACCTAAGGTCTGTGTACTCATACCCTCACCACATGGACCAACCAGCCATTATTCTTGATGTAACCAAGTTAAGCGTGTGCACCTGGGACCTCGCATCCTCATGAATGTTACACTCCTTGTCTCTCCCTCTGTTCCCCTCCCTTCATACCCCCCACCCCCGTCTCTCAGATCATAAGCCCTAGGGCAGGGACCGTGTCTATTCAATTACTTTGTAAAGTGCCAGGTACATTGCTGTTGCTATATAAATGCTTTTTAATAATAATAACAATAACAATTAATTAATAAAAGGTAGACTTTGCTAAGCAGCCAGGACAGGGAATGGGAACGGGAGGGTGGAAAGGCCTGACTGAAGGTGCCAGAGAGTGGGTAGTTCAGGCTGGGAGCTGGTGGGTGCTGCTGCTGCTCCTCCATCCCCCATGGCTTCTGCTGGCATTGGCCTCTGTTCTCCCTGCAGTGTTCCTGTGTGGGGCCAATGGATGTTCGGATTTTGTGTGTGTTGGTTTAAGGTCTGGGGTGGGAGTGGGGAACCAAGATGGCTGCGCTTGCTCAGGGAGCCGGTCTGGCCGTTTAGTCCACTTGCATCTGTGATCCAGACAGGACTGTGTTTGGCCAGGGCTCGCGGGTCCATTTATACAGACACATCTGGCAGTCACTCTTCAGATGGACAGGTCAACCCAGGGGTAATGGGGGCTGGTGTGGGCAAAAGTGGAGCTGCTGTCCAGCTGTTTACATCCAGTGTGGTTTTCTGTCTCCCTTTGGTATAGGGGAGTGGGATTTTTGCTTCTTGCAGGCCACTTTTAAACTTAGTACAAGCTCTGCAAGCCAGATGGAAGGAAGGTCCATAATATGGATCAATGCCTTGGATCCATCCCCTGTTCTTGAATACATGCCCTCATCTCTGCTCCCTCACCCTGAGCTTGTTCCATCAGGGCTTGAGGGTGGGGACTGGATCCATGGGTCAGATCTAGAAGTTGGAAAGGGACCAAATAAAATCAAGCTGTGGGCTGGATTTGGCTCATGGGCCAGATGTGCCCTCGCCTGGTCTGTCTTAAATGCAGGGATCTAAGATTTAATCCCCTTTTGATGCCAAGGATGCGGGTTACAGAATAGATTGACTGCTAGGTTTTTTCTTTCAAATGCCCTCACCTTTGGAGCTCACTTCCCATAACCAGGAGGTGAGTTTGGCTCTCTTCAGGCCATTTGGTAGGGTGTTTTTTGCTTAGTTGGTCTTTTGATTGATTTATTTTAATTATTTGCCATGCACACTGGGGAGTTTTTAAGGTGGACCAATTTTCTGAAGCCATCTGTTGTGAGAGATTGAGTATTAGTGTCTGTTTTAAAGGTGTTCCAAGGTTAACTACAACAGTGAGAGGAACTATGGTACATACAAGCACTGATATATAAAGAACATTAAAATCCTATTCTGGATATACCTCAGATGACATTTAGTAAGGGATTCTGGCTACAGGCAGGGAAAAATAACTCTCAGAAGCCTTGTATTGCATGCACTGATCATACAATAGCATAACACAATGGAGGGATGTTAGTGAACAGTGATGTGACAAAGTTATATGTTTTCTTCAGGCAAGCTGTAGATATATCCTACTTGTGTGTCATGGGGTGTTTTTACACACACATTCCTCCTGCATGTTTGCTGTTACATCCTGATTTTCTGTGCGTCTAAATCACTCACAAAGATCTTAAACATCTGGCTCTTTGAACTTCTCCCAGAACTTTTGTCTGTAAAAAGCTCTCCTGGTAAACTGCTTTGCTCCAGGCAACTGTGGTCACTTGGTTTCCATGGCAGCCCCTCACGTCTACAGCTGCGGCTACTTTAGGCTGCCTCAGGGCAGGGTGTGTGTGAAGAATGCATCCAGAACTTATTTGTGGACTTGTAAACCCAGAAGATTGAAAGACCAGCACTTTAATGTGTGTAAAAATGCCCATAGTCTCATTTCTCCCCGTGTCTCTGAGGAGGGGAATTTTACAAGCGACAAGAGTGAACCCAGAGGTGTTGTTTTTTGCCNGTAATCCTCTATCTCCTCTGCCAAAACCCTTGTTCATGCCCTGGTCATCTCTTGCCTCAATTACTGTAACCTCCTTCTCACTGGCCTCCCCCACTCTCCCTTTAGCTCCATCCAAAACTCTGCTGCCGGGGTCATTCACCTCACTCGTCGCTTCGACCATGTGTAGCCCCTCCTGTCCTCTCTTCACTGGCTCCCCCTTCCTAAACAAATCCTGCACAAGCTCCTAGTCTTCACCTATAAAGCTTTTCACAACCTTGCTCCCCCCTACCTCTCTGCGCTAATTTCCCTCCATACTCCAGTCCATGAACTCCGCTCCTCCTCTGTCCCCTCTTTCGCCCTCCCACGCTTCCCCTGCTCCCCTAACTGCCTTCATCCCTTCTCCCTAGCTGCCCCCCACACCTGGAACTCCCTCCCTGCCCACATCTGCCTTGCCCCCTTGTCGTACCTTCAAATCCCTCCTCAAGACCCACCTCTTCCGCTCTGCCCTCCTCGACTTCTTGCTCCCCTCACCTAACTCCTCCTGATACCCTCCATCCAGTACAATCGGTTACCTAAGGTCTGTGTACTCATACCCTCACCACATGGACCAACCAGCCATTATTCTTGATGTAACCAAGTTAAGCGTGTGCACCTGGGACCTCGCATCCTCATGAATGTTACACTCCTTGTCTCTCCCTCTGTTCCCCTCCCTTCATACCCCCCACCCCCGTCTCTCAGATCATAAGCCCTAGGGCAGGGACCGTGTCTATTCAATTACTTTGTAAAGTGCCAGGTACATTGCTGTTGCTATATAAATGCTTTTTAATAATAATAACAATAACAATTAATTAATAAAAGGTAGACTTTGCTAAGCAGCCAGGACAGGGAATGGGAACGGGAGGGTGGAAAGGCCTGACTGAAGGTGCCAGAGAGTGGGTAGTTCAGGCTGGGAGCTGGTGAGTGCTGCTGCTGCTCCTCCATCCCCCGTGGCTTCTGCTGGCATTGGCCTCTGTTCTCCCTGCAGTGTTCCTGTGTGGGGCCAATGGATGTTCGGATTTTGTGTGTGTTGGTTTAAGGTCTGGGGTGGGAGTGGGGAACCAAGATGGCTGCGCTTGCTCAGGGAGCCGGTCTGGCCGTTTAGTCCACTTGCATCTGTGATCCAGACAGGACTGTGTTTGGCCAGGGCTCGCGGGTCCATTTATACAGACACATCTGGCAGTCACTCTTCAGATGGACAGGTCAACCCAGGGGTAATGGGGGCTGGTGTGGGCAAAAGTGGAGCTGCTGTCCAGCTGTTTACATCCAGTGTGGTTTTCTGTCTCCCTTTGGTATAGGGGAGTGGGATTTTTTCTTCTTGCAGGCCACTTTTAAACTTAGTACAAGCTCTGCAAGCCAGATGGAAGGAAGGTCCATAATATGGATCAATGCCTTGGATCCATCCCCTGTTCTTGAATACATGCCCTCATCTCTGCTCCCTCACCCTGAGCTTGTTCCATCATGGCTTGAGGGTGGGGACTGGATCCATGGGTCAGATCTAGAAGTTGGAAAGGGACCAAATAAAATCAAGCTGTGGGCTGGATTTGGCTCATGGGCCAGATGTGCCCTCGCCTGGTCTGTCTTAAATGCAGGGATCTAAGATTTAATCCCCTTTTGATGCCAAGGATGCGGGTTACAGAATAGATTGACTGCTAGGTTTTTTCTTTCAAATGCCCTCACCTTTGGAGCTCACTTCCCATAACCAGGAGGTGAGTTTGGCTCTCTTCAGGCCATTTGGTAGGGTGTTTTTTGCTTAGTTGGTCTTTTGATGGATTTATTTTAATTATTTGCCATGCACACTGGGGAGTTTTTAAGGTGGACCAATTTTCTGAAGCCATCTGTTGTGAGAGATTGAGTATTAGTGTCTGTTTTAAAGGTGTTCCAAGGTTAACTACAACAGTGAGAGGAACTATGGTACATACAAGCACTGATACATAAAAAACATTAAAATCCTATTCTGGATATACCTCAGATGACATTTAGTAAGGGATTCTGGCTACAGGCAGGGAAAAATAACTCTCAGAAGCCTTGTATTGCATGCACTGATCATACAATAGCATAACACAATGGAGGGATGTTAGTGAACAGTGATGTGACAAAGTTATATGTTTTCTTCAGGCAAGCTGTAGATATATCCTACTTGTGTGTCATGGGGTGTTTTTACACACACATTCCTCCTGCATGTTTGCTGTTACATCCTGATTTTCTGTGCGTCTAAATCACTCACAAAGATCTTAAACATCTGGCTCTTTGAACTTCTCCCAGAACTTTTGTCTGTAAAAAGCTCTCCTGGTAAACTGCTTTGCTCCAGGCAACTGTGGTCACTTGGTTTCCATGGCAGCCCCTCACGTCTACAGCTGCGGCTACTTTAGGCTGCCTCAGGGCAGTGTTTTTTGTGAAGAATGCATCCAGGAACTGCCTCAGGGCAGGGTGTGTGTGAAGAATGCATCCAGAACTTATTTGTGGACTTGTAAACCCAGAAGATTGAAAGACCAGCACTTTAATGTGTGTAAAAATGCCCATAGTCTCATTTCTCCCCGTGTCTCTGAGGAGGGGAATTTTACAAGCGACAAGAGTGAACCCAGAGGTGTTGTTTTTTGCCTCAAATAAATAGTGGTATGAAGAGCCTCAGCCCTATCCAAGGGTAGATTAGCAGTACAAAGTTTACATTGTTGAGGAGCTGCACATGTTACTTGTGGCTTGATATTAGAATTTCTGTAATAATTAAGGATTAGGTCTGTCAATGGAAAATCATCAAAGCTTAAATGTGCAGTGACCTGCTAATGTGCAATGACATTTAAAAGAATGCACGGAGGGTTTCAAGAGGCTGCACACTTAAATATCTGCTGACCAAGGGAAATTATAAACATGCACAAAGACTGCCAGGAATGTAATTATAGGTGCCTGCCAGCTGCCTCTCCACTTGAGATCAATAGTTCCATTTGCCTCTCTAACCTGGACATGATACTGCAGTTGGGTAGCCACTGTGGCAGATGCTGACATGGCCCTGACGGACCGATAAGCTCAAGGGAAGTGGAAAGTGCTAGGTGCCCGGGTCAGGCTTACAGAGGAAAAAATTATTCTGCTGCACCTACAGCAGAAAAAGAGTAAATTCAGCTCTCTTCAGTAATGGAGAAATAACTGTAGCTTTACATCAGTGAGAGTTTGGCCTGCAGTTCTGGAGCAATTACTGCTACTCAGAATCAGCAATTTGTTCTCTATATGATGTGCAATGACTGTCAACTAAACACCCCAAAAGCCACATACCTCACTTCAAATGTAAATTTGGAAGAACTTCATTGTCTCCAATAGCATTATTCTTGCTTTACATCCATAATTGGCTATATTCTGCTGTCTGGTACACCAATGTGAATCTGAAATAATTAGATTTGTATTCCGTGTAAAAGAGAGCACATTTTGACCCCTATATACAGATGCTCAGACATGAGAGCCTACCTTTCACCCCTAAAATATACATGTGCTGCTGGTGTATGTCTTAGGACCCTATATCTGTTGCAGGCACACTGAATTTACTGTAGCTCCTCACTGTGAACGTGCTGCCCTTATTTTGGGGTCTTTGACTAGCAGGTCTCACAAGAGAGTGGATTGGTATCGCTAAGGCTGCTGATGTGGCAGCTCACCTCCTTCCCTTGCCAATGATTAAAATCCCAAAGAAATCACAACAAAACAGTATAGGATTAAATTGAGTCCAAGGATTCTATGGCCGTTTTTAACAGGCATGGCTGGGGGGCGGGTTTGTGTGCATCGGGTGAAATGCACACGCACCTCTGGTGAGTGGGAGGGGGATCAGATGGGCTGGGCCGGGTGTGCATTGGTTGGGCGCCCCTAATCACACACCGCCCGCTCATGCCCCTACACAGAGCATCCCGGGTTTTTCCCTGATGCTTGCTCTGTGCATGGACATGAGGGGGGGGGGGGGGGGGGGGGGGGATGGGTGGAGGTGGGGGGGCATGTCTCATTTGGAAAATGGCCTATATTGTAAATTATCACAAAACAAAACACTTAAATGAATCTAGTGAAACCTATATATCTATCGACTTCAACCTCTCCCACATACAGAGGTATGGTTGCTGCATGTAAGTAAGCTAAACAAATTATCAGCAGTGCAGCCCTTCCCTGGCAAAGTTGCCTTTCGTTGAATGAGGAATAAGTAATGAAGATGTATGAAGTGTAGTTTAGAATGCTAGATCCTGTCCAGGACCTCGGATCTTTCTGAAATGATTGTTTCTTATGTATCTTCTCCCTCAAGTTCTTCCTGAGGGGAGGATTGACCTGTGGCTTGTGTAGGTGTAAGGGTGCTAAGGTACATGTGTGTGGGTGTTATTACATGGGCAGGGAGCACGGCAGAACCTGAACCCATCCCATGGAATCCCCACAGAACAGCCATTGCCGTGGACAACGCAGGGAGCCCTTTCAAATGGGCAGCCCACTGCTTGCAGTTCATGGGCTTGCAGCAGTCACCACAAGTGGTACACTCCCTCGTTCCCAAAGCTGCCTGAGAGCTGGGCAGACACTCCAGCAATATTGCTGTCCTCGGGTGGTCCAGGGACAGTGAAATAACTGGCGTGCCACCCCAGATATCAGGTGACCCCTGGGAACATCATGATTAATCACACGCCTCTCTCTCCCACTGACTGTCAACTGAGAGGGGCATGCTAGCGCTGGCTCTGATGAAAAGGGGGGGTCAAGGCCAGGGAAGGCTTCTTCCTTCTTCATGACCCCCCTTTCCATCAGAGCCAGTGCTAAAGCACCCTCTCAGCTGAGAAGCAGCAGGGAGAGGGGAGCGCAGATCATTCCCTGCTCAGCTGAGAGGCATCTGGGAGAGGGGAGCACAAATTGTGCTCCTGAGATCTTCTGGGGACTTGTGTGATGCCCTCTCTAGGCTGGCTGTCAGCTGAGAGGGGCCTGCTAGCCATGCCTCTATGGTTCTGGAGGACCTGGGGCTACGGGGGACACTAAAAACAGGACCTGGCCCCATGGTTGCCTCTTGCCCCGATTTGGACCAAGTTAACCTGCACTGCGTGCTCCGTGTTCCCGGTCATTGCATGGTGCGGCGCTGCCCCAGGTAGCCCTGGGGTGAATACCTTGTGGGCACTGTTCAAACAGACAGGTGAATCTGGGACTGAAGGGGGCCCCATGTGGGGCAGCATCTCATTTGTTTTCACACTGGGTGTGTTTAAATGGACCCAGCATAGTTAATAAAAGGAAGACCCAACAAACACAGAATAGCAGCCTCAGTCCTGTCTATAACAATATCAAATTTTGGTCCACATTTCTGACTTAATCTACCTCTTTTGGCCACTGAGTGGCAGCATGAACACAGTCTTGTAGGGAAGTATTTCTAGACAAATGAAGTCTGGGGAGACACAAATATTTAACTAATAATAGAATGGATAAGTCCCTTCAGCTTCTGCAGCCATATACTCTGAATAAGAATAGAGAATATCTAACAACAGAGGGAGAATCTGCATATAAAAAAGCTCTGACAGACTAATACTCAAAATCTGGTGCCTCAGTATTACTGTTATAGATATGCCAGAAATGCCTTCATAGCTACTGCAGAATACCCCATTGGGTCAAATATAAGCAGAGGATAAAGTATTCTTTCAGCCAGTCAGTGGAGGGTTTTTTTTGGGTAGTTTTTAAATAAACAAACCCAGAGTCTTTCCCAGAAATACTTTCCATGTGTATATGAATGGGTAGCCCCATAGGTGACTGGTAACTGTCGATAGTGTGTGTGTGTGTGGGGGGGGGGGGACAGGATTGGGGGCTAGGCAGGGTTTCTATAGAGTTTTATACGGCTTCTAAGAATCTGGAGGGGACACATGCCCCCCATGCTCCTCCTATGAGTCGCCTATGGGTAACCCAGACCTCAATGCTGGCCCAACTCCATTTACTTCCATAGGGCTTGCATTGTCAGAGCATCAGAAGGACTGGCCTGTAAGACCTAATTAGGGCAACTTACATAGGGATGTGGGGTCTACAGTATGTCTACTGTGCAGAGAAATGGGATTGCTGAGACTCCTGGAATGGACTTCATGTGTACTTTGGCATTCATCTCTTTCATCCTTACTGCGCAGCCAAGGGAAGATACCAGAGCATGGCATGACCAGTGGATTTGTAGTAAAAATTTACACACACCAGATGGCTGCAAGATAACAGCAGACTGGGACTGGCCTGATAAATCCCAAACCTCCTAGGCCACATTTTGTTTTATTTGGAAAGAAAACGTTGTTCTCTTTCCAGAACTAAGTTAAAACTAAATCCGGTAGAGGAATGTATTCCCTTACAAACGTATTTGAGCATAATAGTGGCTATTTCTTTTCAATTCATATTTCTACTCACAATGTTTGGATATTTATACAAATAAAAAACCTGACCAGTGGCCACCAAAACATTCTCCAGTGTTTTGTTTTTTAGATGAAAATGTGAGCTTTTAATGATAAAAAGGAACATTTTGCTTTTTGATGGATTTTTTTAACAGGCTCTACTTAAAATATAGAATGATTTGGGGATGGCAAAGAATATGGCTTCTCTTGTTTTTATTGATCCAATATTGGAAAGCAAAAGCAGTCTCTGGAAATGGGTAGTGGCTGTCCTGACTCCCCCAAAAGAGCTGTGTGATGGAATCCTAACATCCAGAGCGAAGAGAGGTGCCAAGAAATCTGTGATTCTGAACCATGCCCAACTTGTTGCAAGGCATGAAGAAGGCTGAACTTGGTGGGTTCCATTTCAATTTGAGGTTAGGATTACACAGCACTTTGGGAGACTCCTGGGAAAGTAGTTCATGTGAGTATTAAAATGACACCTTAGAATTATGGGAGAGTCTCCAATTGTTTACATATGGGATTTGCACAATTTATAAGAAAAGGATGTTTTCCCCCCCCCCTTCCCTACCAACTAGCACTGTAATCCAATCAAAACTGAGTTCTTGCAGGCTTGTGTTTCATCACCAGTAATACAGTTTCTGCAAGTCAAATTATCCCCTGATTTAAATATATTCAACCGAACATCAGTAATTCAGCCTTTGTAGACTGTAGTTAACTATTTAATTAATTAATTAATTAATAAAAGATTTCTATCCCACCCCTCCTACCCACAGTGCAGCCTGGGGTGGTGAACAACAAGATAAAAAATAATAATACAATAAAAACAATTTAAAAAGTTAAAAAATCCCATATGCAGGGAGAAAACAACCTCCCACCCCACCCCCTAACCCCCCCTCACCAAAAGCCTGGCGGAACAACCAGATCTTACATAATGTTGAAATGACAGAAGAGTGGGGGGCAACCAAGCCTCCTCTGGGAACGAGTTCCACAGCACAGGGGCGGCCACTGAAAAAGATCTAACATCGGTGGCCACCCATGTAGCCCAGGGAACCTCCAAAAAGGCTCCCACGGATGATCTCAGGGGTCGCACGGGCACATGGGGAGTGAGGCGGTCCCACAGATAAGTAGGGCCCAGGCCATGAAGGGCTTTAAGGGTCAAAACCAGCACCTTGAACCTAGCCCAGTGCTTTATAGGCAGCCAGGGCAGAGCTCAGAGCACAGGTGTCATGTGCTCCCTGCAGCCCGCCCCCGTAAGGAGATGGGTCGCAGCATTCTGCACCAGCTGCAGCTTCCGGACCAACTTCTTGGGCAACCCCATGTAGAGTGTGTTGCAGTAATCCAGTCTCGAGGTGAAGGCATGGATGACATGGCGAGGTCAGAGTCTGAGAGATACAGCCGAAGCCGCCGGACAAGATGTAACTGCCGAAATGTGCTCCTCGCCGTGGCCACAACCTGAGATTACAGGCTGAGTTGTGAATCAAGGAGTACACCCAAACTCCGCACCTGAGAGACCATGAGAGGGCAAAACCCCTCCAACAAAAGGAGATTCAACCACTCCCAGGCCCCCCAATCCCTCGCCCACCAACATCACCTCTGTCTTGTCAGGATTCAGTTGCAGATGGCTCAACTTCATCAAAATCCCCACAGCTGACAGCCACTGGGAAAATAAGGAGACTGCATAGCCTGGGTCAATGGAAAAAGAGAGGAAGAGCTGAGTGTCATCAGCATACTGATGACACTGAATACCCTGAAACCCTCTCACGATCTCCCTTAACAGCTGCATATAGACGTTAAACAAGAGGGGGGACAGAATGACACCCTGCGGGACTCCACATGTGAGGTCCCGGGGTGAAGATGTTCACTCCCCCAAGACCACCCGGTGAGTTCTCCTGGTCAGGAATGAACAAAACCAGTCCAAGACCTTCCCGCCAATCCCAGCACATCCCACAGGCGAGTTGCCAACACCTCATGATTGAGTGTGTCGAATGCAGCCGAAAGGTCTAACACGACCAGTAAGGTCTGACGACCCTGGTCCAATCTCCAGATGGAGATCGTCAACCAAGGTCACCAATGCAGTCTCCGTACCATACCCAGGCCGAAACCCAGACTGAAAGGGGTCAAAGAAACTGGTGAAGTCCAGATGTTCCTGGAGCTGTCATGCCATAGCCTGCTCAATAACCTTCCCTAAAACAGGGAGGTTAGAGACCGGCTGATAACTGACAGGAGCATCAGCATCAAGAGATGGTTTCTTGAGCAGGGGCCTAACCACAGCCTCTTTCAGGCAGTCAGGCACCCTGCCCTCCCAGAGGGAGGCACTGACCACCCCAGCCAGCAACAGCTGTAACGTCCCCTGGCTGGCTTTCACCAACCAGGATGGGCATGGATCTTGTTCGCAAGTGGTGGCACGAGCAGATCCCAACAAGGACTCCACATCGGCAGGCGACACCATCTGAAACCAATCCCACAAAACAAGACAGGACGGGGCATCCATAGCCCCAAGATGATCCTCTGCAATAACTATGGTACCAAAATAGGGGCGGATGCAAGTGATCTTATCTACAAAGTACTCAATAAACTGGTCACAGCGGTCACTGGATTGCTCCAGGTCCAGGTGGAGGCAGGCAGGACTGACCAAGCTCTTCACCACCCGGAAAAGCTCCACTGGATGTGACTTTGCAGATGCAATGAGGGCAGCAAAGAACTGCTTCTTTGCTGCCTGCAGCGCCACAGAATAGGCCTTTAAACTGCTCTTGTGCTGCAATAGATCATACTCGCCGCAAGTCCTGCGCCACCATCGCTCTAACTGCCTGGTCTCCCTCTTCAAGCACTGCAGGCCCTCAGTAAACCAATGAGACCTGCGGGAGACTCGGGAGGGCAGCGGCCGCCTGGGAGCCGCTCTGTCAATGGTCTCAGTCAACAAGGTATTCCACAAGGCAACGAGGTCATCGACAGAGTGGGTATCACGGTCCAGGAGAAACTCCCCCAGAGCATTCTGGAACCGATCCGGGTCCATAAGTCTCTGGGGGCGGACTGATCTAATAGGTCCTGCACCCCATTGGGGGCTGACATACACCAGGATGCATGCCTTAAGGAGGTAATGGTCAGACCATGACAAGGACTCCACCCTCCTAACTTCTACTAACTGACCTCCTGCCTCAAGGCCGGTGCAGAAAACCAAATCCAGTGAATGTCCCTCCTCATGTGTGGGGCCACAGAGGATTTGGGACAGACCCATGGTTGTCATGGAGGCCATGAACTCATGCCTTGCTCCTCCAAGATTGGTATCAGTGTGGATGTTAAAATCCCCCAGGACCACTAATATTGGGGTCCGGAGGATCACATCTGACACCGGATCAGCAAGAGCATGTAGGGATGCCGGCAATTGGGTGCATGGTACACCAGCAGCACCCCTAATCTGTTCCCGGCCAAATCCAACACAAGATGGAGACACTCAACGCCTGGTGGAGCCTGTACTGGATATCTCCTAATGGACAATGCATCCTTAATAACAATGGCTACACAGCCCCCCCATCCCCTCCAGCCGAGGCTGATGCTGCACAGAGACCCCAGCTGGAACAAGATCAGCCAGAATAGGGCCTGATTCATTGTCCAGCCAGGTCTCTGTAATACACACGAGGTCGGCGTCCCACTCCGGGATTAACTCCCGGATGGTAGATGACTCATTGACAAGTGACCTAACGTTCAACAGCACTAAACCAAGGCCTGGGGTCTCCTGGACCTTGACCCACAACCTACCCACGTGGGGGGTGGAGAGGGGAATGGGCACAAGGCACCGCTCCCTCCTCACTGCTGAAACACACCTCCCCTTTGGACCATATCTCCCCTGACCCGTAACAACCCTAATAGCTGTGGAAGCCCTCCCATCCTTAGATAACCCTGTTATACACCCACCCTCCATAGGCTACCCCGACAGGCCAGCGAGAGGGACCCACCCTCAACCCCCATTACCCCCTGCCTGCCTCTGCCACTGGCAGGCAACCCCCCGGAGGGTTACCCCTGCTCACACCAGGGGTTCCTCTCCAACCTCCCCCCCACCTCCCTCTCCTGCCACCAGAGGGAGGTTGCTAACCCTCACAATTCCCAATTCCCTGCACAATAATAATATAACACACACACCCAGTCACGTATCTTCACCCCCCTGCTCCCAACCAGGCCGGGTGGGGGGGGGGCGGGAGACGA
Organism: Sphenodon punctatus; assembly: GCA_003113815.1. Lineage (NCBI taxonomy): Eukaryota > Metazoa > Chordata > Lepidosauria > Sphenodontia > Sphenodontidae > Sphenodon > Sphenodon punctatus. The sequence goes on from QEPC01000691.1 coordinate 147,014, forward strand.
AGACACACTCAGAGCTGCTGTCGCTGTGCTGTGCTGGGACCGCTTTGCAGTACACAAAGAATATGCCTAATGGCCACCTCCACTGCCAACAGCCCGCCAATGGCAGTTTGCCCTTTGGGCACTGCCTTTAGGGCAGCTCCCCTTTATGTTGTTACCTGGAGGCGGGACAGCAGAGTGGTCACAGGTGGGGTGGATTCCCAGGGCTTTGGACAACAGGGAGCCAACACCCCACACCCCTTTCTATTCAGTTGATAATAATGAGAGGGAATAAAATTTAGCTCCTTTCCCCTGTGACTGTATTGATTCTGCAAGCTTAAGAGGTGTGAAAATTAGTAATCATTAAAAAAATTCAAATAAGCAGACAGTACTCACCAGGGGGGTAGCCAAGGGGGGGGGGGAAACAGGGTACCCCATTCAAGACCAGTGGCCCCCCATTTCTTTCTTTCCTCTGTTTACTGTTGCCCATCTCCTAGTTGGGCCTCCCTCAGCAAAACAAAATGTCCCCCATCTAAGAGTTCCATCGCTGTTGCATACCTGTAAAGGTGAGACCTAATGAGAAAATGATGCCATTAACACAGGGAATCGTATATACAACAATGTCAATCAAAAGAAGCATTCAGTATCAGTAGACATTGGATTAGGTTCATTAGGTCATAGTAGAACCACAAGATGCTGGGAGATAGCTTGGATATTTCCATACTGTTCAGATGAAGAAACTGAACCAGAGAGCTTACACAGGAAGTTAGTGGGAAAGGTATGTTGTTGTAAGGACTGAGTTAAAACAAGCAAAAGCTGCTACCTCAATCCAAATTTATTCTAAATTTCTAATCACAGAGGAGCATAGTTAACATAGCAAAATAGTTGTTAGACAAACATGACAAAATAGCAGTACAGAAAAACAATTAGGGTAAACCAAAAGGTAATGAAATTAGTCTAACATGAGTCCCAGGAAAAAATAGAGATTTATAAAATCTATCATGCGAAACGTAGAGAGCTATGATCTTGGACTTCTTTCCAGGGGAGGCTGGTGCATATGGGCACTGGGGGCAGTGACCCCCTTGTTCCCACGGCACCCCCCAGCCTGCACCCACATCCCCCAAACCTCTTATCTCACCTCTGGCACTGGCACACATGTGTGTGGCCTGCTGCCCTGAAGAGACCCTCCAGCTGGCAGGGCACTCTCTGTCTGGAGTGAACACCCAGAGCATGATAGCCGGAACATGTCGCCAGCAGCAGGCAATGGGTTCCAATTGGAACCCAGCAGCCATTAGAATTATGCCTCCCAGGCAGTCCTGCTCCTGCCTCCTTCCCCTCTCCCTCCCGCCTGGCCTGGCTGTGATGTGAGGTGGGTCACTCCCATAGGAGACACCCAAAGCATCATAGCCAGGAGGTGGGGATAGGAGCAGGCAATGGGTTCCAATGGGATCCCAGCAGTCATTAGAATCTATAGCCTGGCAGGGCACTTTGAAAAAATGCCAGGGTAGGCCCTCTGGCTTCTCCTCCCCCACCCTCCCTTCAGTGGGTGGCACCAGATTACAGTTTTAGTGGAGCCAGTTTTCTGCACATAGCAATGACTGCAGCTGCCTGCTCCTGTCTGGTAAATTTCAGGGCCCCATGGCTCCACTTAAATTAAATATTTGATTTTTTTCCCCTGGGCAGATTGGGGGGGGAGTTGCGTGCTTTAAGATTAAATTGTGTCCCCTGCTTGCCCCCATGTGCACTGTGGGGAATTGCTTATAACGTGCTGCTTCTTAAGTGAATAAAGAGAGAGTTTTTTGTTTTATTTTTTTGGCCTTGCTTGTGTTTCCCCTGGGCAGATTGAGGGGTAGGGGAGGGTTAAGATTTGTGACCCCATGTGCACGATGGGGGATTTGGATCTAACCTGCTGCTTCTAAAAGTGATTTTTTTTTTAAAAAGAGAGAGAGGATTTGCCTTTCGTGTTTCCCCTGGGCAGATGGGAGTGGGGGTGAAGGAAACTTTTTGCCTCCTGCCCCAATGTGCACTGGACTTGGTTCTGCTTGGTTGCTTGTTTCCCCCCTGAACAGATCGGGGGGGGGGGAGGGGAGGGATGACTTTGCCATGGATCTGTCACACCCTATCATTGTGTGTGCCCTAGTCTCTGCTCCCTTATCCTGAGCTCAGTCTTTTAGTATTTGGGGTTAGGAAGTGGATCCAGGGGCCAGATCCAGGAACTGGAAAAGAGCATAAAACCTCACCATTGGCCACATTTGGCCCCTGAGCCTGAGGTTACTGAATACATTTGAGGGGCTGAGATTTGTTTGTGGTGGCCCTGTCATGGGCTGGACTTTGGGGTTGGTTGATTGCTCTAAAATTACAGGTTTGGTTTTTTTGTTGTTGTCTTTTTTAAAGAGTTTGCCTGTTTCAGTGTTACCACCTCATGTTTGTAAGTGTTATGGATTTGGGGTCCCCCTGGGAATGTAACTCCCAGGTGGGATTCATTCCTCCTGGAATGCAAGTCATTGTATAGAGCCATCAGCCACACCTAAGCTTGTCTGCCAGCCCCATGTCTTATAAACAATGGTTTGGGCTGGGAGATGCTGAGTATTGGGTGGCACAGCTGGGTTGCACAGCTTTCAGTCTGTGTCTGAGTAGAGAGTTGCAGTCTGGTTGGAGATTGTATGCTGCACTTTGGGGGCAGAAGGCTACAGAGAGAGTCTTTCTGGGAGCCCTTGTGGTGCTGGACCTGTCGGAACTAGGACATTTGTAAATAAATGGACTATTATACTACACAGTAGGTCTCTACAGTTTCTCTCTCCTGTTGAAGGGACACTGACCCAGCAAGGCTGCCCCTGGAATGTCCCACCACTCAGGGAAGTGGGGTGAGCAACATAAGGGTGTTGAAAATCCATAAGTGATGAGAGTTGTGATATGCCTGTGGTTTTTGGCTTTCACTAAGAAAGCAAGTTTCCCAAAAGTTGTGGAAAGAAGCTTTAAAACATGACTGCAGTGTCTGACTGAGAAACTGAAGGCAAATGGAAAGAATCCTAGTTTAATTATTGCTTTAAGCTCTAAGTCTGACCTGTTAGTTGGTTTGTTTGAAAAAATAGCAACTCATGCTTTATATGCCAAATGTCTTGGTTATCATCATGTCTTTCTCCATTTGTACATGTGAACTGAAAATTTGCTGTTGCTTGTCCCAGCCCTCTTTTCTGCTTGTGGGCCTCCTTCATCACTCAGCCTGTGTAGTTGCTTGTTGTCAAAGAGCATTAATGAACAGTTTTCTGTTTGGTTTGAAAGTAATTGTGTTGAATATGCTATACTAACAACATTGACCTTCTGTACAGTGGTGTCCACGCAAGTACAACCTAGATAAATTGCATTTTTTATGTTCCTGTGTAATTTGATACTTGAGAAAGTTGAACTTTGAATGCTTAAATTTGTTGGACTATTTTGGTGGGCTCATTGTGGAAACTATCACAGACAAAATATAGAAGCTTTCCCAAAGAATGTATTTGGTGACAAAATTCTTCAGTGACGAAAGCACTTAAAAATACTTGCTTTGCTGATTTTGCATGCAGCCTTGTGTGGTTTTGGTCTTTTAAAAGAAGGAAATAGTTACATTAGCCACTTTGAATTTTGCCACTTACTCTACTTGGAATTTGGGATCTCAAGGATTTTTCCATTGATTATTTTTCTCTTGTTCACTGGTCTGGAAGCTTTCAGCTTGAGGGAAGATATGAAAGTGCTATATCAGAGGTAGGAAACATTTTCCCTCCTAGGGACCAATTGCAGCATTTATGGTGTGCATTTTATGATTCCATATAATCCCATTGGGTTTTCCTGCATTTTCCATGCATTTTAATTGTGGCCTATGCTGCTGTGTATTTCAGAAACTGTAATGTTTCCTTGAATTGCACCTTAAATAAGGTACTGGAAACTTTGCTAATTGGGGCTAGCTGTTATGGTACTCCTGCCACTGAACACGTTGCCTGCTGGTGGCTATTNTCATTGGGCAACCATCCTGCTCCAGCAGCTGCGTCTAGCAGCAGGAGCAGTATCGCTGCTAGGGGGGAGCAGCAGGAGCAGCAGCCTCGCCAGCAGTGTCAGCCCACAATGGAGGAGCTGGGATGGGGGCAGCTGCCAAGGCCATCGCCGACTGGAGGGCGGCGTGACTTTCAAGAGAAAGCCACGCACCTGTTGGGTGAAATGATCGCTGTCGATGGCCAGCCCTTCTCCATAGTCGGGGACACCGGGTTTAAGTGGCTGATGGGGTCCCTGGCCCCACAGTTTAAGCTTCCGTCCCACACCACCCTGAGTCATACGGTGGTGCGAGCCCTGTACGGGGCTTTGAAGGAGTGGGTGAAAGAGCAGCTGGCAGGGGCTGGGGGTGCCACTGTCCATTTCACCACTGACCTGTGGTCCAGCCGGAATGCCGAGCATGCGTACCTGGTGGTGACGGCGCACTGGTGGCAGAACCCAGAGTTGACATTTGACAGTGGCATGAGGGGTCCTGAAGCAGGGTATAGGTGGGCCCTGCTTCAGGTGGAAGTCATGGACTGCCCCCACACTGCCAGGAACATAGAGGCAGCCCTGAATGCTGTGGTGGTGGAGTGGGTCATGCCAGGTGCACCGTTCACCCTGGGGTGTGTGGTGACCGATAATGCGGTCAATATACTCAAGGCAGTCTGAGACGGGGGCTTCATGAGCATCCCTTGCGCCGCACACACCCTCCAACTTGTGGTCAAGGGCGCTCTGGGGTTGGGGGATAAGGGGATTGGGGAAAGAACCCTTAGATCCCTGATCCAGCGGGGAAGTGAGCTGGCTGGGTTCTTTAATCCGAGGTGTTTGCAGGAGGGGCAGGATATAAATATATTAAATAAATAAATAAATAAATAAATAAAAATTTAATCGCAGCGTGAAGGGCAGCGAACTCCTCAGGGCCAAGCAGGCAGGGTCAGTGCACCAGCTGGTGCAGGATGCCTCCACCAGGTAGAATTCCACCTTCCTGATGCTTGAGCAGCTTGTGGAGCAGAAAGCCGCCTTGCATCAGGTGCAACTGGACACAGACAGCAGGGCTCCTCCAGGCTTCAGTGGGGCAGAATGGGTGATCCTCTCGCGGCCCTCGGGGCAAGAAGCTGGGGGCTGAGGCAGTTGGGCTGGCACAGATGCTCAAGACAGGCCTGAAGGCGAGGTTTGATGAGCCCCTGCTGCGGGGGGAATATGTTTTGGGAACAATGCTGGACCCCAGGGTCAAGGGCAGCATGGCACGGCCTCTGGAAGGATGATCTTGTGGGGAATGTCCAGAAGGCAGAGTGGGCTCTTGATAGTGCACGGCAGCAGCAGCAGCAGGACTCCCCTGAAGATGGTGGGAGTGCGAGCAGCCGCCCCTTTCAGTCAGCGGGATCTATCCCTGCCTCCAGGCCTAGTGGTAGAAGCAGCAGCAGCAGGATCAGCAGCAGCAGCACTCCTACTGCCAGAAGCTTCTCCTCTGCTCAGCCCACTCTGGGGGGCATGGGGCCCAGCACAAAAGGGCAGACAGCCTGGCTGAGGGCAGTGGGGGCGGTGGTGCCCAGGGACAGCTACGAGAGGGAGTACGATGGCGCCTCAGCAGCAGTCGAGACCTACCTGGACGAGGAACCGTGCATCGATCCCAGCAGCAATCCCTTGGCCTACTGGGCCAGCAAGACTGACATGTGGCCGGTCCTGACCAAAGTGTCCAGGGGATTATTGTCCTGCCAACCAACCAGTGTCCCCACTGAGCGGGTGTTCTCTGTGGAGGGGGACATTTGCTCTCCACACCGCCTGAGACTGGGGGCCAAGTTGGTGGAGCAGTTGTTGTTCCTAAAGGAGAAACTTCCGCTGCTGGGATTCCCTGAGCTGCCCCTGGACAAGGAGTGATGGTGCAGTGGCACATACCATCCCATGCCAGGGGCAGTTGGGACGGGGCTCCTCCTCCTCCTCAATCTGGGCTAGGGTTACTGCTCCTATGCTGCTGAGGTGCTGTCCCTCCCTCCCAATGCCTGGCACCCACCCTGCCTCTCTCTCTCTCTCTCTCTCTCTCTCTCTCTCTCTCTCTCTCTCTCT
>QEPC01000691.1:160260-224294 GCA_003113815.1 Sphenodon punctatus
CTCCCTGAGTCTCCCCTCCCCCCCACATCTCCCAGTGCAACTCCCTCCCCAGGACCCCCCCCAAGCAATTTACTCACCACCACATAAGGCAGCAGGAACCTGGACTGTCCACCAAGTAAGGCAGCTCAGCAGTGTGCACAAAGAAACTCATACTCACTGACTCAGCATGCATCCAAGAGTGCCCCCCCTCCTGCCTCCTCCCCTCTAAGGGGAGGAGGCAGGAGGGGGGGCACTCTGCAAGACCCTCCTCCCCACCGCACATCTTATCTGGGTGCCTATGCGGGTGCCCAGGTACCATCTAAAAAGTGAGCCTGTAGGGCTCTATTATAGAGTCCTATGGACTCACTGAGCTCCTCACCCCCAGTGGATAGAATGGGAAACTACAGTTCCCCATTCTATGCACTTGGACGGTTTCCCCAAGCCACCCAAGTGTGTTCCACACTGGTTTGTCCCTTATGGGACTCCTTACAGGGCTACAGTGCTCCTCCTCCCTCATGGGGCCCCCTCCTCATTGAAAATAAGCAGCAGCTGCTGCTGGGGCACCCTGAAGAAGCGGAGAGTGGCAGTGCTGGACCTGGGCATGGAGTAAGTTTAGTTACTAGCTATTCCCTGATCCTGTGCCCTCCTGAAGAGCAGCAGAATGCAGGGGGGCACAGGAGCAGGGCAGGAGGCCACAGGAGGGGCATTGCTCCTGATGCCCTCGGCTGTGCACCACGCCTGGTCTTAATCATCTGAACCACTTTAAAATATTTAAACAGGAACCTCATAACGAAAGAATTCTTTACCAACACAATGAATATGCCATCAAATTGAAAGAGTCCCTTGATCATCTGCTTCTGCTTCCTGATTGCTTTCAAGGCATGCTTATAGATCATTCTATCGAATAATTAGCACAATCTGTGCAGGTAGTACATAACCTCTGTTGTGTCTCTGTAGGATTAGAAAAAAATCTATTTCCTAGAGTGCTCCATTTTTAGAGTATTCCCTTTTAAATAAGGCAGTCACTTCTACATTCTTAAATATTTTACAGCACAGCATGAATATTTTCAAAGTTGGGTGTTTGTAGTTCCTTACCTGAATTCATTTGTAGGCCCCTTAATGAAAGCAGGCTGACTTTCAGGTGATAACTACCTATAGCTCTCACTGAAATCAAAAGGAGCTGTCGGTGCTTAGCATCTGTGGAAATCAGATAAGGAATCTGAACAAGGTTGAGATGCCTAATAATAGGCCTGCAAATTGGTATATGTTGGTCTGAAGAGTATTCCTTCTGGACTATCTAGATGCTCATGATAGTCTTTTTAAGACGTATGATTGTCTGTTCCATCCATTATTACTGCAGTATTTGTGGCTCTGGTTCCTAGCTCTTCATGCTGCACAGTCGGGTGCATCTGTGAGGTGCATGTGACATAGCTGTTTATTAGGGTTCCTTGATCCCAAAATCCGCTCACCACCAAGTAGGGTGACCAGATATGCAAATTTTAGAGGATGCTTATGAGAAATACAAATTGCAGGGCTGCATTGGTTCCAATTTAGCCCTGCAACCTGTATTTCTCACAAGTGTCCTCTAAAATTTGCATATCTGGCCACCCTACCACCAACTCTGACCCAGATATAGTCTGAAGAGTCTGTAGGATATTTTAATGGGTTTGGGGTCTTTCCTTTGTCCCCTCCCCCACCTCTGGCTTAGAATTGAAAATGGTATGTGCCTTACTGGTCAATTTGGGCAGGCATATCCAGACCCATAGATCCTGCTGTATCTTCTCTTGCTTGAAGATATTCCTGCAACTAGCAAAAAAAAATCTAACCCCCCTCTGTGATAGTATAGTCACTTTCTTTGCACTTGTCGATGAGGGCAGTGTAGTCTTTGATCTGTTGTCTATCCTGAACTACAATGGGGTGTGCTCCTTCTTTCACCATTAGCAAGTGTTTTTCATGTTCTTGCTTTGCTTTTAGGATCTCAATTTCATGCTGCTGCTGTTTCTTCTTTCCCCATTGTTTGTGTGGTCACTTTCACTTTCTCCCTCTCCTCACTTCATTTTTTACAATTGTCGTTCGATTTTGTGCAGCCTCAGTTGCTCCAGCTTGAATTCCTTCTCAAGTTGCAGCTCCTGTTGCTTGAGTCATATTCATTTCAGTTCTAACTGCATTTGCAGTTCAGTTTTTGAGGTACCCTCTGCTCCTTTGTACCCTGGCAGAGATCCCTGCTGTGCTTCATATTCCCTGACACTCTGTCTGAGCTGTGGTTTGTTTTTTCCTTCTGTGTCCAAGCTTCTGCTTTGACATTCCTCTATTAGACACTATCATTTACTGTCATCCCTGGGAATAGCTAGAGAGCACCAGTCCTAATTGATATGTCTTTCCTTGACTCTGAATTATCTGTACATGGCAAGCATGGTGGGTCATGGCTCAGGTGTTAGAGTGCATACTTTGCATCTATAAGGTCCAAAATTCAATCCCCTGTATCTCCAGTTCAGCATCTCTGGTAGCACGCTTGGGTGAGGCCTCTGCCGGCAACTAGAAGTGTGCACCAGGGGCCCATGTTGTTTTTGTTTTTGTTTTTTAATTTTTGTTATTTAAATCTATTGTTTTAATTTTCATAAATATCAAATTGTCTTCATTTTTGCTTTCATTTGCATTTTCCTTTGGTTTCAATGGAAAACACATTTTCGGCTGTATCTTTTTTGTTTTTCACTATATTTGGAAACATGGAGTGATTATACCTCCAATGGAAAACTTTATGTGTACCAAACTACAAAAAGATTAGATATAGGAATCCAATTTTAGAAGCAGTTTAATTTATTTATTTTGCAAACATCTTCATATACATTCTTAGATGTAACTTCTTTGCCTCACATTTAATGTAGATGAAATTTGTCAGGTTTATACCCCTTCCCATATGTACTATCTCTGCCAACTTTCAGAAGGATTGGATAAAGGGCCTTGGTGCTATAAGCAATTCACTTATAAATGTATGTCTGACTAACATCTTTGGACTCCAACGAGTGTACATGAAATTTGGCAGGACTGTATATCACACTTTCACGATCATCTCTGCCAAAATATCAAAAAGATGTGATAAAGGGTTCCAATTTGCAGAGAAGGAGCCTATGCCAGGGGTTATCTTACGTTTCACTGTGGTATAAGATCTGTTTGTGATGCCAATGTGCCAGCAGAAATGTCAACCAAATATCCTCATTCTATGCAGTGACCATCCCAAATTTTCTCCCCCACTTGTTACTGGGAAGTCAGAAGCATCTGTTTAGGAAAGAGCCAATAGAGATTCTCTTATGTCTTCTGCCACAGTGCTGCAGGATGTTATTGTGATGATAATTGGCCAGCCTGGATGTGTAAACTATGTCTCCTGATTGCTGGGATGCTATCCCCAAAGTCTCAGTTATGTCCCTTCTATGCCCTTCTGAGGGCCACCCCCTGTGCCCGTCTCTAAGCCACTACTGATTGGTCCTGTAAAGCTAGAAGCATGCAGTAATTGGCCAGTGAATGTTGTCTGTCAGTCTTTTGTGTTGCTACACATCCTCCCTCCTACAGCCTCTCTCCCCCTGGCATGCCAGGTGCCTGCCTCTGACTGGCACTGCATGTGCTGCTATTTATCTGAATAATGCTCTTCAAAGGGACAACTTCAATTGCTTATGAAATTAGGTCCCTTTCTCAAATTGTCCTGTAGTTTGGTAGGAATGACAAGGAAGGTATGTGATACATCCCTGCGAAATACCATGTAAACAGGATGGAATATACAAATGTTACAGCTGGAAATGTATTTTCACGTTAATGTCTTATATCATTAGAACCCTTCATCCAATCTTTCTGAAAATTAGTAGTTGTGTTGAGCTTGTGGAGGGATATGAGACTCACCTGTTTCATGCAAATTGGATGGACTATACAGAAGGTGTAGCCATGAATGTGTATGGAGCTTCTATTAAAATCACAACATTCAATTGCTTCTAACATCTGTTTCCTTTATCTAATCATTTCAAAACTTGGTACACATAGTACCCTCCCATTGGGAGTACAGTCATCCTAAGTTGCATCATAATTTAATAAGAAATATAAAAGTTATAGCTGGAAATACATTTTTCAGTGTTTCCCCTTTATTTCAAAAACATAATGTCATTTTCATTTCTATTTTCATTATTATTTTTTGTTGTTTTAATTATTGCAATAACAATAACAAAATGACAGTTTTTGTTATTGTTATTTTAATAATGTAAACAACATGCACACCCATATGTGGCAACCCTGGAGAGCTGGATTTGAAACCCTGCTGCCATGTCAGGTTGTGACAATACTGGGCTAAGATGGATCACTGGTCTGACTCAGTTAGGCAGCTCCTTATATATCAGGAGTGAATGCAGGTGTACAGGAAGTAATTGTCCTCTGTGCTGGGAGACGACTCTACAGGGGAGATCCAGCTAAGTTCTATCCTCTTTGCTGGAGTGAACTAGAAATCTGACTGGTTAGCTGCCAGAATTACCCATCTCTACTACCTTATTATGACTCATTATATAATGTTTTTGATAATAATCGGTGTGATATAAAATGTTGGTGAATGAACAATGACACCTAAAAGTAGTTCCATAGTTCAGCTAAAGTATTTATTCTAAAACCATCTATTGTCTTTTTGCATAGCTTATCTGAGGATAATGCAGAGGCTGTAAAGGGATTTGAAAAAGAGGAAGGCAGTCATGGTCATTTAGTTGACTTCTGTGTGACATATGGATTGCCTTTCAGAGGTGCTGGTGTTTAGTGGACAAGTAGTGTGAGAAAAACTGGATGACGATTGATCTTAGTTGTGTTTTACCTTTGTGACCTGGTGAGTGTTGTTGTTAAACTACCTGCATACAAACATTGATGGAACATGAGTAGCTGAAAACATCTAACATTTAAGACATTTGTAAAGCAGCACTTTCAGATTCACTTTCAGCAGCACTCTTCAGATGTGAAGAGAAGAACATCCCTCTGCATTATACAAACTGCTACAAACAGGGCAGCGCTTAGGAGGATTTGTGATTGTTACCACAAAGCAAGCATGGTATCATATGCAGCAGCCAGTGTCTACTCTGCGTTTTGTGAATTGCTTAGCTCAAAAGGTCCTTGTCTTGTGAGATACTGAATATGGAGCTGAAGACATTCAACACCCTGAAAGATAAAGCTTTAGAAAAGAATGGTTTTCCTGTTAATTCACATGCTGAAGACACTCTCTGAGAATTCTTAAACCCTTTATACAGTGGCACTAAAGAGGCCCTGCTCTCTGAGCACCTTTCTGCAGTTAGTTTCTCTCATACCTGCTTTGCAGGCCTACCTGGGTCTCTGCTAACCCCATATTCATGCCTGTCCATGCCTGCTCCTAGTGTTGGCCTTGCTTGTGTCTCCTACCTCTTCTGCTCCCTCTGAATCTGTCCCTGCCACTGTTTTTTTGTTTTTGGACTCGCCACTGTATGTAGCCTGCTAGTTCTACTCTGAAAGAGGCTCTTCTGATGGAGGAGCCCAATTTACAAGCCTGGATCACCTACCACCAGGTACAGGAGTTCCTTGGGGGTCTCGGGGTCCTGTGAACCTACACCTCAAAAATGGGCTGCCTACTGGAGAGTGGAGGCCTTCCTGGCTTATGAGGAGGCCCTTCAGATGCCGCTGCTGGCCTGGTCCTCCAGACTCCTTAGAGGTCGGTCCTGGCTCCTGTCCTCAGAAACTGGCCCTGGCTCCCACTTCTCTGAAATTCCTGTGCCTGCTGCCTGTCCACCACTGGCAGCTTCTAAGACTCCTGTGCCCACTGCTCGGCACCCACCAGCAGCCCCTATGCCTGCTGCTTGGTGCCCACTGGCAGCCCCTGTTTCAGAGGCCCAGATCTCTGTTATGGCCTTGGAGTCTCTGACTCCTGCTCTGACTCCTACTCTGGAGGCCGAGATTCCGACCTCTGCTTCAGTTGCTGCTTTAGAGGCTTTGGTCCCTGTTCTGGCCTTGGAAACCTCAATTCCTGTCTTGGAGGCCCCAATCCCTGTTCCGGTCTTGGCAACTCTGACTCCTGCTTTGACTCCAGAGGCTCAGAACCCTGTTCTGGCCTCAGAAAACCTGACTCTGTCCACTGCTCTGGAAGCCCAGATACCTGTTCCAGCCTCAGAAAACCCAATTTCAACTCAGATCCCTGCTCCAGAGGCCCAAATGCCTAGGTTGTAAGCACTGTATGTAAGTTATGCAATGTAATTGTTCCACTCTACTCAGTACTAGTTGATCCTCCCCTGGAATACCATGTCCAGATTTGAGGGGTACACTTTTAAGAAAGAGGCTGACAAAACGGAGAGAGTTTAGAAGAGGAACTGGGTCTGCTGAGCTTGAGAAAAGAAGAGCGAAGAGGGTTCATTATATCAATTTTCTAATATGGAAAAATCATCTATAACCAAGATGGGAACCAAATTTTCTCTGTGGACAAGTGAGGATAGGACAAGAGATGAAGAGGAAAAGATTTATGTTAACTATCAGGAAGAATTTTTAAACCATAAGAATAATTATGCAATGTAACATGCTGCCAAAGGAGGCTGAGGAGTCCCAATTATTGGAAGCTTTGAAAAATAGGTTAGATAAACATCTATAAGTCTAGGTCAGAGATGGGCACATGAAGCTCTCAGCACCTGTACCTGTCTTGCTAGAAGTGGTGGCTTCGGGGCATGTCCATGTGGTTTCCTCAGGAGCAAGAGCTGCCATTTCCATCACTGTTACTGCTAGAGACGGTTCCAGTGGAGCAGGGGAGTATGCCTTGAGATACCCAAACCTGCTTGACCACCTTGGAGCCAGAGCTTTGACATGAGGGAGGAGGGTAGGTGGAAGCCATTCTGCCCTGTACCCAGGATTGGGAGGCGATGATCAACATGAGTCTCTTGTAGCCATTGGAGATATGAACCCTTTTTTTATGTGACTCTTGGGCTTGGGAACTTTGCCCATGCCTGGTCTAGGTACACTTGGCCCTCTTTATGGGCACTGGGCAGGGAGATGTAGAATGCTTGAATGGGATCTGGAGTAAACGTGCAATTGAGCTAGTACAGTTAGTGCCAATTCTTGCTGGGTAGCAGGCTAGCTATGCCTTCTGCTGAGCTAGCCACATCTCCTATGGCTGTGGACTAGTGCTGGAATGGATAGCAAATTTATTAACATAACGTGGTTAATGTCCAGTATTCCAGTTAGTTTGGTAGCTAATCAGTTAACATGGGAACTAACCACCAAACCAGAATACCAGATACGATCATTTACCAAATTACCACATTGCCAGTTGCTGCATTACCACATAATTGAACCAGGTCTCGATGGAGTAAAATCAAATAAACACCTCAGAATGGGCAAACAGCACTGCAGTAAATGGTAGGAAATCCACCAGACGCTATCCAAACCAAACACCATTTGGTATCCGGCCAGAGAGCGGATAGTAGCGGATACTCATTTCAGCTCTACATACGGGCACTAATAAGTGTGCTAGTACAGGACATCATTCTACCTGGCTTCTGGTGTGGGTAGAGAGAGAAGGCTGCTTGTGCCCTCTGCCCCTATGGACCACCAATGTGTCTAAGACAAGCCAGAATTCAACCTCACTTGTTTATATTGCGTACTAAATAGCTGTTTCACAAAGCACGCCTCTTATCAATGTTAATATATAGCTTTTAAATGTTCTCGCGGATCTGAAGACAACATACTGGAAAAGTAATGGCAGAGGAGAAATTGCATTCAATAAAACTGAAGCAGCTAGGGGATATGATTTGGTAATATAGCTCATTAAAAGCAGTGATAGCTTTGCAATGCACACACGGCATACGTCTTGTACAGCCTTGGTTACCCTAAAAATTGGTTTCAGAAATCATGTTTCCAAGCGATTGCCATATACAATGTCTGTTCCATTTCCAAGTACCATCCCAAATGTGGACAAAACAGATGGGTAATGGCTACCACCCGTTGAGAATAGAGGAGTGTTGGTGATAGATCTGCAAAATGACACAGTTATAGTAGCCTTCTTCTTTTATTATATTAAAGGCAAATAGTCCAGGGTGTTAAACTGTAGCTCAAATTGTATGAATCAATAAAAACCCTTCTCACTCTGATCCCAGCGTATTTTCTTAAAATGCTGTGTGGTACTGTAGTATTGTCTAGGTGTTACAAATCAGTACCACAGCACATTCTGTAATTGTCATGGGGCTCAGGTGAAGCAGTGACACTCCAGCCCCAGTGGACTTGTTGGGTTGGGGCTTGGGGGTTTGGATTGGAACTCGAACAGGGGGTCATGACAATCAAGACCAGAGAAAAGAGGCAAGAGGTGAGGCCGGAGCAACTGACAGGACAAGGTTGTAAGCAAAACCTACAGGCAAAGAAGAGACAAGGGCTGGAACAGAACAAGAACAGAGCAAAGCAGGGCCAGAGAACAGGAGCAAGGAGGACCAGGAACTGGATGTGAAGCAAAGTTCTGGTCAGCTTTCTGCTGCTGCCAGCAAGCCTTCTCTACTGACTGGCATCCAGCCAGGAAGCTGGGAGGCATGGCAAGGGTTAGAGATGGATAGGCAAAGGGATGGACAGGTGAAGCAGTGACACTCCAGCCCCAGTCAGTGCTCCAGGAACCCCAGGGGCAAGGGACCGAGACCTTGGACCTAAAAGTAATTGTGCAAGAAGTTAAGAAATCAGGTGCTCACAATTTAGATTTAAAGTTTTGGTTTTTTTCAAGAGGTTCATACTCTGTTCTTACCTGGATTCATCTTCTGGGAGGTGATTTTGTGAGCTGGTTGGAGGTGTGCACCAGAGACCCATGTTGTTATTAATTTTCATTTTTCATTTCTGTTGTTTAAATCTTTCATTTTTGTTTTGTAAATATCAACATTTTGTTTTTGTTTTTACCTTTGTTTTCGATTTCCATTGATTTCAATGGAAAACATATTTTTGACTGTATTTTATTTTTAACTTATAAATGTATGTCTGACTGTAACCTCTTTGTAGTCCAACCAGAGTACATGAACTTTGACATGGCTGTATCTCACACTTTCATGATCATCTCTGCCAAATATAGGAAAGATGTGATAAAGGGTCCTAATTTTATAAGTCTGCACAGCATATGCAGAGAAGGAGTCTATGCCAGGGATTCTCTTACGTGTCGCTGTGGTATAAGTTCGGTTTATGATGACAGTTGGCCAGCAGAAATGTCAACCAAATATCCTCTTTCTGTACTGAGACCATCCCAACTTTTCTCCCCCACTTGTTACTGGGAAATCGGAAAAATCTGTTTAGGAAAGAGCCCAATAGAGATTCTCTGTGCTCTGTCATGGTGCTGAAGGATGTGATTGTGATGATAACTGGCCATCCTGGATGTGTAAACCATGTGTCCTGATTGCTGAGATACTATCCCCAAAGTCCCAGTTATGTCCCTTCTATGCCCGACTGAGGGCCACTCCCTATGCCTGCCTCGAAGCCACCACTGATTGGTCCTGTAAAGCTGGAAGGATGCAGTAATTGGCCAGTGAATGCATCTGTCAGTCTGTTGGGTTGTCCCCCATCCTCCCTCCTACAGCCTCCCTCCCCCTGCCATGCCAGGTGCCTGCCTCTGACTAGAACTGCATACGCTGGTATTTATCTGAATAATGGTCTTCAAGGGGACAACTTCAATTGCTTATAAAATTGGGTCCCTTTATTAAATAGTCCTATAGTTTGGCAGAGATATCAGGGAAGTTGTGGGATACATTCCTGCTAAATGTCCTGTAAACAGGATGGAATATAAAAATGTTACAGTTAGAAATGAATTTTCAAGTTAATGACTTATAACATGATGACTCTTTATCCAATCTTTCTGAACTTTGGCAGGGATGATAATCTTGGGGAGGAACATAATCTTCCCAGGGTTCATGCAAATTGGATGGAGGATAAAGAAGTTGTATCCAGGATTGTGTATGCATCTTTTCTTAAAATCACAACATTCAACTGCTTTTAAAAATTGATTCCCTTTATCCAATCATTCCAGATTATGTTATACATAATGCCCTCTGTTTGGGGAAACAATCTCCTCAAGTTTCATCACAATTGAATAAGAAACAAAAAGGTTATAGCCAGAAATATGTTTTTCCATTTTCCACATTATTTTGAAAATGAAATTTTGTTTTCATTTTTGTTTTCATTATTATTATTATTATTATTATTATTATTATTTGTTTTTGTTATTACAATAACAGAAACAAAAATAAAATTCATTTTCATAATAATGAAAACTAATTGCACACCCCTAGGTTAGATATTACAAGCCAGATCTTGGGCCTGGCCAGCTTGTACTAGTGAAGGGAATTGGAGTGGGAGCTGGGAGTGAGGAAAAGTGACTTTAATTCATCTCTCCATTCTCCAGATTCTGGAAATGACTGAAAAGACTTCAGTGGAAGTCTGCCTCTTGTGGCCTCTGCCCGTATGGACACCCAATGTGTCCAGGACAAGCCAGAATTCAAACCCACTTATTTATATTGAATACTATATAGCTGTTTCACCAAGCATGCCTCTTGCCAATGTTAATAGATAGCTTTTAATGCTCTCAGTGGTCTGAAGACAATACACTGGAAAGGTTATGCCAGAAGAGACATTGCATTCAATAAAGCTGAAGCAGCTAGAGGCTTGCACACGTTGCACTATTTCACATTATTTTCTATCTTACGGGAGATTTAATAACATGTGCATGAAAATCCATCATGAAAATGTCCATGATTTTCATCACCAATGTCAGGGTATTGAAATTCTTCTCTGACAGTAATGTGAGTTACTGTCACATGAAATTAGAATGTGTGCATGTGCTGAATTTAATGTTATTTTAACTTATGCTAAAATTCGAATGTGTAGAGGCTCGCATTATTTGCGATGCTCAGTTAGTCCTCCCATATCCATGTTTATCATAGAGAGGGAAATTGCAAAGCACACAGGGGGTTGGTGGAGGAAACCCGACATTTCAATTGCAAAGCACACAAGAATGCTTGCAGAGTGGAGGAACCCCAATATTTCAATTGCAAAGCGCACAGGGATACTTGGGGGAGGAGGGGAGGAATCTTCCGTGACTGCTCTCATGCGAAAATCAGCACGTGTGAGCTAAAGGCACTGCTACTTCTTGCTCTTGACCGGTGCCATTGCCCTAGCTGGGGAAAACAGATCTGCTCTAGTCAACTCTGCCAACCATTTTGTGACTCTGGTGACTCCCTCCAAAATATTCCCTCTGTCATTCACACCTTTGTAACCTTGAGGGTAGACTGCAATGTGCTTTATATGGGACTGCCCTGGAAGAGTGTCTGGAAGCTGCAGCTTGTGCAGAACACAGTGCCCTGCCTTCTAATGGGGGTTTGCTATGGGCCCCTGGGAGCACGTCACACCAGTGCTCCAGGGTCTGCACTGGCTTCCTAATGCTTCCATGCTCAATTCTAGGTGCTGGATTTTTGTTTTTATTTAACCTATAAAGCCCTAATTGACTTGGGCCCAACTCCATTTTCCATCTATTGCAATATATTGAGTAAAATGTAGGTTAAAATGAATTTGTGAAAAAATGCTGTCTATCTAACAAACAATGTAACATCTGTCCATCACCATAGAGAAGTTACATAAATATATAAACAGACAAAAGTCTGTCTGAGATGTGTGCTTGAATTCTCTTTCCCATCCCTTCCTGGTACTTGCTGCTTCTCCCCTCCTTTTATTTTTGTGTATCAGTTGCTCCATAAATAAGCTACTTTCAGAATAAGAGGAAAGCGGTTGAGAAAAAATATGACTTACATTTGTCTCTGAAATTGATGAAATCTGGAGACACCAATGGACACTAGGAGATCATCATTTAGATATACATTTTAGTTGTACATTAAAGTTCTACAAAATATTAATGTTAGGACATGTCTTTTAATCAAATGAAACAGAAAATCATCAAAATTAGGATTTTATTCAAACTGAACCATCATGGTACATTTGTTACCAAGAAGTTGCAGCGCTGTGGAACAAAAATTGAAATGGACTAGATAAAAAGATGAACTTGACTGGTCCATTTTCATTGTCTATCCAGAAGAAAATGAAAAATGTTTAATGAAAATAACATGCTATGAAGAGTACAATGGATTTTGAACACTTATTTCAATAACCTAGGCATTATGAATGACCAGAAATTGCATCACGAGTATCTCCCAGAGGAGGAGTAAGATTGACAGGAAGGCAAGATCACCCAATCCTGCGAATGCACAAAAGGAGCTCCATTTTGTAGAGGCAGGAGCTTGCTTTCATTAATGGTTGCTACTTTGTGCTGAACTGTGTTTCTCCATCTCTGTGGGAGCATGGTTTCTGTAGGAACCCTGCTGTAACCATTCATCCGCATCCCCTTCCCTCACTGTTTGCTCGTAAGCTGGAAGTACAGCCTTCCTTTTATTCATGCTCATCATCACCTTTTCCAACTGTTAGCAGTTGTGTTTTTCAGTCTGAAGAAAAACTGAGAAATTGCTGAGTGACAGCAACCTTATTTCCTTTCAGAATACTGTCTGCTTCTTTTGACTAGTCCATTAGGCAGTTGGGTAGGCCTTTATTTCTACAGGCATGCTAAATCCCCTTTCACAGGCTGTTGGATAAATAAAAGCTAAGAGGCTTGTGACATTGTTTCTTCTTCATTTCTGTAAAACAAATTCTCAAGAAATTCCCTGCACTTTCTTATTAAATAACATTGGGTTGGAGGTGGGAACTGTGCCACTGGAAAGCTGTCTGAGACTTCCCACACTCAACACTTCAAAGCTAGGGATGGATGAACAGATCGTGGTTCGGGTTTGGCTGTTCGGTTTGGTCCGGTTTGGTTTGCTTGCCGTGTTCAGGTTTGGCCGTTCGGTTCAGTCGTGTTTGATTCGGTTCGGGCATTTGGAAAAAGTATCGTGAGAGCCCGTGATCGTGTCGGAAACCGGAAATTCGAGTGCGTGCGGAGCTTGTGTGGGTGAGAGCATGTGTGTTGTGGCTGGCTGACTGTTTGGTTGTGATTTGTGTGTTTTGGCTGTGTGGTGTGTGCTGGTTTTGGTTTGGCTGGTTGGTGAGTGTTGGTGGGTGCTGTCTGTGTGTGTTGGCTGTGTGTTTTTTTGTTTTTGTTTTTAAATGGAGAAGAAGGTGACCAGTGCCACCACCATTAAATGCCAGGCCTGGGGGAAGGCCAAGGTGGCGGAGCCTGTGGCGGAGGAAGAGGTTTCTCCGGCTGCTACTGGACCTTCGGTGGTGGAGGAGGAGGCAGAGCCGGCGGGCACAGGAGGTGCTGCTGCCACTGCTGCCAGGTTTGTAAACTTTTTTTTTACTTTGAGGACAAGAAACTTAAGGCTCTATCTGTTAGAGTGAGCTCACCGGCATGCAGGTGGGTGCATGGGTGGTGGGCATCAGTCAGGCACAAATAGTGGGCATCAGCGGGTAGCAGAGGATGTCTGCCACAGAGAGAGAGGATACTGTAGTGTGGGGGACTCTTCCAGCAGTCATGCCCGAGTACGAGCAGCACCCCTACCCAAACATGTGCCAGGCTAGCAAGGATCTCCACTCTCCAGTTGCCATCCCATTCCCTATGCACCCCCAAATAAGGGCAGGATTTGCACGTGCCAGCCACCAGGGTCTTTCCAGTTGCTATCCATAGCGCCCCAGGGAAGGCAGGATTTGCACATGCCAGCAAGGATACTTCCAGTTGCCATTGCTACTAGCACCCAAAGAAGGGCAGGATTTGCACGTGCCAGCCATCCAGGGTCTCCCCATTGCCATCCCAAGCACCCCAAGAAGGGCAGGATTTGCACGTGCCAGCCAGGGCCTTTCTAGTTGCAATCCCTAGCATCACCTAGCACCCCAAGGAGGGCAGGATTTGCACGTGCCAGTCACCAGGGTCTTTCCAGTTGCCATCCATAGGTTTGCATGTGCCAGCAAGGGTCTCATCCCTCTGCAGTATCCAAAGAAGGACAGGATTTGCACGTGCCAGTCAGGGTCACATCTCCCGTTGCCATCGCTACTAGCACCCAAGGAGGACAGGATTTGCATGTGCCAGACAGGGTCTCTCCATTGCCATCCCAGTGACTGGAATGATGGTCTCAGAATCTAATTGATGGTTCCTGGGACGGTCGGGCATGACTCAGGGATAGTGGAATGACAGCCTAAAGCCTATCGGGCACACTTCATTCAATCATGCGATAGGTGGTAACAGCAGGTACAGGAACGCAGGCAGGCAGGCACATATAATACGTTGTATTATATTCCATCTCATTATGGTAGGTTTGCTGGGTGCTGGATGTGGGCAATCGGCACTGGGCGCATCAGCACAGATGGGAGTTCTTCCTGGTTCTGGCAGGTGGCAGCCAGGGTAGCTTGATACACCTATCTCTCCCCCTCCAACCCCCATCTCTATCGTTCTAGCTGGGAATCTCTCTCTGGCCATATAGTGCAGGTGACAGCATGGGTGGGATCATGTCTGTCTCTCCTTGTAGCAGTGGGTGGACTTTCTCTCCCTCCCTCTCTCTCTCTCTCTCTCTCCATGAACAGCAGGTTGCATAAAGAAAAGGTGGAATGACAGCGCCCCGTGAGTGGAATGAGAGGGCACGAGAACCCTGATGGTGGGTCCTGGGGATCGAGTGGCAGCTTCTAGATATTGGCCACAGCCCTCCCTGCCGGTAACTAGGCCCCAGAACCCTGACGGTGGGTCCTGGAGGTGGAGTGGCTGTTTGATTTCTTGATGCAGTTGAAAATTGGTTCTCTGTGTGAGGAATGACAGGCCCCAGACCCATGATGGTGGGTCCTTGGGCTAGAGTGGCAGCTTCAAGATATTTGCCACAGCCCTCCCTGCCTGTAACTTGGCCCCAGAACCCTGATGGTGGGTCCTGGGGCTGGAGTGGCTGTTTCTTGATGCGATGGAAAGACATCGCCTCCATGCGAGGAAGGATGGCCCCAGACCCTTGACGGTGGGCCCTGGGGCTAGAGTGGCAGCTTAAAGATATTGGCCACAGCCTTCCCTGTCAGTAATGTAGGACCCAGAACCCTGACAGTCGGCCCTGGAGCTGGAATGGCTGTTTCTTTTTTTATATCTATCTATCTCTATCCTAAATTTAACTGTTAAGTATTCTAAAACCTATTGAACTAAATGGAAGATCCTAATAATTAACTACAAAGGCCTTGTCCTAGAAACACACTGTATTTCTATCTATCTCTATAACTATGCTAACTACTATGTATATCTTTCTAGTAACTATCTATCTAATAACTATCTATCTATATATACAATATTACACAGGGGAAAACACAAAGAAAACAGGAAGGGGTACAAAACTGAAATGAAAATCAATCTAATAATAATCCTACTTTAAATAAATCCAAACCTGTCACGGCTGGGCCTTTATCCCATGGCCCTTGAGGGCTGGAGTGTTCTCTGGTGCCCTGCACCACCTGGTGGGCCTGAGAATGTGTTGGTTTTCCTCCTTTCTGTCTCCCCCTGTGTGGTTGCTCCTTGTGTGCCATGCCCTTCCCCAGCTGCAGATGCTTGCCCTAGCCCTGCCTCCCAGCTTCCTGATTGGCCACAGGAAGTATGTAAGCCTTGGTGTGGCCACAGGAAGCTGGTGGAGCAACG
Organism: Sphenodon punctatus; assembly: GCA_003113815.1. Classification (NCBI taxonomy): domain Eukaryota; kingdom Metazoa; phylum Chordata; class Lepidosauria; order Sphenodontia; family Sphenodontidae; genus Sphenodon; species Sphenodon punctatus. The sequence continues at coordinate 175,859 of QEPC01000691.1, forward strand.
TCTCTTTCCCATTTGAACCCTTGCGGTGTGTATGGTAGAGTAGTGTCCAGTTCTCTGCTCTGTAGCAGGGATTCCCCCTTGATTGTGTGTTGTGTGTACTTGGTGTGTTCCCCTGCCTCCCTGTTTCCCCCATAGTCTGTGTGTCCAATCACCTCTTGATGTGTCCCCCTACCTCCTTGTTTCTCCCATAGCCTGTGTGTTCAATCCCCTCTTGGTGTGTTTCCTTACCTCCCGTCCCTGTTCCCCCCCCATAGCCTGTGCGCTCGCTCCCCTCTTGGTGTGCTCCCTTACCTCTGTGTTCTCCCCATAATCTGGGCACTCGATCCCCTCATGGTGTGTTCCCTTGCCTCCCTGTTGCCCCCCCCACTATCTAGGGGTTCCCCAGGACTTGGTAGTCATGTCCCGGGACCTTGTTCCTGAATATCCCCTGGACCAGGGTCCTTAGGTCCTGGTAGTCCCCAGAGTCGCAGCTCTCTGCGGTCCTTCTGCAATCGCAGAGCTCTGGATGTCAGATCCCCGTGTCCTTCCCTTCTTTGTGGTGTGGGTTCTTCTTTCTTCTCTCTGACCTCAATGATGAGTTAGACCCTCTCTGAAGCTGCGTTTCCTGGCTACAAGAAGAGAGTAGGCTCTTGGGTTCCAAGCTATTCTGAGAAGTCCTCTTTCCTACAAGCTCCCTCCCCTTACGGGGGTCCTCCCTCTTCCTTACCCACAGGGGAATGGGGTTTCCCTCACCTGTATTCCCCGATACTATGTCCCCTCGCTGATAGACCCTGTTCCCGCAAGTTCCCTTACCTTACTGGGGTCCCTTTCCATCTCCTCAATGGGGTGGGGTTTCCCTCATCCATGCTCCCCTGAGAACCTGTCCTCATCTGACAAAAACTTAAAACAGGGGAAGGGAATAATCAGGGATGGAATAAGAGGGAGAGGGAAAGGATTCAATGGAAGGGGGAGGGAGGAAGGAAGATTGAACACAGCGAGGAGTAAAAACAAAAAATAACACCTAAATCTATTTAATCTAAGCTACATAAGTGATAATATAGAGGTAGATGGGTTGGATGGGTGAAACAGGAGAAGGATTGCAATGGATTGAGGCTGTCTCTTATACACATCTAGATGTGTATAAGAGACAGGCCTAGCCCGTGGCCAATCACAGACTGCAAAGCCAGTGGTCTGAGGTAAAAAGGGATGGTGATTGGGCAGGCTGGCTACTACTCCAAGCCTCTCCACCCCTGGTGCCTGGAAGTCTGCTCCTCAGCAGACTCCCCCTCCCTGTCACGTTTTGCCTTCCAGTGACATGTTTTTGCCACCCGAACTCACCCGAACACAATCCGAATTGACCGAACTGTTCGGTCATTTCGATGTTCAGAATTGAGTTCGGTTCGGTCTGTTCGTGTTCAGATTCGGGTTCGGTCATCCTAACAGGCCGAGTGCGGGCCGAACTCCAAACTTCCGAACCGCGTTCGCCCATCCCTATTCAAAGCTGCACCGGTCTGGCACACACATGCAAAGGTGGTGGCTGGGTACTATTGCTGTGAGACAAATGCTCTATTAATTAATACAATAACTGAGGCATCTGCACATCAGCAGCAACCCGATCCAATTGCTGAATGCCGTTATGTTTTTTTAATTTACCCCCCTGAAGATAGTTGCTCCTAAAGCGAAGTCCCTCTGTCCTTGTCTGTCTCTGAGCAGAGTATCTGTATAGGTTCCTAGGCCCAACATTATGTATGTGAGCAGAATTTAATTGTTGCATATAACCTTGTTATTTATTTATTTATTTTACCAAATTTATCCCCTGCTCTCACCACCAAAGGCAACTCAGAGTGGCTAACAACAATACAAAACCATATTAGACCCTCTGCACAGCAGTGACTTTCAACCTAAAGGAAATATCCTATTGTTCTGCTGGAATCGAGATCGCTTATAAATCAAGGATACTAGGTATTTCTTTTATTTGGGATCAACAACCCAGAAAACCAGTCTTGGCAGTTTACAACCTATTCACACACTTATCCTATACCATACTATGGTCCCATGAAAAGATGTCTTACGTGTTTGAGGCGCCTTTGAAGTTGAGCTGGCTGTTTCAGAAGAAGCGGAGAGGGGGTCCAAGGAGGTGCGGGATAGCTGACGCTACTCTTTTAGAGTTATGAGAAGAATGGGACAAAGACCACAGTGCTCACTATAAGTGACACCAAGCTCTAAACCAAATTATGCTGATTTTGGTTGTCTGTATATACAGTTCTTGGGTAATGCAAGCCAATGAGAACTGTTCAGTTATGTTGATGAGGTGGTAGGTTTTAGCTCCCAGTCCTCTGAGCACATTAGCATCTTATCCTGGCACATTGTTCTGACTCTGAGATGGCCCTCATAAAGAACAAATGGTTCTGGGCATCTCCTGGGTGTCAGGATACTTATAAATTATTGGTAGTTCTTGGCTCAGAGGGTGTTGTGCCACAAAAGTGTTGCTAATGGCTTCTGTCCTGGCTGGGGCTGGAGTACTCCATTGTCCATGAATGGCAGGATGTTCTTTAGTATGCTGATGTGGTAATACCTGAGTCAGGATGAAATGGTAGAGCTTGTGGCATCACAGGAGGATCTGGGTGGAAGGCTCATTCGATCAGGCCAATCTTGGCTGAGACCCCGGGGGGGCCTCCTGCATCTGCAACTCTTTAGCATTTGATGGCTGTTTGTTTACTGTAACTTCTCTTTGTCGTTGGGTGTCGGTTGTAGTGACAGTTTAATCCTTCTGTTTGGCTTAGTTCATAATGTGTGCCCCCCTTTCCTTCGAGAGATTATTTTAATTCTGTTGGCCAGCTTATTTTCTTGTGTTCTATAATTTCCTTTTGGGCCTCAGATGGGCCTATCCTAATATTATAAAGAATGGAACCTGGGGGGAAAATCCACTTCTGCTACACCGTAAAGTTTATACAGCAGAAAATTAACACATCTGGTTATAGAATCAGCTAAGTGTCATGAATGCATATGATGAACATCAGAGGAAAACAGTTTCAGGTAATAGAGCTGTATATAAATAATCCTCTGTTAGAGGCAGGGACACACTAAACCATGGACGGGGAACCTTTTCCGTCCCAGTGGCCGCTTTGAAAATTGGTACAAGCTCTGAGAGCTGCATATAAGTTGTAGGCAGGGACACACTAAACCATGGACGGGGTGTACCTAAGAAAAAGAGGGCCCAGATCATGGATTTGTCCCCTAGCCTTGTGTGCATGCCCTCATCTGTACTTCCTTACCCTGAGCTCAATTTTTCAGTGATTGGAGGCAGAAACTGGATCCAGGAACTGGAAAGGGGGCACATAAAAACTTGTTGCAGGCTGCATTTGGCCCCTGGCCCTGAGGTTTCCCAACCTTGCACTAAACAAATGCATTCAAGTGACAAGGTTGTACCATAACAAGGCTGGGCTGGGCCATGGCTCAGGTGGTAGAGCACATGCTTTGCATGTATAAAGTCCCAAGTTCAATCCCCAGTATCTCTAATTCAAGATCTCTTTTAGCACACTTGGCTGAGGCCTCTGCTGGGGATCATGGAGGGTCTCAGGTAGCATGCCTCGGTGAGGCTTCTGCCAGAGACTCTGGAGAGCTGGATTTGAAACCCTGCTGCTGTGCCAGATTGTGCCAATACTGGGCTAAAATGGACCATTGGTCTGACTCACTTAGGTAGCTCCTTATATCCACTTTTAGCCAGTGCCGGCCTTAGAATTTGCAAGGCCCAGGACAAAGATAGAATGCAGAGCCCCTGGTGGCCCCTTTCACTTGGGGGCACCATCTGCGGGGTCCTAAAGGTGGTCGTGTTTGAGGCCCTGGTGGAAGAGAGTGGGGCCACCATGCGCTGCCATGGTGAAGACAGGGGCTACTCCGGTGCCTGGGCACTCGCCTTGGGTTGCCCCTGTGGTAAGGCTGACCCTGCATTTAGCAGTATTCTGCTCTAGCACAATGTAAATCTTCAGGTAATGAACTGAAGCCCGAACTTTGTAAAGATTTAACTTTGCATCATTGATTTCTCACAGGCTTCAAAAGAGCTCATTTAAAAATTATTTGACAGAAATAAATCAGCTGTTCTTACCCTGGTTTTGTTTTGTTTTGTTTTTTTTTCTTTTCTTTTCTTTTTGCACCACATAGAGCTTGTCTTGAAATGAAACATAATGATTTGCAGTGCGGTACATGAATCCATTTTTCTTCGGTGACACATTCCACTGGAAGAGGCAAACAGGATCACAAGTGGAAATCAAATGTCAAAATGCAAATTGTTTTGGAGAGGGCCAGTTTTTGCCTTGTGCATGTGTCAACTGGCAGGAAAACTGGACTCTTTGGGGGAAAATCACTACAAGATCTCAGAGGTGGGCCTCCACAAATGTTTTGTAATGCATTCATCATTTCCCCATTTAGATGCAACATATTGCTACTGCATCCTCTATAAGCACAGGAGACTCTTATCATGCAGATCCCAGCTGAAGAGGGAAGAAGGGGAGAGATACTGCCTTCATGATGCCACTAGAAATGTGTGACATGGAAATAGGCTTGTGTTAGGAGCTGCTATTGAATTTGCTATTTTGATGGCGTTTAGGGATTGACTACCTTAATTATTTTTAAGTGAAGGTTTTGCTAATGGAATTAAAACTATTCATGGAGACAATAAATAACAAAACCAGTTGAAAACTGGAACAGAATTTAGCAATGAACCACATGGTTGTTGTAATTGGGTTTCTCAGTTGCTTGAGGAACTTGGCCTTTTACCTCATGCCTCTTTGCATCCTTCAGTGGGCGTATCACAACCACCATAATATTACAGAACTAAAGATTTTATTTATTTATTTACTTTTATTCATTTGTCATTCATTTGTCATTCTTGACACAGGTGACTCGGGGCGGCCAACAGAATAAAACAATATAACAACAACATTATAAATATAAATAAGAATATAAATATACATATTAAAACAACAACCAAGGTCTGGAACTAAACAATACCTCCCTCCCTTCCCCACCATATGCCGGACATAATAACCAGGTTTTACATTGCCGCTGGAAAGTGAGGACTTTCGGGCTAAGACTGATCTCCACTGGGAGTGTATTCCATAGCAACAGTGCGGCTGCCGAGAACGCTCGCTTGTCTGTATGGACCAGCTGATGCAGCGGGACCTCCAGGAGGGCACCCCTGGCCGGGAAGACAATAGGCAGCCAGTGCAATTTGTGGAGCACTGGAGTAATGTGTTCCCTGTGGCCCATCCTAGTCAACAGGTGGGCCGCTGCATTTTGCACCAGCTGCAGTCTCTGAACCATCACCATGGGCAGCCCTACACAGAGCACATTACAATAGTCTAGCCTCAAGGTGATGAATGCATGGATTATGGTGGCAAGATCAGAGTCAGAGACATACAGGCGGAGCCTCTTCACCAGATGTAATTGGCAAAAGGTACCCCTGACCACAGGTGACACCTGCATATCCAGGTGCAGCTGTGAATTCAGGAGCACTCCCAGGCTCTGCACAGATGGAACCAATGGAAGGCAGACCCTCCCAATAATGGGGGTTTTCCCCTCCCCCAGATCACTGGTCCCACCAACCAGCATTACCTCTGTCTTGTCAGGATTGTGTTTCAGTCACCTCAACCTCATCCAGTCCCCCACAGCAGCCAAACACCAGGACAGCAATGAGACTACAGGGTCTGGGTCTGTTGAAAAAGATAAGAACAGTTGGGTGTCATCTGCATATTGATGACAGCAAACTCCCCAACTGCACACAACCTCCATGAGTGACTGCATGTATACATTGAACAGGAGAGGAGACAGAATAGAACCCTATGGGACCCCACACAGGAGGCTATCAGGGGAAGCTGTACATTCCCCTAGCACCACCCACTGAGATCTCCCCACCAGGTAGGAACGGAACCATTGCAAAACGGTGCCACCCACCCCCGCCGGGTCCTGAAGATGAGTCACCAACATCTTGTGATTCACTGTATCAAATCCTGCTGATAGATCCAGTAGAATCAGCAGGGTTGTACGACCCTTATCTAGCTCTACCAGGAGGTCATTGACCAAGGCCACAAGCACAGTGTCCGTGCTGTACCCTGGACGAAAGCCAGACTGTGCGGGATCCAGAAAACTGGTGCAGTCAAGATGCAGCTGCCAGGCCACTACCCATTCAATAACCTTTCCTAAAAAGGTAAGGTTAGAGACAGGCCGGTAGCTCACCCCCTTGACAAAACCTCCCAAAATAATTTGATATAATCAGCAGTTCATTGTTGGTGAGCATTCTAGGCTTTAGAAGTTGACCCTTCCTGACATTGTAATGTTAGAAGTTCCGGTGGGGAACTTGCCTTGGCAGTTCCTTTACCACAAGACTTTCATCTGACACAAGTACCTTAAAATGAAATGAAAGACAAAAAGTAATAATGTACATCTGTCATTTCCCCCTGCTGCCATAGGGCTGGTCTTTTTCTTCTGGAGAAGTGGGCTAAGGATTATAACTGCATCATGATCGTGGTAGTGGCAGGGGGGAAGTCAGTAAGGTGGAGAACCGATGTAGATAGAGGACAGGGGCTGAACTCATCTAAAACTGAGGAAAGGTATGGCTTTAGTTTAATTCAGAGAATTTGTGGAGCCCAGTAGCCATCGTGCTAACTTTGGAGACTCTGATTCAGTTCCGTGCTGTGTCACAGAATTCCCAGGTAGCTTTGGGGAGGTTACTTCAGCCTGGGCTATGCACTCTTTATGTGCTGGTATTCTGGTTAGGGTATGATAGAAAAAGCTTTAAATAGTGTTCAAAATTGGTGTGTCAGGGAAGAAAGGAGGATCTACACCCAGGCAGATCATGGATAAAATTACATGCAACACTTTCTCTAGTGACAAGGATCTCAGTCAGTTCTACTCATTTTCCAATATCTAGAAAACTTCCATAGAAGTGATAAGTATCTGAAAGGTCTAACTTTAAGCTTCCTCTCCTCATCCCACATTTAAAATATTTTCTTTCCCTCTTCTTTGTATGAGTACCATTGCTCTGAAAGCATTTAATTAACAATGGAACCTATTGTTCATATATAATTTTCAAGGGTGAGTAAAGTGATCCTCTGGCTGTTTAGCATCAATGTAAATCTTATTTACTTCAGTGCTAGTGCCACTGCTATGGATGAAGGATAATGCCTTGTGTCTCCTCTTTTATTAGCCTAATTCACAAATACCTAAATCAATGGCTCCCAAGCGTTTTGCCTGTATGTGCTCTGTTAGAGATTTTTAAATATAATTTCATGATCCCTAATGGCGGCAACAAAAAAGTTTATAAAGTAAATTAAATGTTAGGACTGTGACACTCACTCCCCTGCAGGTGGTGTGACCCTATCTGTGGTCCCTCTTAGCCCCATAGTTTGGGACTTGTGAAGTAAGTGTAGGCAGAAATTACACACTAGTGCAAAACTGGCATATGTAAGGGTAAAAACAGACGTGCAGGTGGCACGGCAGCTTCTTGGGTCAGCTCAGGGCGGGAAACAACAGCCACCCCTCACTGGGTCAGGGCACCAAACAAATCTGCCCATGGCCAGAGAGCTGTCCTGCTATCTGTATGCCACAGGTGTGGGGGGGTGGGGGTGGGGTGGGGAGTTCAACAAGCATGTGGACAGTCCCACTCCCACCCCCCTCCATGATGGACAGCCATGGTGACCAGCCATGGTGACCCCTGCCTCAAGGCGGGATGGTGGGGCTGAACAAATGTGCTGGCCCATGTTGGTCCGCATTGGCCCGTGTGGGCATCCCTTTGCCCAGGATGCACCTCAGAGATTTTTGAGGATGCAGCCTGAACCAGCCACCTACCTGCCCCGGGGCAGTTCTGCGCCAGCAGTTGGCAGTGCGGAACCACACATGCAGGTGAATCCTGGGCCATAGCGGGCCAACATGGGCCAGTGTCATTTTGTTTTTACCCTAAGAAGAGTATCCGTTCCACAACAGAACTCCTTAATGTTGATACTGGAGTCTGCAGGACTATTGCCTGAATGATTATCAATTCTGTCATGTGTTCTCTGCTCTTGAGTGCATCTAAAAACTAAGACAAGCAGTAGACGAGTAACTCGGAAATGAACTGTTGATTTATGTGAATTTGTGTTCTAGTATATTTTTTTGGAAAGTAATTCCAAATAAATATACTAGAACATGAATTCACGTAAGTATTTTAACTAGTTCCTTCCCAGAAATGTTTTGGTTAGTAAAGCCAAAACATTTCTGTGAAAGAACTAGTGAAAATACTTCATGTGTTACTGCCTGTGTCTTGCAATAGTCAATTTTTAAGAGCACAATGTATTTGTCTTCTATGAAACTATTCTATCAGGCCTAGAGCATTTAACTATCTGATAGATATTGTAGGTTTCAAAGATCTGAATCTGAGGACATTCTGTGCATGCACACAATATTATATTATCCATTGTTTCTATCATTCATTTTTCTGTCTTCTTTTGTTCCTGTGAAGAGTCATTCACAAATAACAAACCTGGCATGGTTTTGAGCAAAACAGATGGCTTAGTATGGCAAAATGTACATAGGAAGAGATAATATATCTGGGAAGGCTTACTCTGTAAATCAAAGAGAAATAAAGATGATTCTGGTCAGACACACTTATAAATGAAGCCTAGAAACAGCTATGTTTTTTTTATATTCTGATGTGGCAAATGGGTCCTTTTGAAAATACAAACCAAGAGGTGTGACTCCTCCCTGATAGTATTTGGATACCCTGCAGAGGTCTGATAGGCTTCTTGGGCTTTGTTCCATTTTAGTGGACTTTAGTTGCCCAATGCCCAGCCACTGCCAAGCTCCTTGTAGTTCGGCTTCTCAGAGGAGGCTCCATGTACCTGCATTTTGTGTTGGTGTTTCAGCCCCAGTTTTCTTCCTCTGTTGGTTGGGGGCAACACTGAATCATGGGACAGCATGTCCCCTGCCATTCTGTTGTCCTCACATGGCACCACTGGGGTTGGGGGACAACAGGGAGATGCTGAAATCACAATGTCTTCTCTCTTCATTGAGAGTAGGGCTATGAGTGTGGGAGAGCTGATTGGTCAGTGTTGGTCAGTTTATTCTCTCGCTTGGTGCCCATAGTCCCTGCTGCCCAGTGCTCAGAAGAAACTTCCTTTGCAGTGACTGCAGTTGTTTATATTGGAATGGCCTATTCTGCCACATATTTATAGTGGAGCAGTGCTACAACGTAGCTCACTCTGGGCTCAAAATAACTGCTTTTTCACTAAGGCTACAGGGGAGTGATTGGTCACTCTTGAAAAACGATTGTAGGTGTTGTGTATTTCTTATGCACGCTCTGCTTGGCTGCCTGCAGCTTGGTGCTCTGATGCTGATGAGGGCAGGTCTCTTTCCAACAATGGGCTTTCACCGAATATATTTAATTTATTTATTTAATTTATTAATTTAATGTTCTTGATACCCTGCCCCTCCTGCCTCAGGCAGCTCGGGATGACTCACAGTACAAACATCAATAAAACAATAATACAACATTATTATAGTAAAATATGTCAAAGAACCCAGCTCCTCCCAGCCCCCCCCCCCCCCCCATCTCCTTCTCTGAACGCCTGGTGGAACAATAAGGTCTTATACAATGCATATCTGAGCAGAGGTGGACCTCCTCCGGGAAGGAGTTCCACAGCAGTGGTGCAGGCACCGAGCATGACCTTCTCATAGTGACCAGCCACTGACAATGCGGGGCCTCAAAGAGAGCACTCCCGGTAGACCGCAGAGGCTGTCTTAGGGCCTGGGGAATGAGGCAGTCCTTCAAATAAGTGGGACCCAGACCATGTAGGGCTTTAAAGGTTAAAACCAGCACACTGAATTGGGCCCGGAAGGCTATTGGCAGCTAGTGCAGTGCACACAGAACTGGAGTTATAAGCTCACGCCATCCCATCCCTGTAAGGAGATGGGTCGCCACATTCTTCACTAGCTGCAGCCTCCGGACCGTCACCATGGGCAGTTGTGCGTAGAACTCATTACAGTAGTCTATTCTTGAGGAGATGAAAGCATGAATGATGATGAAAGCATGAATGAGTGGGTCCCCACCCCATCTGCGGGTCACATCACCAGCCGTCCCGGCACCTGTGCTCACCCTGCCACCTGGGCATCCAAGCTCAACTGCGGATCTAGGAGCACCCTCAGGTTCTGGACCTGAGAAACCAGCATTCATTTCAGATACTTTGCTTAGTCTGATATTTCATTTATTTTGGATTGATTAGTTACTTATTTAAGTTACTTTGGGTGATTTCAGATGTTACGCCACCACGGTCAACCATGGTGAATCCCACTATGGGGACTGTGATGGCATAACATCTGTTGGGCCGAAAAGTGATTCCCGCCAGATGTTCACCCCCGGCGGGAATCACTTTGACCACACTTTTGGCGGTCCAGCCAGCCCATTTTCCGGCCCAACAGACTTGATGTTACCACGGTCTCCATAGGGGGATTCACCGTAGTTGACTGTGGTGGTGTAACGTCTGCTCCTGGACCACGGCCCTAAATCGGCGGCTGTGCCCGCCTCCGATTCGGGGACGTTGTCAATACCTCGGGGGGCGGACGGGTGCTGCGGCTGCATTGGCCGCTGTGCCCGCCCGTCTCCCAGAGGGCGGGTGGGCGGCCTCGGGTGTATGGGGGGGCAGGGCTTATTTCAGACATGATGGTACACCTATTGGCCCCCTCACGGAATCACCTTTTGATTCCCCGCCGGAATCAAAACATCACGTCCAACAGACGTGCCGGCTGATTCTGGCGGGGAATATGGGGGTGGGGGAGCGGGGCCGTGTGGCGTAACGTGCAGCTGCACAGCCCCCCCATGCTCCCCCAGCCCCCCGCCCTCCTGGAGACGGGCGAGTGCAGCGGCCAATGCAGCCGCTGCGCCCGATTCCAACCCAGGGTCTGGGCCATGGCCCGGAATCGGCAGCGGTAACAGACATTACCATCCGCCGATTCCGGGCCATGGTTCAATTAACCACACTTTCTGAGATGGTGCCCGGGCCATCCTCGAAAGCGTGATTATTTTGCTCACTGCTGGTGGTTCACCATGGTGAACATCTGGCGGTGAGCAACCAGATGTTATGGGACCATCCACCACCACGGGGGATTCACCGTGGTTGAGTTTGGTAACGTAGCGTCTGAAAACACCCTTTGTTTCAGCTGCTGCACCTATGCAATAGCGCTAATAGCACAGAAATGGAGTAAATGGAATACTGAAGTAACCGAACCAAAATATTTGAGATCGGTATCTGGTAAAATGAAAATGAAAAGGACAGGGTTGCAAGAGGCTGTTGTCTGTTTGAGAGATCTGAATTTGAGTTCTGGAAGGTGAAACGTTTGAGACAGGATGCTATGGACCATTTAGACATTTTCACACACAATTTTTTGGTTTGGGAAAGGGACCAAAGTTCTGTAGGTCCATTGCTAATGTAGTGTCAGTGTTATTGCTCATACCTAGCATATTTTTAACATGTTTCCTCACAGTATTTGAAGTGTAGGTGGTAAATATTGGGCTTTTTTCCCTTTTAATTTGCTTAGACTTCATTTCTTTTCAGGTGGCAAGTTGGTCTGCGGTTTTTCTTAATTAAATAAAAGAGGCAGATGGTAACATTGGTAGAGCTTCTCTTCAAGTTAGTTGCTACATATATAAGTAAGTTCAGCTCCTTCCATATTGCTGATAAGTGGGGTTTATGATTAGCAGAGCCTCTTAAGTCATCATGTTTTCCTGCTGGCGGCTACACTGTACAGCTGCAAACAAATCCATATTAGTGTAAGTTAGGCAAAACAAAGCCATCAGCAGAATCCATTCCTTCAAGTTCTGTATCACCCACAGAGTGGATTATACTTTCTCACAGCTTGTGGAGTATGCAGTTTTACATAGGACTGGCTTTTCAAGCACAGGTGTCTTCACAGCTGCCATTCAGGAAGCCAGGAATGGTTACTCAGACTTGATTACCTTTCCATCACATGGCTGAATAGAGATGATCTGTGAGATATTAAGAATGTTTTGAGTAGATTGTCATCTGGAATAGCTTATAGGTGTGTGTGTGTGTGTGTGTGTGTGTGTGTAAACGTATCAGGGGGTAAGACACACAAGGATTTTACTATGATACATAGTATCAAAAGAATGTGTTTCATTAGATTTACCTAGGTCACACTATATCTCCAAAGGTATAGAAAACACAGGAGTTTTGGGACCCACGTCCCTGTTCTGTGTATGGGACAAAAATAGGGATGTTGGCGCAAAGGTGGCTTTTAAGCACTTTTTTGTAGAGGGGAAATGGGTAGCTAGAAAGGCTAAGCCTCCCGCAGCCATGTCCTTTTCATTTGGAGAGAGAGAAGATGGTATGAAAGAGAGCTACAGGAAGGACTGTACCTGGCCAGCAAAGCCAGGGGAAAGGCTCTTCCTGAAGGCTACAGGGAGGCGACTAGGGCTGAGATGAAAGCAAGTGTTCCTGTTCCAAAAAGAAATACCAGTCTTTTGGGAGTGCTTGTGAGTGTCTGTCGGTACTTCATCAGTTTCTGGTGATTCTGTGTTTCTGCCACTTTTTGGTCATTCTAATTTTGTCATTTGCTGGGACTTTTTGACACTTTCTGGGATTTGTTCATCACTTTTGGGGCATTTTGCAGTTTTACAGCACTTTTATGACAATTTCCAGCACTTTCCTGGTGCTTAGTCAGCATCTTTTCATCTCCACAGCCCCCTGGATGTATGCAAGGCACATGCAGGGCTTGGGGCTGGCCCATAGCAGCCCTGTTCAACTTTTAAAAACTAATGGAAAATAGCAAAAACAACAGGAAAGTCAGTAAGTTTTCACGTTGCACAAATTTCTGTGAATTCCCTGCTTCTGATGGAAGCAGCACTCACTGAGATTTCTTGTTTCAGGCCTAGAGGCTTCTGAGTTGGTAGCCAGAACCAGATGTTGGATGGTTGCAGAGGGGCAACAGAGCCGGCAACCAAAAGAGAATATCCTGATTGCAGACAAGACTGTGCCTGACCAGGAGAGCTTCAATCTGCAAGGTATTGGAAGGGACTATGCGGGGTTTGATAACTGGCTGGAAGGGATTGTGGCTAGCCAGGCAGGGCCTAAGGAAGAGGTACCCCTGAACCCTGTACTTAGGACTGTATGTAAATGGTACTGTTGGTGAAGATTCAGGGTAATTTCAGACGTGATGGGCCTTTCGGCCTGCCACACTGAACCCTGAACCGTCTTGGATCCCGGTCTGTGATCAGACTGGCCATCCTTTAGACATGCCGGCCTGATCTCTGAGGGGGATCGGGGAGGGGACGGGGCTCAGCCCCACCCCCCCGTGCTCCACTGGCCGCCCACCCTCGGGGAGACAGGCGGGTGCAGCAGCCAACCAGGCCGCTGCACCCAATCCCATACTGCAGTCTGGGCCACGGTCAGGACCGGGGCAAGGTAACAGACGTCATGTTACCTTCGCGCCGTTCCTGATTGTGGGCCAGCTAACTACGATTCTGAAGGTGAGGCCGGCCTCACCTCCAGAATCGTGGTTAGCTTTGAACCCCGCCAGGAATTCACCGTGGTGAACTTCTGACGGGGCTCCAACAGACGTTTGCGCGATCACAGCCACCACACCAAATCCACTGTGATTTGGTGTGGTTGACTGTGATCACGTAACGTCTGAAATTACCCAAAAGTGCACTTTTAGCGAAGATCCCATATGGGCCTGAGTTCTTGAAGGACGGATCCTGCAAGCATGCGCCCCTCAGACCTCTGCCATGTTATAATGACATTTAAAATTTTTACAGTGGAAATCTTATTACAGAACTGGGGTCTTGCATATTACATGTAATATTAACCAATACAGAAGAACAGGTTAAATTCATAGTTGTAAATGGAAATTGTGTTTCTTTATTAGGTCAAAAGCATGTGTTGCATAAAGAAAGTTTATTTTCTGTGACAGAATATCACAGGTAATGTTGAAGAAAAATATCTAGATGTATTTGAAGGAATAGGAAAACCTAACATAGCTTACAGAATAGAACTTAAGGAGCCATATATAGCAAAGAGACATGCACCACAAATATACCAATGATTAAAAAAAAAAAGCTTAAACAGGAACTACTTAGACTAGAATCACTTGATATAACTGAAAAGGTAGACAGACCAACTGAATGGGTGCATTTGCATTCACTAGCTATAGTAGAAAAAATGGGATTTTAAGATTGTTTTCATCTAAAGAAATTAAATAAGTATGTAAAAAGGGAGTGTTTTCTGATTCTTTCAAGGCATATAATGTTTAGTCAAATGACAGGTACACAGTATGTTTCGACTTTAGATTCTTCACCAGGATTTTGGCAAATACCTTTGGATGAGGAAAGTAATTTTTTGTCTGCTTTTAATACACCTTTTGGTAGATATTGTTTTAAAAGACTTCCTTTTGGTTTGATTTCATCATTGGAGGTGTTTCGTAAATGTATTCAACAAATCTTTGACAATATTGAAGGAGTAGCAGTGTCTATAGATGATATTTTAATATGGAGCAATACATTACAGCAACATGGGGTAAAAACAGACGTGCAGCCAGTGGGACTGCTCCCTGGGTGAAAGTCACAGGCAACACAGACCGGGTCAGGACGGGACAGGACACTAAACTGACATGCCTGTGGCTGTTCCGCTCACTGCATGGCCCAGGTAGGGCTGGGAGCACAACAAATGTGCAGACGGCTGGCCCCACCTGTGTCCTACTCCCAGCATCCCACCCCCACCATGACGGACAGCCATGGTGGCCAATGAGGCACACCTATGGCAGCCAGCCATTACAGCCCCTGACCCAGGTGGGTATGCCACATGGGAACAGATTCTTTGGCTCAGTTGGAGGTGGGGTGTGTGTGGAGGAGTGTAGCCCAGACTGTGACCTTGGAGATATGCTGAGGTCACAGCCCAGGCTAGCCACCAATACAGCCTAGGACAATCCCGGACCAGCATCTGACAGCACCTGCACACACATGCAGGTGGTGTTTGGGCTACAGTAGGCCAAGTCATGGCTGTTTTTACCATGATTGCAGATTGGAAAAGATGCAAGTAAAGCATGAGAAGCTGGATGAAAACTGAACAAAGAAAAGTGTAAATTTAGACAAGAAATTGCATACTTGGGTGAAAGGCTAACATGTATGGGAGTAAAGATTGATTTTAAAAAGGATGGAAGCAACTGATACAATGACACATCCACAGAATAAAAAAGTTCAAAGTTCAAAGTTTTTTTTAAGGAATGATTAATTTTGTAGGAAGATTTATTTAAAGTTTAGCAAAAAAAAACCAGTCATATTAGGGAGCTACTAAAAAGGATGTACAGTGGTGTTGGGAAGCTCATCATCAATGAGATTGAGAAATTAAAATTTCTAATTAAAAAATCTCCAACACTGTAATATTTTAATAATTAATCACAGAAAAATAAAGACATCGTCTGCTGCCTCAAAAATGGGTTAGGAGTAGGAGCTACATTATTGCAAAAATGTGAGGGTGCATGGCTTGTAGCATATGCATCACAAGCCATGATAGGGTGAAAACAGACATGATGCTAACCACCCTTTAACCACCCTTGGTGGCTATTTATGCATGTTGCAGGGCTGTATTGGTGCCCTATGCAGCCCTGAAACATGCATAAATAACCACCAAGGGTGGTTAAAGGGTGGTTAGCGTCATGTCTGTTTTCACCCATAGACACAGAATGTAACTATGCACAAATAGAGATACACCTCTGAAATTTATTACATGCAAAATATAAAATCATGTTTACATTTATGGCAAACACATAATAGCAGAAACAAACCAGAAACTATTAGTTTCAATTTGGGCATTTTTTAAAAAGTGATATTCCACCAGGCTGCCCTGAGCCTTTTTTTTAGAGAAGGGTGGGATAAAAATTTAAATAAATAAAATAAATAAATTGTTTATAGAGACTATTTTTCTGATTACAGTTATATGATTTAGATTTGCAATATAAGCCAGGAAGACAGTTGGTAATTGCAGATACTTTGTCAAAAATGTTTGACAAAAATTCAGACTCAACAAATATGGAAATGAACACTGTCCATGTAAATTTGATCAAGAAACAAATTTGGATGACAGAGCATCTGTGGAGAATATTTGCAGAGGCAACTTCTAGTGATCAAATGCTACAGGATATCATAAAAGAAAAATTAAAAATGAATTGCACATGAGCTTCCTTTACAATACAAAAACCTTACAGATCAACTAACTGTGGTTGATGAAGTTTTGTTCAGATGTATTGTTCCACATTCCATACAAACTGGGATGTTAAAGTGACTATATGAAGGTCACCTCGGTATAGAAAAATGTAAAAGATGTGCAAGGGGTATTTTCTTTTGGCCAAACAATAATATTGACATTGAAAAATATATTAACACCTGTGAAATTTGTCAGAAGTATAACACTTTAAACAAGAAACAACCAATGTTGATAGACAAAGAAGGGTAGAAACCATGGTCAGAAGTTGGTGCTCATATTTTTGTACATAAAGGAAATCATTATCTCTTACTTTTAGACTATTACACTTCCCAGAGATAGCTGTTCTTGACAATACAACAGCAAAACAAGCTATAATCTAAATGAAATCCATATTTCCTAGCTATGGAATACCTGATAAGATCATTACTGATAATGGCCCACAATTTGGTTGTATAGAATTACAATTTTGTGAAAGAATTAAATATTTTTGTAAGTGAATATGATTTCCAATATATAACCTCTAGTCCAAATTTTTCTCATTCTAATGGGTTGGTTGAGAATGGAGCTTAAATAATTAAAAAGTTGCTTCAGGAAACGGATGATAAAAAAATTAAAAGATCCATATATGGGCTTTATTAGTTTACAGGATAATTCCTCTACAGCTAGGTTACTCCCAGCACAACTGTTTTTAAACGCCAAGTTAGAAATAGAATGCCATCTACGATACAAAAGAAACTTATTATTGATTTACAATACAATGAGTTGAAACTACAAAGTAAACACAAACAAAAGTGGTATTATATAGAGCTGAGGCGCAAATGACTGTTCCCATACCAATAGGAAATACCTACCTTTCAGGAATGCTTGTGACTGTTCATTGGTATTTCCTCACTATCCACTGAATCTGCACTTCGGATGTTGTTTAGATCAGCGCCTGCAATTGTCCGCCATTTTTCAATATTTTTTGGTGTTTTTGCTAAGCCAGTTAGTTTCTGGTATTTCAGTAGTTTTCAGTATTTTATGACCGTTTCTGGCATCAGAATGAAAAAAACAAGGGCTAGCCCTTGAAATACACCAGTCAAAATACAGTTTACAAGGAGCCAAAACAAGGATCAATAAGGGAAATGATGAAAGTTATGTAGTGAACTTGTGATCATATACAAGTAAACATAAACAGCATACAAGAAATGTTATGTGGTGTGTGGCTGCTACTGCTAATTCTTCTGCCTAGGAAGAATTAACAGAAGTACCAAACAATGGCAATTACCCAATGGAAACTAGTGAAAATCGTAACAAAGCCAGTAAGTTTCCTCATTGTGCAAGCACAGTCAAATGGTCTGTTTCTATCAGAAACAGCTTTCTTTTCAATTGCTCAATTCAGCACTGGGGTTATGACAGGATCAGAGGCTGCTTTTACATGAGAGGCCGGATGCAGCGCATTGAAGAACATGCTTCCTGAAAAACCCCACGGCGTGTATTTAGACGCACCGGAAGTAGCTGGCCACTATTGGAATCGTGGCTCGTGCGATCTTTTTGAAGCTTCATTTGGGAAACCCAGATAACGAGGATTCCAAAATGCGGCTTTAAAAAGACCACATGAGTCGTGATTTCTATGGCGGCCAACTACTTCCAGTGCATATAAACGCAGCCTGCAGTGCTTTTCAGGAATTGCATTCGTCAACGCGCTGGATCTGGCTGCTCATGTAAAAGCAGTCTAAGTATTTGCCTAATTTAAAACCTCAAGATTCTGTATGTTTATTAGGGACGGGACTTTTGGTTTCGGTTTAAACCGAGAGTGGCTGATAATGCCACTCGGATGTTGGATCTTCCTATTGAAATCCTCCCCATTGACTTCAATGGGAAGAGCCCTGACCCGCGGGGAAGCCACAGGCACCCACCCCACTCCTGGCCTTGGAGGGTGGGGGTGTGGATAGTTACCCCTAACACTCCCACCCCCACCTGCTGGGACCCGGCTTTACATCCCTCTCCCCTCCCCAGAGCCCCTGTAAAGTGTACTTACCGGTGGTCCCAGATCCGGATGGGGGTGATGACCGCCACCGGCTGGGGTGCTGGCTCCTTTGCTGGTGGCTGGGTCTCCTCTGCTACTGATGAGAGCCTGCTCTGCCGCTAGGCCTGACTGGCTGCCCAGCAGCGGAGCCGGCTCCCACCGGCCGTGGAGGAGACCCACCCACCGGCAGCAGAGCCGACTCCTCCGCCGGGCAGCGGGGTTTTTCTTCTTTCTTCTTTTCTTCTAGGTCCCACGCCAGTACCGGAACTCTGAAGAACGCTGCCTTCTTCTTTACTGCACGTGCACAAAATGGCCACCAAGGCCATTCTGCACTTGTGCAGCCCTCTTCCAATATAGCACTGGCAGTGTCGGTGCCATTTTGGAAGAGGGTAGTCATTCTGCATGTGCGTCCATGCACAGAAGAAAAGAAGAAAGGAAGAGAAGCCCCAGCTGCCCAGCAGAAGAGCCGGTTCTGCTGGTGGTGGCTAAGTCGTCTCTGTTGCCGGCGGGATCCAGCTCTGCTGCCAGGCAGCCAGGCAGGCCTGGCAGCAGAGGAGACCCAGCCACTGGTAGTGGAGTTGGAACCCCAGTCGGTGGTGGCCATCACCCCCACCCTCTGCCCAGATCTGGGACTGACAGTAAGTACGCTTTACAGGGGCCCCGGGGAGGGGAGAGGGGGGTAAAGCCGGGCCCCGGCGGGTGGGATTGTTAGGGGTAATTAAACCCCACCCTCCAAGGCCAGGAGTGGGGTGGGGGATGCCCAGGGAGGGGTTTCAGTTTCTTCTGTGTCGGCTCCCTCCCTGTGTCTCAGAGTTAGAGGCTTTCCCATTGACTTCAATGGGAAATATCCGACACCAGTAGATCAGAAACACAGGGGAGATGACACCAATAGAAACCGACTCCGATAATCGGCTTGGAGTCCCACTCCTAATGTTTATATAATGGAACAATTGGACACAAAAAAGGGTTGTAATGAATGAGGTATCTTCGAGGTCCATTATCACATGAGTGGTGACAATGGTCACTATTATAAAAGAAGCAGAAGACATCTTCAATTAACAGAAAAGAGGAAGAAGAATCAGAATTGAAAAAAGTTTTAAAGCACAATAATGAGTCAACAAAAGGAACAAGCAAAACGATAAATTTATTCAGTGCAGAACCAGAAAGACAAGATGGTAGATCTTTAGTTGATTGCCCTGTACTAAGTAGATCAAGCAGTCTTCGAAGACCTCCTACTAGGTTAATTGAAAGTTGTTAAAGTCATAAAGTAGTTACTAGTGTCTAACATCTAATATGTTACTAAGAATTGCAGTGTAAGAATTAATGAATGTTAGATATTAAAAGATTAATATGTTTATATAGAGAGACATAGATATATAATCTTATTTTAGTTTTATTATTACATTTTTTATTTTTTTTAAAGGAAGATGTGGTGTACCTGTTCCTCTAAAAAGAATGTACTAGAGAATGACAATTAAGAAAAGAGAGGCCTTTCGAAGTAAGGAGGAATGGAGAATGGATACACAGTGCCAAGCATATAAACAATGATGTTATATAATTAGAAATTAGAAATAAAATATATTTAAACAACATATGAGTCTGAAGAAGATATAGAACAACACAGACTGTTACCCATTGATCACTAGATGGAAGTTTCCTGCTGAATCAGTGGGGAGCAGGGACCTCCCACCAAGAGTGATTTAATGCTGGCAAGTCAGTCATTAATTAAAAGGTGGAACATTACTGGTCCCAGAACCAACCCAAATAGAACTATGCTTATAAGGACCCAGGTTTGAACTGAGCACAGTGGCTGGCTTTGCAGCACCACTGGTTCCTGCTGGCCAGGCGGCGGCCGCAGTATTGGTCATAAGATCACACAGCCTCAGTGGTGGTCAGGCCATGCCCCTCCTCAACCTTGCTCCAGACCTCCAGCTTCCTGGTTGCTGCCAGCCTATATATAACGCCAGCTAGTAGCCACAGGAAGCTGGGTGGATCATTAGTAGGGCTGAAACGAGATATAAAGGTTGAATAAAAGTGTATTGAACTAGCTGTGAAGCTATGTCAAATAAAATAGCATAGTATATAAAACACCCAATTAAAATATAACATAAATAAATATTATATAAATATTCACAGCCACAAATATCATACATAAAAAACAAACCACAAATATACTGTAACATTAACTAAAACAGTGATAAAGCAAATAAGTCTAAAAGACTTAAGTGGGACTGCTTAGAATTAAAAGTTATCTGATATGACCTTTGTCTTTCCCCATGTATTTTAGCTGCTGAGACTGCAAATGCAGCAACTGCACAAGTAACGTACTCCCTAGAATCATTCAGTAAATAGCACAGCAGTTGTCTGGTGGATCTAGCCTTGTCAATATTTAATAAAGTGATTAACAATCTCTTGCAATGTTGCTCGTACAGTTGCCAAAATAAAAGATAATGCACCAGGCCGTCCACTGACCCTTCCTCATATATCCATAATCTTTGGGAATAATCAAGGCCTAGATATCGACCCTGAACCACTGCTGATTGCATAGTTTGCAGCCTCAGGGATGCAAAGGCTTTCTGAAGCATCCCAGAAGGTAAGGTTAACAGGTGCCGGGTATCCAATAACTAAACCATGGGGCAATATTAGAATTCTGGGCACTTGCCCTTAAAGCCTGTAATTCCTGATCTTGTGGACGTTTCTTGATCAGGTTTTTAACCACCCCCATTGGCTTGGTGTCCAATAGATCTATAGAAAAAGCCAGAGATCTTACTGAAATTAGTACTTCTGATAGCCAGGAGGTTTTACGCTCTCTATGGCAGGATAACTCCTCCAAAAGGCATAATTTAAGGGCAGAAACAGGCAGCAAAGACACCTTTTCCCAATAACCAAGTAGTAATAAGGTGATCCTTGTCCCAACTGAACCTTTCCCCAATTCTAATAACAACAGATCAGATGGAAAAGAAGGGGAATATCAAGATTACTCAATATCTTGTCAAAATCCTTATACTCGGTTTGGTCCGGGATGAACTGAGTGCCGGGATATCTTTGCCAAGTTCTCAAGGAGACAAATAAAATAAAATAAATCACTGCACATGCACAAATGGCCACTGGGCCATTTTGTGCTTGTACAATCTGCTGCCCTTAATCAAAATGACTACCACCAGCATTTTAAAATGCAATTATAAACACAACCCATAACAAAAGGAGAAAGCTAAAAGTGTAAATAAAACCCCTCCCACCCTAACCCTCAACCCCACCTCCCATCACCCATCTCCCTCACCAAAGGCCTTCCAGAACAGCCAGGTCTTACATACGTGTCAAAAGGAAGGGAGGTTCGGGGCCAACCGGGCCTCTGCTGGAAGGGAGTTCCACAGTTTAGGTACGGCCACTGAGAACACCCTCTCCATATTTGCCCCCTGGGAAACCTGGGGGACTTCAAGAAAGGTGCCCCTGGTCAACCGCAGGGGCCTATCCAGGGCCTGGGGAGTGAGGAAGTCCCACAGGTAGGTAGGGCCCAGGCTGTTCGGGGCTTATAGGTGCCCTGTTCAGGGCTTCAGGGCCCAGGCTGTTCAGGGCTTTATTTACGCAGCTTCATGCATGAGCAATAAATTCATAGGCACACAGGAACAATAAAAATAGAGAGGCTTTTACAACATGAAATGTTTTGTTTCCTTTAAAACAATATGGTGTTATTAAAGACTTTGCTTATAACTGAAACCATGATAGATGACTTTCTCTGCTTGGGAGGAGTATTGGTAAAAGCTATTCGGAGTATGCAGCTTTGTTGGCAGAAACTTTACATTTCCTGAAAATCTAACTTTGATTGACTTAATAGGACATTCTCATTTTCAGAAAGGGCCCTTTTTACATGTTGTCTTTGCACTGACAGATGACAAGCAAGAGAGCAATACCTTGAGAAGAAAGCAAATTTATTTCAATTTCAATGCAGAACTGTTGGTCATAAACATGAATGCCATGCTTAGGACAGAAATTGCAGTCACTCTTCTTTGTTTCACTATAGGAAATGAGAACAAAAGTTCCAAAGAGAAACTAGTTAAAAGTAAAAAAGGAAAGGAAAAAGAAATCTTTCTATTCATACTACTAGGATGAAAGGAATAGACCAGAAATGGGTAGGAAACACATAGGGAAAGTGGGTGTATTGTGGCAATTTAACAGTGCTTGTGCTTTGAAAATAAAGTGCTAACAGTTCCATCACTATAGGTGATTTCAGACGTGACGGGGCGACTTTGGCCCCGTCACGGAATCACCCTTTTGATTCCCCGCCGGAATCACCCCGTTGCAGCCAGCAGACATGCTGGCCAATCCCGGCAGGGAATCTGGGGGGGTATGGCTTTGCGGCGCAACGTGTGGCTGCACAGCCCCGCCCCCCCACGCTCCCCCAGTTGCCTGTCCTTTGGAGGGCCGGGCGGGTGCAGCGGCCAATGCGGCTACTGCGTCCGATTCCGACCCGTGGTCTGGGTCATGACCTGGAATCGGCGCCGGTAACAGATGTTACCGGCCGCCGATTTCGGGCCATGGTTCACCTAACCATGCTTTTGGCGATGGTCCCCAGACCAGCCTCGAAAGCGTGGTTATTTTGATTCCCGATGGAGGTTCACTGTGGTGAACATCTGGCGGGCATCAAACAGATGTTATGAGACCATTCTCCACCACCGGGTATTGTCTGTGGTTGAGCGTGATCTCGTAGCGTCTGAAAATACCCTATATTGGCTGCACTTGTAAATATTAGGGGTGGGAAAACCGGATCTTCCGGTATCCGATAATGCTGGTACTGGGCGTACCGGCATTATTGGATTCAACCCAGTAATCCGGCCCATTTCCCAGCTTCCCGGTACCGGATTTTTTTGTTATATTGCGGCCATTCAAATGAATGGCTGCAATGTAAAAAAAAAAACCACAAAAAACCTGCGTTTCCCTCCCCCTCCCAGGCTGCAGCGTCTGAAGCTGGCAGCCACAGCCGGCGCTGAAGCCGCCGGACCACCGGAGCTCAAAGAAGGTACGATCCCTGGGTGGGAACTTGGAAGTAGGGTGATCCCTGGGGTGGTGGGGGTATTAACCCCCCCACCCCAGGGATCATACAGTACATGTACTTAATACTTACTGGCTGCTGCTGGGACGGCCGCTGGTGCTGGTGGGCTGGCTCTGGGTTGCCGGCGGCGTCCCGGAGCCACAGTAGGGGTCCGGGGACACTTAGGGGAATTTTTTGTTTAAATCCAGGCTGGGCAGGGTAGGTGGGGGGTGTCCCCCCTTCCACCCGCGCAGCCTGGGAGGGGGAGGGGGGAGGAATTTTTTTATTCCATTGATTTCAATGGGGACAGTGCCCCATTGAAATCAATGGAATAAATCCAGTACGGGTATACCGGATTTAATCCGGGAATCCGGTTTTTTGAAAACCGAATCCGGTAAATCCGGTACCCGGTAATTGCGCTGGTGTCCCACCTCTAGTAAATATGGTTAGCTTTTACGGAGGGAATGCATTTTTCTGCTTCTGAAGAGAGGGGTACATTCTAGTGCGTTTTGCCTCTAGAATTGCTCCATCATCTTGGTGGGCAGCCACCTTGTTCAGTAAAATATTAGAGACAACAAAGCACATCTCCCTATGTTTTTAATAAAGAATGTGTTAGGTGCAAAAAATACTAAGAGTGTCATGCCTTCCAGTACAATTATTGTGGCTGTGCACATATATTGGATGAGTGCACCTAAATGGCATGTATGATAAATGGTCATGCAGAAAGATGGCCTAGCTAATAACTAGGTTGTTAATGAGTGCCTAAAAGGTATTTATTATTATTATTATTATTATTATTATTTTATTATTTTATTATAAGCATTTGTATAGCACCAGCTATGTACCTGGAGCTTTACAGAAGAATAAGATAGACGCGGTCCCTTGCTATGGCTTACAATCTAATAGCCACAGAGGGGGGAGACAAGGAGAGGGGACATAGGGAGAGACACGGGATAAATAACATTCAGCAGATGCGAAGTCTCAGGTGCACGTGCTTGGCTTGGTTGCAGTGAGGCAGGAGTCTGCGGGGAGGGAAGACAGTAAATATTGAAGGAAAGTTCTAGCAGGTGTCGGGAAAGATGGCGAGAAAGAGGTGGGTTTTGAGGAGGGATTTGAAGGTACGGAGGGAGGGGGCAAGTGTGGGGAGGGAGGGAGTTCCAGGCATGGGGGGCAGCAAGGGAGAAGGGACGATGGCGGTTAGGGGAGCAGGGAAGACGAGGAAGAGCGAGGGAGGGGGCAGAGGAGAAGCGAAGAGTGCGTGCAGGAGTGTGTAAGGAGACTAGGGCTGAGAGGTAAGAGGGAGCCAGGTTGTGAAGGGATTTGTACGTGAACACCAGGAGTCTGTGAAGGATGCGTTGGGGAAGGGGGAGCCAAATAAATGGAGGAGCAGGCATTGCGCATTGGCAAACTCTGGTAGCTAATGTATAATGACCAAGCAAAAGCTTGGAAGAAAGACTAACAGTGGGACTTCTTAAAATGACAGCAGGCATATTCTGCTTGTTCGTGATTTTTCCTTAGGCTATGGTATTTCATTCTTCCAAGCATATAAAGGTATCTGTGATATAGCTAGAAAGAGTACTTTTGAAAAAATTTGTCCTCTCTCGTAAAACAGCCAGACTTACCGGCTTCTTGAAGATTACAAAATGCTGTAAGCCAAGTAAATGTATTATCATTTGCCTACTCAAACACATGAGCAATGTGCACAGCAGTAATCAATGCAAGCAGAACTATAGCTGTTCATTTGTATGTGAAATTTTTAATAGGGTCCATGTTCATTCTCAAAAACAGTTAATGACGAGTGGTGGGATACACAAGCCACCTAATCTGGAGAGCCCCATTGAGGCCTGCAGGAGTTCAACAGGCCTACTCCAAATTAGGTGGCTTGTGGCTCCTGGAATCAAAGGAATAGGTATCTTTTTTTAATGGAGTAGGGGGATCCACTCCATAGTTAAAGCTACGATGGACTCTCTGTTATAGAGCTTGAACATTCTATTGCTTATGAAATTGGCACCATTTATCCTATTTGTCTGAAATTTGTCAGACAGTGTCACTTGGGTGTGAGGTACCACTTGTACAATTTTCATGCAACTCAGACCCAAAAAATGGTTAAAGCAGTTGAAAAGTTGGAGAAAAAATGCCTTCCAGTTTCAGATGCATTTTTTTGGGGGGGGGCGTCAGTACTTAATGTCAAAAGATTGCATTGGTGCTTACTAGGCGTGGGACTCCAGGGGGGTTATTGAATATCTGACTTACTGGTATCGAATCTCCTGATATCAGATTTATCGGTATTGGAATATCAGGTTTTTAACATTGCTGGTTTTATTGGATCTTTAACATTGCAGCAATTGATTTCAATGGGCAATGTAATCCGATAAAACTGGCAGTGTTAAAAATCCAATATTCCGATACCGACAATTATCAGTATTATCGGATTAATCCGATATCGATAGTCCCACCCCTAGTGTTTAGTGTTATGTAATTAAGGGGCATTTCTTGCTGATTCTGGTTTTTGCTTTCCAGCTGCACTTGTCCCAGTAGTGCCCCCACCCACTCTGAAAATTTTCTAGCAGTGCTCAGGCCACTTGAAAAGGGTCCTATCAAGAAGAAAATTTCCAAAGTGGCAGTGGTGGAGTGCTGGCCCACCTCATTCCAGGACTCTTTAATTACCAGCATGAGAGAACTCTTGTGGTTTATCATCCTTCACACTTGCTGCCAAATCTCTCTTCCCCACATTAAAATGGCGGATCCATTAGTGAGACAGATTGGGAGTGCTGCTACTATATCATGCACCTACCTGTACAGCAGTCTTCCTACATGCTGTAGCAAAGCTTGTGTCAGAGGTGGTATTATGGTCCCTGAAAACATTAGTCTTGGGGGACTTCAATATTCATGCTGATGCCAGTCTTGGAGGGGTAGAGCATGAGTTCATGGCTGCCATGGCAACCATGGGCCTGTCTCAAATGGTCACCAGCCTGACACATGATGGAGGACATACTCTGGACCTTATTTTTTGCACCAGCCTTGAGACGGGGGATCCATTAGTGGGGGAGGTGTCAGCTGTGCCCTTGTCATGGACGAATCATTACCTCCTTCGAACCTGTCTCCTGGCACATGCCTGCCCACAGAGAGGTGTGGAACCAGTTCAGATTGTTCGACCCCAGAGACTGATGGAATCATAGTGGTTCTAGAATACTCTGAGGGAGGTACCCTCTGATCTTGATGACTGTTCCATCGATGACCTTGTTGCCCTCTGGAACACTCTGCTGACAGAGGCCATCAATTAGATGGCTCCTAGGTATCTGCTCCCTAAGCGCCAGCATTGTCGGCCTCCTTTGTTTTCTAAGTAGCTGCAATGGCTGAAGTGAAAAGGGTGGCAGTTGAGTGACAGTGGCGCTGTTCTCATGCTGAAGTGGACAGATTGTGTTAAAGAGCCAGTCTATGAGCCTATGCTTTGGCTGTGTGAGCAGCAAAGAAGGCGTTTTTTTGCTGGTCTCATAGCATCTGCAAAGTCTTGTCCAGTGGAGCTTTTCTGGGTGGTGAGCAGGCTGGTCGGTCAGGCCTCCCTCCACCTGGAACTGGAGTCTTCCATTGTGACATGTTTATTGATTACTTTGTGGATAAAATCACTTGTATTCACCACGACTTCACCACCACCCTTATTACAATAGAAGAACCAGAGGTTATGGAAGCCCTGCCTTGTCTGTTTTTCTGAAATCAGTTTCAGTGGGTGTCACCCACTGATGTGGGGGATGTTCTTGGGCTGGTTAGAGCCACCTCTTGTGAACTGAACTCATGCCTGTCCTGGCTGGTTAATGTTGGGGCCGTTGCTGGTTGGGGTAGTCAGTGCCTCCCTTTGGAAGGGCAGAGTGCTGAGCTGCCTCAAAGAGGTGATGGTGTGGCCTTTGCTCAAAAAAACCATTGCTTGACATTGACTCACTTGTCAGCCCTTGCCTGTCTCTAACCTTCCATTTTTAGGGAAGGTTATTGAACGGGTTGTGGCTCAACAGCTGCAGGGGCATCTGGACTGTATCAGTTTTCTAGATCCCTCATAGTCTGGATTTCCTCTGGGTTATGGCACTGAGATTGTGCTTGTGCTTTGGTCGATGACCTTCGCCATGACTTGGATCAGGGTCGTTGACCCTGCTGATTCTATTAGATTTGTTGACTGCTTTTGATACTGTTGTTAATGAGATGCTGGTGAATCGCTTGCGGGACCAAGCCAGAGTGGACGGGATTGTTCTTGAATGGTTCCGTTCCTTCATGACTGGATGACCTCAGCAAGTGGTACTCAGGAATTATTTTTCATCACCCCGGGACCTCTCGTGTGGAGTTCTGCAAGGTTCCATTCTCTCCTCTCTCCTGTTCAACATGTCTATGCAGTCGATCGGTGAGGTCGTAAGGAGGTTTGGTGTTTGGTGTCATCAATACACTGATGACACCCAAATGTACCTTTCTTTTTCATCCTACCCAGACCTGGCAGTCTCGGTGCTCACTCAGTGTTTGGCGACTGTGGGGGCTGGATGAGGGTGAGTCGACTGAAGCAGAATCCTGACAAGACGGAGGTGATGTTATTGGGGAAGTTGCTGGAGTTGATGTCCCCCACCATTGATGGGGTCCGCCCTCTGCTGTTTCCCCAGGTTCGTAGTCTGGGAGTGCTCCTCAGCTCCCAGCTCTGCCTGAATGTCCAGGTGGAGGCTGTGGCGAGGAATCCTTTTTGCCAATTACATCTGGTGTGGCGGCTTCAGCCATACGTCTCAGACTCCAACCTAGCCACTATCATCCATGCTTTCATCACCTCAAGACTAGATTATTGTAATGCGTTCTATGTGGGGCTACCTGTAGTGATGGTTTGGAAACTGCATCTGGTGCGGAATGTGGCAGCCCACCTCCTTACAGGGATGGGTCGCTGGGAGCATATTACACCAGTCCTCCATTTTCTGCACTGGCTGCCTATAGTCTTCTGGCCTGACTCAAGGTGTTGGTATTTACCTATAAACCCATTAGTGGCCTAGGCTCTACCTATCTGCCGGACTGCCTCACTCCCCAGGCTCCGGATCGACCCCTGCGGTCAGCCAGGGTCGCCTTCCTCCAAGTCCATTCCAGGGGGTGATGATGGAGAGAGCATTCTTGATGGCTGCACCAAGGCTGTGGAACTCCTTCCCGGCAGAGGCCCGGATGGCCCTGGACCTCCCCGCCTTCTAACGGAGGTGTAAGACCTGACTATTCTGCCAGGCTTTTGATGACAGAGATGGGGGGGGGGGGAATGAGTTAGGGTGGACTGTGGGTTAGGGGATTTACACCCTCCAACGTTTTATGATGATTTATATTTATTATTGTGATATTTTATTGTTTTTTATTAATTGTAAGCTGTCCCGAGCTGCCTTTGGCAGGAGAGGCGGGGTATAGAATTGTTAAAATAATTTTTTATTATTTATTTATTAAAAGATTTACTATCCTACCCACTCCTGCCAAGGCAGCTCGGGGCAGTGTACAATATAAAAAAACAGAGTAAAATATATAATGTATAACATAAAGACCTAAAAATAGCAATCCCGCCCCCCCTGCCAGTCCAACACCACAAATTAATCTGGATGTTATCTCCTCTTGAGTTGGGGGGCATTTGTTACATGGAGGAGACAGAGACCACATTCACACTTGCTGGGCCATGCAGATTTTGGCTCTGGGAATGAATCCCGAAGTCAAAATGTGCATGGGGTTTGTCCGGTGAGAGAGCCCCCCTGTGCAGCTTTTCTGGCTATCACCCATAAGAGTGCAAAGCAGGGAAATCCAGCTCTGTACTCTTCTGGGTGATTGCTGGCAAAGCCGGGGGGGAGGAGAGCTTTTGCACCGGACAAACCCTGCACATAGTTTGACTTCCAGATTCATTCCTG
Organism: Sphenodon punctatus; assembly: GCA_003113815.1. Taxonomy (NCBI): domain Eukaryota; kingdom Metazoa; phylum Chordata; class Lepidosauria; order Sphenodontia; family Sphenodontidae; genus Sphenodon; species Sphenodon punctatus. Next base: position 205,010 of record QEPC01000691.1, read on the forward strand.
GAGCCAAAATCTGCCCAGAATGGCAGGTGTGACTGTGCCCAGAATTAAACATTTAAATCATCAGCATGGGAGCTGAACCAGTGCACTCTGATCTTTGTGCACTGGCAATGCGGCTGAAAGAACCACCCAGAATGTCCCTCACAACATGTCTCTGACAGTGGAGAAATAAGAAAGCACAATAAAAGTGGATTGTCCTGATGTCCTCCACACGTTGTAACAGAGCAGAGACCCTGAGTTTTCCGTCTGTAGAGCAGAGGCTGGCAGGGCTGTAGGTGCTTCTTATTGCTTCCTCTCTCCAGCCAGAGAGTAGATAAGCTGAGCTGAGAACTCGGCCAAGGAGAAGCTGCTGACTTGGAGGAGCCAAGAGGAATTGGGAGAGAACTCCTTGTGAATAGGCTGCCCAGCAGCTAGATAAAGGCTGGGAAACTGAGAACTTGATCCAGAGGGTTAAGAGTGAGTAGAACCAGAAGGTAAATGCCTGGTTGGGAAAGACATTGAAGCCTTTGTGGAAACCTGGCTATGACTGGGAAAGAGACTGCATGTGCTTAAGCTGGGGCCTTGCTGGAGACTAGAGGAGGTGCAGTTGTCTGGTCAGAGAAGTGTATAACACCAGCCAGAGGCTTGATTGCTGGCTGAAAAGACTTTAAAGCCGGAGGACTGAGCCTGGTTTAGGAGGTAACTAGAGAATATGGAGGCAATCCAATGGCCCATGCGCTGTGCTCGCAGGTGCAGTGCTCAGGCCAGAATCCGTGCTCAGGTGCACATGCATGCCACGCATGCAGCACAGCCACCCGGGGCTGTTCTGCATGCACAGCACACATGTGCACCAGAGTGCACGCGCTCTGGCCATTCAACGTGCATGGGGATCAGTGTAGTGAGTTGTTGGATTGCCCCCTATGTGTGTGGTGGATAATAATGTGTGTGTTTAAAAAGACTATAACTGTGTTGTGTTGAATAAAAGAAACTGGAGTGAAATTCCCCAAGAGTGCATGACTTCAAAGGGGCTAACCCTGGGTGTTTTCAGACGTTACAAGATCACGCTCAACCACGGTGAATCCCCACATGGTGAACGTGATCCTGTAATATCTGTTGGGGGGAATAGAAGCTCCCCGCCAGATGTTCACCCCCGTGAATCATAGGGGGTAATCACATTCAACACACAAACGGAGGTCCTGCCCGGACCATCTCCATTTGCATATTTAATGTGATTACCCCCCTGTGATTCATGGGGGTGACCACCTGGCGTAACACTGAACAGACGTGACGTTGACATGCTCAACCATGGGGAATTCCTGGTGGTTGAGCGTGTCAACGTCATGTCTGGCCGCTGACCACAGCCCGGAATCGGCAGCCGTGCTCGCCGCCTATTCCGGGCCGTGGTCAATTTCCTGAGGGTGGGCGGGTGCAGCGGCCATATTGGCCACAGTGCCCGCCCGTCTCCGGGAGGGCAGGCTGCTGGGGAAGCGGGGTGGGGTGGGGTGGGGCTGTGCGGCCATACATTGGACTGCGCAGCCCCGCCCCCCCTCGGATTCCCCGCCGGGAGTGGCCAACATGTCTGTTGGCCATTACGTGTTGGCCCCGGTGGGGAATCAATAGGGTGTTTCCTTGGCGGGGCAATTTGAGCCCCATCACATCTGAAAATACCCCCTGACAACACTTACAAAGACATGCCTGTCCCTGCTACGCACATTTCCAGCAATGCATGGGAGGGGCTTAGCTCAATTGTTTAAAAATTGGTTTATGGCTCATCAGTTGTGGGTCATTTAGGACTTTCTCGCACAGGACCTTGCAAGCTAAGTCATATACATGAGCAATAAAAAAAACCAAGGGAAGTCATTTGTGCTGTGTTTTATGTCTTGTGTGAATGCATCTGGACTCTTAAAACTTCCTTCCAAGTGGGGTTGCTGCCATTCTGGGGGGCATCACAGGAAGCCAAGATGGCACCACCACCTTTGTTGGGGGAGGCTGAGGCTGGCTGGGAGCCTTGGGAGGGTCACTTCAGAAGACCCCCCTCCTTGACCTTAGGGGCCCATACTTGGGACATGAACCCAGGCTCACCACAGACTTGCTATGCTACTGGGAAGAGAGGGAGGGATTCAGCATCCAAAAAGGGACTGTCCCTCCTAAATAGGACCAGTTGGAGGGATGCTGTTGTGAAATATTTCGACCAAAGAGACTACATCGTGAGAGAACAGGGCACTTTTAGACGTGACACTCTGCTCGCGGATTTAAATTTGCTTTTAGAAAAATTGTGTAGGTGGCGTTTAGACACGCCGCCACCATTGAAAATTGCAGCTCGCGCATTGTTTTGAAACTGCATTGGTAAAACCATGATATCAAGGTTTTACCAATGCGGTTTCAAAAGAATGCGTAAGCCTCAGTTTTCAGTGGTAGCAGTGCATCTTTTCTAAAAGCGGATTATTTAAATCTGAGAGCAGAGTGTCATCTAAAAACGCGCTGTTTTTATTTCATACACAACTGAAGAATTTGTGTAGAATGGAGACTGGCATTTATATTTCTGCTCATTTTAAAAAGTCATTTATTAATAATGTTTTACTCCTTTTCTAATTAATGTTCATTTTCTAATTAATAATTCATCAAGTAGCTAGCATAACTAGCATAATATCAAGTAACTGGCATAACTTAAGCTTATTTCCATGGAAGCAGAAATTTGGAGGTTATTGTGAATCTTTTCAGGTTCTGTCGGATGTTTTCAGGTAAGTCAGACACCCCTACCCTCACAATGCTCCACCAGTGCTGGATTCCGGGCCATGGTCAATTTGGGCGGGCGCTGCAGCCGCATTGGCTGCGGCGCCCGCCCGTCTCCCCAGAGGGTGGGCGGCGGGGGAGTGGGGGGGGGCAGGCTGCACGTTGCACTGCACGGCCCCGCCCCCTCCCCGATTCCCTGCCGGGATCAGCCGGCACGTCTGTTGGACGTGCCGGAGTGATCCTGGCGGGGAATCATTTGGGTGATTCCGAGATGGGGCGAATGCCGCCCCGTCTCGTCTGAAATCACTCTTAGACATTTCATCCTGATGCTCAATATTAGCAAGATGTTGGAAAAGCTCCAATCTGGCCTTTGCATATATATCCCTGCATTACCAAATAGGGGATAGAAAACCCCATTTGTTGAATCTTATTCTGTACTTTAATTATCCAACTACTTGCAAAACTATCAGAAAGGATCAGTGGCAAAAGGTCTTCTGAGCCAGTAATTCAAAGCTGCACACCATATTGAGTATGCCAGTGAAATTTTACTTGTCTCTCTTAATGCTGCTTTTGAGATACCTGGCGGCAGCCTCAACAATCTTCTCAAAAACTTAGACTGAACTTTTTCAATATCCAAGGTTTTATCTAAACCCCAAAGATGTACCCTGTAAAGCAACTGACCCCCTATTTTGGCAGTAAAAACTGTAATTGCTGGAATGACCAGTTGAGCATTTTGTGCATAAAAGCAACAATTGATTGCAAAAGCACCCTTGCTGGCTTGTTCAATTGCTGAGTTTGCGTGCGCCATCCATGATCCTCTTGACTGAAAGACTGTCCCTAAATAACGAAAAGAAGAAACCTGTTTTATCTTTTTCCCATCAATAACTCAGGTAATGTCCCATCCCTTGTCTCTCCCTCTGTTCCCCCTTCCCTGTCTCCCCTCCCCCTGTCTTTAGATTGTAAGCTCTCGGGCAGGGACCGTGTCTATCTTGTTTTTTGTAAAGTGCCAGGTACATCGCTGGCGCTATATAAATGCTAATGCTAATGCTAATAATAATAATTAATAATCATAGTTGATAACTAGCCCTTCACACTGGCAGTGGGCAGAACACCGTTCTGTAGTGTGTCTCATTCCAACTAGAGTTCTTGACATTAATGCGGCATCATCTGTATATAACAGACATGATAAATATCTATGACCCAATTTGGGAGGATGGTTTTCTGTTCGTGATACAGCAGTAAGCAGAACATTTATGTAAAAGTTAAATAACGCTGGGGCCAAAATACAGCCGTGCCTGACTTCGGAACAGGATCTAATTGGGTCTGACAGGTAACCCTGTTGATTTAGCTTAACTTGAAGAGTTGTGTTGCTATAAAAGGATCTCATAAGAAACAGGAGATGCCTGTCAATGTTAGTTTCTCTCAATTTAATCCATAATTTTGACCTAGGTGTTAGATCGAATGCAAATTTCAAATCTAAAAACAAAACATACAGTTTATTGCTAGATTGGGTATATTTATTTAGTAAATGCAAGAGAGTAAAGCAGTGGTCCAAAGTAGAGCGACCCTTCCTGAACCCGGCTTGTTTGTCAAGAGGTATATTCTCCTCATTCAGACATTTTTCTAGTTTAATCAAAAGATGTTTAGCATATAATTTCCCAATGATATTCAGTAAACTAATAGGTCTGTAATTGCTTGGTTGTTCCCTGTCACCTTTTTGTAGATGGGTACCACTATGGCTACTTCCCAGCCCTGTGGCATTTTCCCTGTCATGTCAATATAAGAAAATAGGAAAGCCAAAAGTAGAACCCACCATGATATGTGCTCCCTCAAAAGTTCTGTGGTAATCAAATCTCCAGGTGCCTTGCCTGGCTTAAGATGCTCTATGAGATCCTTTATTTCATCATGTGTAGTTCGAGGCCTACTGGGAGTTCTACCAAGGGGACAAAATCCCCAAAATCTGTTGCCACCAGATTAAAAATAAGGTCAAAATACGATTCCCATGACGTTTTGGGAATATTATAATGTGCCAGCTTCTTACGCCGTTCCATTACACCATTCGCCATCCATCAAAAACCAGCACTATCTTTTCCCTCAGCTTTAATAGCGAGTTCCTTCCAGAAGGTTTTGGCATAAGAAACCTTTTTGTTATAGATAAGTTTCCTATAGGTTCTCTTTAACTCATAGAACTCCCTTGGGACCTTTTGAGGTTAGAGTGCATGTATGCTAAATAAATTTTGGTTATTTCTGTTTTCATACAAGAACACTCTTTGTCAAACCAGCCAGGATCATGCCTATTCGTACTGACCTTATTAACATCTAAGATCTGTTTAAGTCTAAGCAAGATACCCTCAAAAACCATAATTGGATCTCCATCATTAGTACCAGCAGTACATAATTCCCATAGGGAAAGAATATCAGGGAGTGCAAAGAATTCTGTAGCTTGTATGTTCATAGTCATACTCCATTTTGGACGGGTATATTTATCCAGTGTCATACCCTGGTCCACAAGTGGGGCATATCTAACAGTAGTTCTTTTTAACATTTTTTGGTTTGTTTTAATTTTATTGTAAAAGTTGAAATAAGAGAAAGAAAACTCATAATACAAACAACATAACCAAACAAATGTTTAAACATGTGCCAAGTCTCTGGTATGTTGAGTATAGGTACCCATTTTACTACCCAAAGTTTCATACTGTATAGTCCACCAAATACGGCTTGAATTCTTCCTTGAGGGTTGTTCCTTGAATAGCCCCTATACACATGAACCATTTGGTTGTAAATTTCTTTGAGTTGTTCTCCTGTGTGGCTGCTATTTTTTCCATGGAATACATGTACCAAATGCGTTTCAGCCACTCAGTCTCCGAAATGTCCCTTATGGTTTTCCAGTTTCGGGCGATGATGTTTATTCCGGCGAGAGTCATTATCTTGCAGGTGTCTTGGTGGTAGTTCAGCAGTGGCATATTTGGGTATAACCCCAATAGCGCTGTTTCTGCCCGGTATGGAACCTCAATGCCAATGGCTTTTTTCATATAGGCCCAGATTGTACGCCATAGAGATTGCACCCTAGGGCAGGTCCACCAGCAATGCAGGTACGTGCCTCGTTCACCACATCCCCACCAGCACAGGCCAGGATCAGGGCCATCAGTGTTTTTAAATTGGTGGGGCGTTAGATAGTATTTTAAAGTTACTTTAATTTGAGTCTCCTTGACTTCCAAGGAGCTAGCACACTCATGCATGTGTTGCCAGATTGAAGCCACCTGTTTTTCATTAAATTTTTTCCCTATTTCTTTTTCCCACTTCTCAATGCAAGATACTTGTCTACTGGCTTCAATCTCGATCAACGCTCTGTATATCCTAGCTATTATCCCTTTATTTGGTGAGTGGCCAAATAAGATTTGTTCAATCTTGGTGGGAGGTCTAGCATAGTGTTGTCCTTTGTCCTTAGTTGTATATGTGGCTTTTAATTGCAAATATTGAAAAGTGTCTATTTTTGCCTTTGTTTTATTTTCTAGTTCTTGGATAGATATAAAGTGTCCATCCTGAAACAGGTGTTCCGCTCTCAGAACGTTACACTTGGTGAGTATTTTGCATAGCTCTGGAGCTATTCTGTTCTGTTTAGCTTCTTGTGTATTTATGGGGGATAATGGGGACGCATAGTGAGATAACTTCAGTTTATGCAACACCTGTTGCTAATGTCGAATAGCTGTAGGTGCAAATGGGTAGCTATGGATTTCATTTTTTTTCAGTTTTTTTGCTATTGGTTAGTAATTCTCGGAAATTAGGTATTGCCAGGATGAGTTTTTCTACATCTACCCAGGTAGTGTTAGCTGTGGGGTGAAACCAGTATTTTAATGTTCTGAGTGATGTTGCTTTAAAGTAGCTAGTTAGATCTGGCATATTGATCTCACCTTTGTCCTTTTTTCTAGTTAAAGTCATTTTGTTAATTCTATGTTTTTTCCCCTTCCAGACTGCGTCCATCAGGGATCATTCGCATTGCTTAATGAATGTTGTAGGTAAGTGTATTGGGAGGGCCATCGCTTTATACAGGATTTTTGGTAGCACAATCATTTTGAAAAAATTGACACACCTAGCCACGAGGTTTTGAGACGCTACCAAGTTACTATTTCCATCCGAATTTGATTGAGTATACTGGGGAAGTTAGCCTTGAAGAGCTTTTCGTGTTCTCTAGTGATATTTAGTCCTAAATATTTAAATTGGGACTGTGCTATTGTGAAAGGGGTTTGTCTTGCGATATTCTGCCTAACCTTCTTATTCTTTGCCAATATTAGTGCCTGTGGGTTTTGATAATTAATCTTGTATCCTGAGATTCGACTGAACTGATCTATAAGGTGGAGGTTTTTGGGGACCATGTTTTGTGGCTGTGTGAGATTTATTTATTTATTTAATATATTTATTACACACACACCCCTCATGCGAACAGCTCGGAGCGGCTAACAAATCCAATATAAAACAGTATTTAAAATATTTAAAACATCATAAAACTAACAACAATTAAAACAGGGATAGACAACATTGTAACAGAAAATAAAGAAGGTTAGCGGGAGAAAAACCCCACTAACCCACCCTCCCCAAAGGCCTGGGTGAACAACCAGGTTTTACAAACTTGCCAGAATGTTAAAAGGCTTGGGGCCATATATGAGCATGTCATCTGCGAACAGAGATATTTTATGTTGTGTTTGGCCTATCTGTATACCCGTTATGTCCTGCTGTTTTCTTATAGCACATGCTAGGAGTTCTAGGGAGATATTGAAAAGTAGGGGGGATAGGGGGCAACCCTGCCTTGTGCCTCTAGTTGGATAAAATGGTTTGGAAAGATTGCTGTTAGTTAATAAGCGGGAGGTTGGTTTTAAGTTCAGGGCCTTGATCGCCCTTAAGACGTTTCCCTTTATACCCATGCTTTCCATCACCTGATACAGACAGTCCGGCTCAGATCTGTCAAAGGACTTCTCCGCATCAGCCGATAAAATTAATGTTGGGGTATTGGTCATACGTGCCTCCGTGATGAGGTTGACCGTTTGTCTGATATTATCTATTCCAAATCGATTGGGGATAAAGCCTGTCTGGTCCGTGTGTATTATTTTATCAATAATTGCTGCTAGTCTATTAGCCAATATTTTAGTGAATATCTTATAGTCTACATTAAGTAGGGATATAGGTCTGTAATTGCTGCGTTCCTCCTGGTCCCTACCCTGTTTGGGCATTAGGGTTATTACTGCTTCATAGAAGGTTGGAGGCATTGTCTACACTTCCATAATGTTGTTGAAGGTATTAGTCAGGTGTGGAGTTAAGATGTCCCTGAATGTTTGGTAGAACTCTGCTGGGAGTCCATCAGGGCCACACGCTTTATTTTTGATGACTTCTTTCATTGTTAATTTGGTTTCCGCGTTGGTTATAGGGGCGTTGAGAAATTTAATTTGGTCCCTGTTGAATTTAGGGATATTATATTTATTGATAAATTATTTTATCTTTACAGGATCTGGATTGGATGAAGTATATAATTTCTGGTAGAAGTCTGCGAACGCGTTCTGGATTTCATCTTGGTTGGAAGTTTTATTTCCTTCTGGGAGTTTTATTACAGGGATAGAAGATTTTCTTCGCCTATTTTTGATCATTTGGGCTAAGACTTTGCCTGGTTTATTACAATTTTGAAAATAAAAACTTTNTACTTTAATTTGAGTCTCCTTGACTTCCAAGGAGCTAGCACACTCATGCATGTGTTGCCAGATTGAAGCCACCTGTTTTTCATTAAATTTTTTCCCTATTTCTTTTTCCCACTTCTCAATGCAAGATACTTGTCTACTGGCTTCAATCTCGATCAACGCTCTGTATATCCTAGCTATTATCCCTTTATTTGGTGAGTGGCCAAATAAGATTTGTTCAATCTTGGTGGGAGGTCTAGCATAGTGTTGTCCTTTGTCCTTAGTTGTATATGTGGCTTTTAATTGCAAATATTGAAAAGTGTCTATTTTTGCCTTTGTTTTATTTTCTAGTTCTTGGATAGATATAAAGTGTCCATCCTGAAACAGGTGTTCCGCTCTCAGAACGTTACACTTGGTGAGTATTTTGCATAGCTCTGGAGCTATTCTGTTCTGTTTAGCTTCTTGTGTATTTATGGGGGATAATGGGGACGCATAGTGAGATAACTTCAGTTTATGCAACACCTGTTGCTAATGTCGAATAGCTGTAGGTGCAAATGGGTAGCTATGGATTTCATTTTTTTTCAGTTTTTTTGCTATTGGTTAGTAATTCTCGGAAATTAGGTATTGCCAGGATGAGTTTTTCTACATCTACCCAGGTAGTGTTAGCTGTGGGGTGAAACCAGTATTTTAATGTTCTGAGTGATGTTGCTTTAAAGTAGCTAGTTAGATCTGGCATATTGATCTCACCTTTGTCCTTTTTTCTAGTTAAAGTCATTTTGTTAATTCTATGTTTTTTCCCCTTCCAGACTGCGTCCATCAGGGATCATTCGCATTGCTTAATGAATGTTGTAGGTAAGTGTATTGGGAGGGCCATCGCTTTATACAGGATTTTTGGTAGCACAATCATTTTGAAAAAATTGACACACCTAGCCACGAGGTTTTGAGACGCTACCAAGTTACTATTTCCATCCGAATTTGATTGAGTATACTGGGGAAGTTAGCCTTGAAGAGCTTTTCGTGTTCTCTAGTGATATTTAGTCCTAAATATTTAAATTGGGACTGTGCTATTGTGAAAGGGGTTTGTCTTGCGATATTCTGCCTAACCTTCTTATTCTTTGCCAATATTAGTGCCTGTGGGTTTTGATAATTAATCTTGTATCCTGAGATTCGACTGAACTGATCTATAAGGTGGAGGTTTTTGGGGACCATGTTTTGTGGCTGTGTGAGATTTATTTATTTATTTAATATATTTATTACACACACACCCCTCATGCGAACAGCTCGGAGCGGCTAACAAATCCAATATAAAACAGTATTTAAAATATTTAAAACATCATAAAACTAACAACAATTAAAACAGGGATAGACAACATTGTAACAGAAAATAAAGAAGGTTAGCGGGAGAAAAACCCCACTAACCCACCCTCCCCAAAGGCCTGGGTGAACAACCAGGTTTTACAAACTTGCCAGAATGTTAAAAGGCTTGGGGCCATATATGAGCATGTCATCTGCGAACAGAGATATTTTATGTTGTGTTTGGCCTATCTGTATACCCGTTATGTCCTGCTGTTTTCTTATAGCACATGCTAGGAGTTCTAGGGAGATATTGAAAAGTAGGGGGGATAGGGGGCAACCCTGCCTTGTGCCTCTAGTTGGATAAAATGGTTTGGAAAGATTGCTGTTAGTTAATAAGCGGGAGGTTGGTTTTAAGTTCAGGGCCTTGATCGCCCTTAAGACGTTTCCCTTTATACCCATGCTTTCCATCACCTGATACAGACAGTCCGGCTCAGATCTGTCAAAGGACTTCTCCGCATCAGCCGATAAAATTAATGTTGGGGTATTGGTCATACGTGCCTCCGTGATGAGGTTGACCGTTTGTCTGATATTATCTATTCCAAATCGATTGGGGATAAAGCCTGTCTGGTCCGTGTGTATTATTTTATCAATAATTGCTGCTAGTCTATTAGCCAATATTTTAGTGAATATCTTATAGTCTACATTAAGTAGGGATATAGGTCTGTAATTGCTGCGTTCCTCCTGGTCCCTACCCTGTTTGGGCATTAGGGTTATTACTGCTTCATAGAAGGTTGGAGGCATTGTCTACACTTCCATAATGTTGTTGAAGGTATTAGTCAGGTGTGGAGTTAAGATGTCCCTGAATGTTTGGTAGAACTCTGCTGGGAGTCCATCAGGGCCACACGCTTTATTTTTGATGACTTCTTTCATTGTTAATTTGGTTTCCGCGTTGGTTATAGGGGCGTTGAGAAATTTAATTTGGTCCCTGTTGAATTTAGGGATATTATATTTATTGATAAATTATTTTATCTTTACAGGATCTGGATTGGATGAAGTATATAATTTCTGGTAGAAGTCTGCGAACGCGTTCTGGATTTCATCTTGGTTGGAAGTTTTATTTCCTTCTGGGAGTTTTATTACAGGGATAGAAGATTTTCTTCGCCTATTTTTGATCATTTGGGCTAAGACTTTGCCTGGTTTATTACAATTTTGAAAATAAAAACTTTTAATCTTTCTTAATTGTTCTGTGATTTTTTTGTGTCTCAATTGTCTCAATTTCACTTTTTATTTTTTGAATTTCGAGTTGGGATTTTTTGGTCGGGAATTTACTATTTTCACTCTCCAAGTGTTGTAGTTGCTTATGGAGCTCTGCATTTCTCTCTCGCCTATTTTTATTTATCCCCGCCCTGGTAGTTATGAATTTGCCTCTAACTACAGGCTTTACTGCTTCCCACAGTGTTTGTGGGGAGAGCACAGATCCAACATTTATATCAAAATATTCTTTCAGGTCTGCTGCTATTTGACCTTTTATCCCTTCACATTTTAGAAGGCCTCTGTCTAATTGTCATGTGTTTGTGGGTGACTGCTCAGAGGCCCCCCAGGCGAAGATGGACACTAGTGTGTTATGGTCTGTAAATGTTGCTGGCATTACTTCGCATTTTAGACATCTGTGCAGGGAGTCCTTTTCTAGGAGCCTGTGGTCTATTTTTGAATATGTGTTGTGTACCATGAAGTGGTAAGCATAACTCCTCGTGGTGGGGTTTAAACAGTGCCAGGCATCAATCAGGTCGTGTTGTGATATCACTTCAGCTATTTTTGTGGGGTTTTTTGAGTTGTAAGAGGGTGGAGTGGTCTAAGGCCTACAGTGGAGAGTTAAAGTCACCTTGCACAATAAGCAGGCCCTCTGTATTTTGACTGATAGCGATATATTTTTGGAAGAACTGGTGAGTGTTTTCATTTGGGACGTAGATGTTGACTAACGTTACCTGTTGGGAGTTCAGTGTGCCCTTTATTAAAAGAAATCTACCCTCCTTGTCTTTTTTTGTGGGGGATAATTTAAAGTTTGTGGAGGTCAAGAAGCCTATCATGACTCCCGCCTTCTTTTTCTGCCCACAGGAAGCGGATATATCTCCCAATTTACGGCTCACAAACTTAATTAGATCTTTATGGACTAAGTGGGATTCCTATTTATTTATTTATTCATATTTATATCCCGCCCCTCCTGAAACAGCTCGGGGAGGCTAACAAGTTCAAAAAATAAAAATACAAATATAAAACATTTTAAAATACTCATAAAATTACAACAATGAAACATGTCTAGGGAACATAAAAATAAATAATACAATAAATAAGGGTGGAGGGGATAACAACCCCCCCTAACCCACCCTCCCCAAAGGCCTGGGCGAACAGCCAGGTTTTGCAAATTTGCCAGAATGTTAAAAGACTTGGGGCCAGGCGAGCTTCCTCCTGGATGAAAAAGACTCCTATAGCCTGATCTAGTATTAGATCTGTTATCTTCTTCCTTTTAATGGGGTGGTTAAGGCCCTTAACATTTAGGGACAGGAATTTCAGATTAGGTTTGTTAATTTGTGTTACTGTCATGTGTTTAAGTAAGGTTCCCCTGTAGCTGGTTTATTTGGTCTGCTGTCTTGCTTGGGTTGGGCGTGTAGTTTTTTCTAATGGAATGATTAGTACTCATTTTTGGGGTAGCAGATGCCCTGTGTTTAGATAAAGCAGGCTTGGCAAAACATAACAACATTTCCATGTAACATATTAACATAAACAACAATTTTGACAATCGAATTGGCAACTCGTGCCCAATGGAACCACACGTTGGGTGTCTTCAGACGTTATGCGAACACGGTGAACCACGGTGAATACCCACCTGTGGTCACCGTGTCCCGTACGTCTGTTCACGGCGCGCCAGATGTTGGCCACGGTCAATACCCACATGGGGTTCGTTTGAACCACGCTTCCCGGGCTAGCCGGGGGAAGGTCCCGGGAAGCGTGGTCAAACGGACCCCGGGCCGTGGCCAAGGAAAAGTAACGTCTGGCCGCGTGCCACGGCCCGGGATCCCCGGCGGGATCCCGGGCCGTGGCACGATCGGCCGGACGCGGCGGCCGCATTGGCCCCGCCGCCCGCCCATCTCCTCGGAGGGCGGGCGGTGGGGTGCGTGGAGGGGGCGGGGCCGCGCGGCCACACGTTGCGCCGCGCGGCCCCGCCCACTTTCCCCGCCGGGGTCCCCCCGGCACGTCTGTTGTGCCGTTACGGGGTGACCCCGGCGGGGAACGAAGCCGTTGGTGCCGGTACGGGGCCAACGGCCAACGTAACGTCTGAAAATACCCATTCTCTCCTTCTCAGTATAACTGAAATTTTTTTTGGGGGGGGATCAACTTTTTCTTTGTGTAATTTTTCTCCCCCTCCTCCCCCCGACTTTTTCTATCTGGTTCTATTCAGGACTGGGTGGATACCTGAGTTCCATCCCACCCTAGTGCATTTTACATGAAGGTGCGCAATGGAGTACAATGATATAAGCAATTTGTAACTTAACAGTATAATTATAACCAAGATATATGTGAGGTTAATAAACCTATCTAAGAGAGGTAAATAAAGAGACCAGTTTGTATTAGAAGTAGCACTTATATGCTGAGTGGGTTGGTGCTAGTCTGCATTCTGCTGGGCGGGTTTATGTGCTTGTATGAAGATCTCCAGGTCCGAAGTGTCCTCAAAGACCTTTCTTCAGCCATTAATTAGAATGGCCAGCTTGGCTGGGTGCCAGAGTTGTGGTTTGAGTCCTTTATCTATCAGCTCTGTAAAATATTTGGACCACACTTTGCACCTCCTCATGGTGTCGAGTGCATAATCTGGTTGCAACTTTAGTTTATTGCCCTGAAATTCCATGGCTTGCTTTTTTTCCCCTTGCTGCAGCTAAAATGGCTTCTTTGTCTTTAAATTTGAGAAATTTAGCTATTATAGCCCTTGGGGGGATCAGTTTATTTTGGTTTAGGGCGTAGCGTTCTATGCGCTCTCTCTATCTCCATATTGTGGAGATGTTTGAGATCAGGGAAGTTCGCTGTAAAGATTTGATTATGTAATTCCTGTGTTCCCCCTGCTTCTGCACCTTCTTTCACCCCCAATATGCTCAGGTTGCTGCTCCTGGACCTGTTTTCTAGGTCTTCATATTTAGCTCTCAAGTGGGTCAGGGATTCTTTTATCTTTACCAAGTCACTTTCTGCATTGCGACCTGTTTCCTCTCTGGGTCCCCTGGGGCACTGGGCTGGGCCACGGCCGCCATTTTACAGCTCACCATGACTCCTTCTTGTACTGGCTCTGCTGTCTGCCGGTGCTGGTAGTAACGTGTTATTGGCCCTTTCTCTGCCAGCTTTTTAGCTGGGCTCATGCCCTGAGGTCTCCCCTGCCTGGATCTTGGTTTTATTTTGTTTAGTTTTTTAATTTACTGCTGTTTCAGCATGCTTTCTTTTCTTTGCCGGGAGGACTGGGATTTCTGCGCTTCTAGCATTTGCGCATACGCATTGCACCCCCCTAACAGTAGTTCTAACCACTGAACACACTTGCAATCATAAGGACAAAGGTTGATGGTCACTCAGTTGGTACAGACCTTCAGCAAACTCCTCCACTTGAGGGACCAGACCCGGGGAAAGAATAAAATAATCAATCACACTCCCACCATTATCAGATAGATATGTCAATTCCCCATATGTATCTCCCTGGGCAATCCCATTTAGAATTTGAAGATTTAAATGATTGAGCATCTTATTTAATTTTGAATCAAAAGACCATCATCCTGAACTGTAGGGAGGGTAGTGTGAGCCAAACTACCCATCTTAATCTCAGCTAAAGCTTTGTCCGGAGGTGGAAAACCCACTGTCCCCGAACTACAAGGATCCGAACCCAGAAACTCCTCCATGCTTGCATGAGACCTCCTCCATGCTTGCATGAGAGAACAGAAAGGTCTCTGGGGCCAGTTGGCAGGTCACTGCCTCCCTCAAGGGACATAGTGTTGGATAAGAGTCCTCTACCAGGAGGTTAGGACCCTGACTCTTTTGAGGTTCCTCTAAATATTGAGCCTCTTCACGTAAGGGCAATATTTGACTAGTGCCTACTGTACTTACTTCATTGGCCAAAGACCCCTGGGGCTTAGCCAGAGCAGGAATAAGCATATCCTGTAACATCTCTCCCTGTATCCCCAGAACTACTGGTGAACCAAGGTTGGTTTGCTGAGTAACATTCTTTGTACCCGCCTTAATTGATACCAACTGTTTATAAAGGTTGGACGTTCTATTTAGAATGTTATGTTGTCCATCCAGTGGAAGATTCCCATATGCCTTTAGAGTGCCCATTTCCTCTGACAACAGGTTCATCTGGCCCCTCTCCTCACCCTGAATCTCCATTTTATTGGGAGAAGTCAGGTCAATTACCTCAGGATTCGGATTCCCTAAACCCGAGATCTGTGAACCTGGTGTTACAATATGCCATGTGGCAAATAAAGGGAATCTTGGAGGGCAGGGAGTTGGGTTGGGTCTCAGGTTAGAACCAGATTTCCCTCTTCCTATTTCTTGGTTAGCCCGGAAGAATGGTCCAGCCTGATTCTACTCTCTAGAGAATACCCTGTGGGGAAAAATAGCCCTATTATTCAGCAAATCAATATAGTTCATAATCACAGATACAAACTGGGAGGAGGCAAATTGTACCACAAGACACCACCTTCCTCTCACATGAATTATATGGTCAATTCTCTTAATAGTGTGACTTGCGATTGGTATCCTCAAGAGAAGTCTCAGCTGTAACTTTGATTAATATTTGATATATTGTATAGAGGTGGGGTTTTTCTTTGCCTTTGTTACTGGGTCCCTTTTGTGGGATTAAGCCCAGCTGTTGTGATTTATTGTGTGGTATTGTAGAGGGTGGGTTGTTATGTTCCTATTGTTACTGGGTCCCCTGTGTGGGATTTAACCCAGTTGTTATGCTTTATTTTGTGATGATTTCATTTTTGTTGTGAGCCGCCTCGAGTCGCCTTTGGCAAGAGAGTGCGGGATATAAATAAAAACTGAAATGAAATTAAATGAAAATGAAAATGTTCAGCCACTTCACAGATGGTAGACCAAAATGGTAACCTCTCATTGGGGAGAGGCATTACTGTAAAAGCCACACAGTCACGCACAATCCTATATTGGACTAAATCATTAGGAATAGGCGAACAGATCGCGGTTCGTGTTCGGGCATTCGGTTCAGTCCGGTTCAGTTCAGTTGTTCGGTTTGGCCGTTTGGTTCGTTCGCCGAGTTCGGGTTTGGCCGTTCGGTTTGGTTGTGTTTGGTTTGGATTGGGCATTCGGAAAAAGTATCGCGAGAGCATGTGATCGTGCCGGAACCAGAAATTCAAGTGTGTGCAGAACTGTGTGTCGAGATAGTGTGTGTTTGTGGCTGGCTGTTCTGTTTTGTGTGTCTTGACTGTTTGCATTTGGTTTGGCTGTGTTGTTTTGGTTTGTGAGTGTTGGTGGGTGACTGTGTTGTTGCCTGTGTGTGAGTGAGCTTTTTTGGGGGGAAAAATGAAGAAGACTGTTGTCTTGAATCCCCGGCTGGGAGCTGACTTGGTGCTCCTGGAGCTGGTGTTGGTGGAGGAGGAGGAGGAAGCGGTTGCTGGCCCAGCCCCTGGACCATCGGTGGTGGTGGCCGGCTCCTCAGATGAGGAGTAAGCGCCGGCACAGAAGGTGCTGCCAGGTTTGTAAACTTTTTTTTTACTTTGAGGACAAGAAAGGTTCTATCCATTAGAGCGAGCTTACTGGCGTGCAGGTGGGTGCGTGGGTGGTGGGCATCAGTCATGCACAAACAGTGGGCATCAGCGGGTAGCAGAGGATGTCTGCCACAGAGAGAGAGGGTACTGTAGTGTGGGGGACTCTTCCAGCAGTCAGGCATGAGCAATCCCCCACCCAAACATGTGCCAGGCTATCAAGGGTCTCCACTCTCCAGTTGCCATCCCATTCCCTATGCACCCCCAAATAAGGGCAGGATTTGCATGTGCCAGCCAGGGCCTTTCTAGTTTCAATCCCTAGCATCCCCTAGCACCCCAAGGAGGTCAGGATTTGCACATGCCAGCAAGGGTACTTCAAGTTCCCATCGCTACTAGCACACCAATGAGGGCAGGATTTGCACGTGCCAGCCAGGGCCTTTCTAGTTGCAATCCCTAGCATCCCCTAGCACCCCAAGGAGGGCAGGATTTGCACGTGCCAGCCAGGGCCTTTCTAGTTGCAATCCCTAGCATCCCTTAGCACCCCAAGGAGGGCAGGATTTGCATGTGCCAGCAAGGCTCTCATCCCTGCGCAGGACCCAAAGAAGGGCAGGATTTTCATGGCCCAGCCAGGGTCTCTCCATTTGCCATCCCATTTTCTACCATCCCCTAGCACCCCAAGGAGGTCAGGATTTGCATGTGCTAGCCAGGGTCACGTCTCCCATTGCCCTCCCTAGCACCCCAAGGAGGTAGGACAAGAGGCATCATAATAAATGCATGATATTACTTTGGTGTTCTCAATGTGTTCCCATTTCAGAGAGGAATTGGATGCTGACCCCAGCACTGGTGCCAGGCCAAGGAGGACCCCTAGGCAGAGGTTGCCAGTGACACCCCAGACATTCGGCAGAGAAGGTGTCTGGAGGTTTTATGAGATGGGCAATGGAATTGCCATATGCAAGGTAAGACATGGGGCCTGGAACAACAGGGAATGGATTGCCCTATGACCTGTTAGGAGTGGAAGTCCCCTGCAGAGATAAAGTGGCCACCCAGTCCACCCATTTGTGGAGACAGAATGCAGGCAGGGCTTGACAGATGATTGGTCTGAGACAGTATGGCACTTCTTATGTTCCTATCTTTTTATGCTCTTTAGTTCTGCAGCAAAAGAATCAGGAGGCAGAAAGAGGGGACCACATTGGGGCTCATTGCCCATATTGTAAAGCTCCATGGCCTGAAGGTGAGGCAGCAGGAGGACTCTGGCATGGCCATGGAGCCTCAGCCTCAGCTCCAGAAGAAAGGGGGGAAGGCAACCCAGAAGTGCTGGCATTTAAGCCCTTCCCCCTCCGCCAGCCCCAATGTAGAGTCCCCAGGCCCCGGGAGTCTGCTGCGGCCAAGGTCTTTCGGGCTGAACTTGAGAGGCCTGGCCGCCAAATGATGAAGTGCATCAACTGCCTGGAGAACCGCCTGATGGAACAGTTCCAGGCACTTGAGGTGGAGGAAAAGAAGGTGGAGGTGTGTGTCCAGTATGTCTCCACCAAGATGGAATGCCTGGAACTGTACCACCAGGCAGTCTCCAGGTGGCATCAGGTCATGGAAGGGGCCATGGACTTTGGCGTCTCCCATGGTTATGAGATGGAAGAGGACTGGGTGGCCACCCCTCAGTCCTGTGCTGTGCCCCAATGTCTTCTACCTTTCCCCCAAGTCCTGGGGGACAGGCCCAGAGACTAATAGTTTTTACTTTATAAGTTTCCTTTAAATTTTTTGTTTTGGTTTCATAATGGTGTTGTTGTTGTTGTTGTGTTGTTGTTGTTGTTGTGGTTGTAAATAGATTTAATAAAAGTTGTTATATTTGTTGTGCTGAAGTTCTGGAAGGCAGGTGGCAGAATCTCATACAGCTTGTCGATCCCTACCAGAAGCATCTGCCTGGCTCCACATGTAGTATAGTTAAGGTATTAACCCAAATATGTGCCAGTCAGCAGCAGGGTCTCAACTTGCAGGCACCCCCCCAGGAGGGGCAGGGCTTGTGTCTGTGTGGGTGTGCCAGAGAGAAAGAGAGATAGGTTCCTTGGCAGCGGGTGGTGGGTGCTGGTGGTTAGACAGTGGACTGTTGGTTGCCAGGGTACAGAACCCTTTGCACAGACCGCATTTTATGGGCCCGGTGGGTGGGGGCCTTTGGCAGCAGCAGGTTGCCAGGGTACAGAACCCTTTGCACAGACAGCATATAGGCCTGGGGGTGGGGAAGCATGGCATGAGTGTCATTCAGGCAGGATTTGAGCTTGGCAACCTGGGTGGGCAGGCAGGCAGTCATGGCAGCTTGGCATGAGAGGCAGGCAGGCAGGCAGGTGGGCTGAGGCAAGGTTTGAGCTGGCAATGGCAACCTGGGCATGCAGGCAGCATGGCATGAGTGGCAATCAGGCAGACTTTGAGCTTGGTAGCCTGGGAGCAGCAGCAGCCATCGAGCTCCCCAGGTACAGACCCCTCTCTGGCACAGACAACATATAGGCCTGGAGGCCATTGGCACTAGCAGCAGCAGACAGTGGGTTGCCAGGGTACAGAACCCTTGGCACAGATGGGATATAGGCCTGGGCTGGGGGCCATTGGCACCAGCAGACATTGGTTGCCAGGTTACAGAACCCTTGGCACAGATGGCATATAGGCCTGGCCTGGGGTCCATTGGCAGCAGCAGCAGACATTGGTTGCTGGAGTACAGAACCCTTGGCACAGACAGCATATAGGCCTGGCCTGGGGGCCATTGGCACCAGCAGACATTGGTTGCCAGGGTACAGAACCCTTGGCACAGATGGCATAGAGATCTGGCCTGCGGGCCATTAGCAGCAGCAGCAGCAGCAGCAGCAGCAGCAGCAGCAGCAGCAG
>QEPC01000691.1:224371-240703 GCA_003113815.1 Sphenodon punctatus
CTTGGCACAGACAGCATATAGGCTTGGGGGCCATTGGCACTAGCAGCAGCAGACATTGGTTGCCAGGGCAGGCAGTCAGGTGGCGTGGCATGAGCGGCAGTCAGGCAGACTAAGGCAGGGCTCGAGCTTTGCAACCTGGGCAGGCAGGCAGTGTGGCATGAGAGGCAGTAGGGCAGGTGGGCTTGGGCAGGCTTTGAGCTTGGCAACCTGGGTGGGCAGACAGGCATCTTGGCATGGGAGGCAGGAAGGCAGCCTGAGACATGCTTTGAGCTTGGCGGCAAGCTGGGCGGCAAGCTGGGAGAGGGAGCCTTCTGAAACGCCTGCTGTTCAGGAACAGTGACTAGCTCAGAAAGTGTTGGGAAGAGGGGAGGCAATCAGTTTTGTTTCTTGCTGTGCCTGCCTCACCGCAAGCCCCATTGGCTCCGTGCAGCCTAGCCTGTGGCCAATACAGACTGTGAAGCCAGTGGTCTGAGGCAAAAATGGATGGTGATTGGGCAGGCTGGCTGCTACTCCAAGCCTCTTCACCCCTGGTGCCTGGAAGTGTGCTCCTCAGCTGACTCCCCCTCCCTGTCACGTTTTGCCTTCCAGTGACACGTTTTTGCCACCCGAACTCACCCGAACACAATCCGAACTGACCAAACTGTTAGGTCATTTTGACGTTTGGAATCGAATTTGGTTCGGTCAGTTCGGGTTCAGTCGTCCAAACAGGCAGAGTTTGGGCCGAACTTCGAAATTCCAAACCGCGTTGGCCCATCCCTATAAATCATCTACCGGGGGGTGCCACAAAGATCAGAGAAAAAGTAATCTTCCTTTAGCCGGTCATTTCCATACTCAATTTGTCTACAGTCATTATTTATTGCCTTGTTGTTGTAGAGCTTGCAGGGAGATGTCCTCAAAGGGTGTTTGTCAGAACTACCAAGGACTACAGTTGAAATCAAATGGTCTATTTTCAAGTTTAGTGAGTTCAACTGGTTAAACAGAAATTTCACTGTGTGAGCTGTAATAAGAACATGGTCCAGCCAATAAAGAAGCTGGAGCAAAGTCACCAGAATCCACGTAATCTTCCTTCTTGGTAGGGACAGGGGATGTATTCAAGTCATCTCCAAAAGGGCTGATTAAAGGAAGTTCAATCACAAAATCCAAGTTCTCCTTCTCCTTACCTTCCACCAAACCAGAAGCAGAGACACCTCTGCCCCTTTCAGATGGACAAGGAGAGCCAACTAAATCAGTAGAATCACCTGTCTCTGTCAGAAGACCAAATGAATTACATAATGGGACAAAATTCCCCTAGGGGGGTCTTCTGATTATTTATGCCAGGGGCCAAATCCCATCACTCCATCTTTAATTAGAAGGGGTTGACACTAAAAAAGCTGTAGTGAATGATCTTTTGGATTTAGGAGGCATTCTAAGATTATTTATCAAGCCTCCAACAAAAAAAAACCCAAACAAAAAGGCCTAAAAAATATGTGCCTAGTTCTTTGCAGAGCTGGCTGTGGCAAAGCATGGCTCCTGAAGGATATATGCCTAGCTCTTTGCAGAGCTGGCTGTGGCAAAGCTTGGCTCCAGAATGAAGTGTGTCTTGCTTTTATCAGAGCAGACTATAACAAGACTTTACTCCAAAAAGGATAGGTTCACTTTTTTTTTTTTTTTTTAAAGGGAAGGGGATAGTCTGACCATCACAGGGCCAGCGCCTAAGGCCATGTGCACAAGGGAGTGCCCTTGCATGCACAGCCATTAGGTGCGACGTACTACGGCATCCACCTATGGTGCAGCTGCAGCCGCTGGGCTCACCTATCAAGTCCCAAGGCCAGACTTGGGTAGGCAGGACCTCCAATAGGTCAGCAAACCGGCTGGTCATGCAAGTCGCCACACAAAAACAAAATAAAAATAAAAATCTCAGGAGAGGAACAAACTTTCTGACTCTTCTCAATGATAACAGGTCCTGGTGGTAGAAATATGTAGGCAGTGGCGTCAGCTAAGTCCCAGCCCCCGAGCTCGTTCTTCCACACACCTCTCCTCACACAGAACTCCAATTGTCCTTTTGCTGCTACAAAACCCTTCACTATAATAAACAAAAAGCTTAGAACCATAGTGTTCTGTTAAAGAGAGGTTGTGCTCTATTAAAATAGATTTTTAATCTGCATGAGCATCTTCCACAGGTTTGTGGCAGGGATGGGCTTGCCTGGGATAAGTCTTCTCCAGTTCAGGTCCCTAATTAGTCAATTCTTCACAGGAATTAGCTTATAATGCATTTATTAGTACACACAGTTCACTCTCCGATATCCAGATTCAGTGTCTCCACCATACACAAGTCTCTCACTTGTGAAACAGCCCTCTCACCATTAAACAGCCCTCCAGCTGCCCAGAGGTGCATGACTGAAGCTTTCATGTGTGTTTACAAGGGCAATTCACAGAGCTGGATTTCGCAGCTCAGTCAATCGCCCTTGTAAATGAGCATAAAAGCTTCAATCACGCTCCTCTGGTCATTCTGATGTGATCAAAGATGCTTCTGATTTGCATACGCGCCCCCTCACCCAACCTTCTAAGGATGCTTTCCCACACATGTGACTGAGTCCCATGTATGGGCCACAGCCTGGGAATACTTGACAGACTGTCACACAGAAAAGCATTCCAAGCACCTGGAGCAGGGCTTGGGCATAGAAGGGTGAGAGCAACGCAAGCACATGGGCTGCTCCCACCAAGATCCTCTGGAGTGCTCACTAGGGCTGAGATGAGAGCAAGTGTTCCCGTTCCAAAGGAAAATACTGAAATTTTGGGAGTGCTTGTGATTGTCCATCAGTACCTCATCAGTTTCTGGGGATTCCATGCGTCTCCCATTTTTTGTAATTTTTTGGAACTTTTTCGTCATTTTCTGGGAACTTTTGTCACTTTCTGGAAAGTTTACAACAATTTTACGTTGGTTTTACAGCATCTGAAGAAGCATTTACAGCATTTTCCTGCATCTGAGGAAGTCAGCTTGTGTTGACGAAAGCTCATGCACGAATAAATATTTGTTAGACTTTAAAGTGCCCCTGCTTGGTATGGCAATAAGGAACCTTGATTATTCTGACCTGTAGGCAATTGAAGCTGTGAGATATGTCTCTCCTTGCATGCTCTGGACTTGATCGTTGCTTTTATTTCTGTTTTATTTTGTTTTAACTGCTCTGATGCATGATATGTGTTGTAATGGCCATGTGGCCTACAACTTTAAATAAAATTATTATTATTTTTTTAAAAAACCAAGTGCCACTGGACTCTTTGTTCTAGTTTTACAGGCCTTTTGGCAATTTCCTGCACTTCCCTGGTGCTTAGACAGCACGTTTTAATCTGCACAGCTCCAGGGGGTGCACACAGGGCACACACAGGACTTGGGACTGGCCCATGGCAACCCGATCCAACATGCAAAAAGTATCCAAAAATGGTAAAAACAGTGCGAAAGCCAGTACGTTTTCCATGTCACATGAATGTTAGTGAATGCCCTGTTTCCAACGGAAGTAGCAGTTACTAGGATTTTTTATGTCATGTCTAGTGTTCCTGCTACGGTAAGACATACCCGCCCAAAATCTGCCCAGCCTTTGGAGTGATATGTCCTCATGTGGGAAGTTAATCTAATATTCTTCCATGTGCCAGACAGCCAACCAACCCAGCAGGCAAGGACACAAATCCCTAGTTGAAGTAGAGCATGAGTAGCCGCTCTCTGAAGATACAGTATTGCAGGGTGATCAAAATGCTCATACCACTGAACCAAGGTATTCAACACTGCACATCAGGAGTGTGCCTATAAAATTCAAGCTGGATACTGGGGCTGAAGCTGACATTTTGCCAGTACACTATTTGAAACCAGATACCAAGCACCATTGAGGTATGTCAATCTGAGGTTGCACTCGGAGCCCATGGTGGCTCCAAAATAGAATCTGAAGAAGTAACCACCTTAACAGCATCCACAGCCAGGTGCAAGGACAGTCTTCAGTTTTTTATCACCAAAGCATCTACCACACTATTGTTAAGCAGAGAGGCCTGTACACAGCTCAACTAGGGGTGCATCAGTTAGTGCATACCTATGGGTAATACCTACATTTGTGGGCACCCAGCAGGTTTACCCAGCCCTCATTGGGAGCCTGGATGCCCCAAAATGCGGATATTTCTGGGATGCCCTGGGAACCTCCTGCCCCGCGTGCTCCCTGGGCTGACTCGCTGTCCGGCTGTGCCACTGCTCCCACTGCTCCTTTGGCCGCTGCTGCTCCTAGCCTGCTGCTCAGCTGAGCCAGGCAGTGCACCACTCAGCATCCTTTATAGTCATTTCAGGTATACACATAATAGCTGATGCACTCCGCTATTGTGTGTACTGTATACCTTCAATGTCTCTAATGAGCTCACTGTTTTTCATCAACACGGGAAGAGCATGACCAGCTCCTGAAACAAGTGATGGAAAGAGCCCTCCGAAAGAACATAAAGTTCAACCCAGACAAAATTCAGTTCATGTTTAAAGAAGTCAAATAAATGGGACATATTCTTTCAACACAAGGAGTGAGACCAGATGACAGTAAGGTGGAGGCAATATCCAATATTAAACCCATCAAGACAAAAAAAATTACAAAGGTTTTTGAGGATGATAAGATTCCTTGCACAATAATCCCAAATAATCTTTGACTGCTCCACTGAGACCATTACTGTGGGATAATATAGTTGGCAATGGTCAGTATAACACAACCAGGTATTGTAAGATTTAAAGACAGCACTTTGTAATGCACCCATCCTCAGATACTTTGATTCAGCAAGCCAGTCTTGATCCAAGCAGATGCATCCAAAGATGGACTAGGAGCTTGTTTATTGCAAGATGAAGGTCCCATTTAATTTGCATTGTGGGCCCTGATAGACTCAGAACAGAATTATGCTCAACTTGAGAGAGAACTATTAGCCATTGTATTTGCCACACAAAAGTTTCAGCAGTACATATATGGAGTGCCAGTGGAGGTACAGTCTGATCATGAACCACTAAGCAATATCTTTCAAAACCTCTTGCAAAAACACCAGCCGGACTACAACACTTGCTGCTCAGATACAGAAATATAATCTTAAGGTTAATCATATATCTGGCAAAGGGATGCTCCTTGCAGACATGCTGTCAAGAACGCTAATGGAAATCCCTAAAGAAGCAGGTGATGATCTTTTTGATTAAAAGGTTGTCTCAAGCATGAGTTGCTAAAAAGACTGGAGGAGAACACATTAAAATAACCTGTTATGCAAGCCCTGTATTACTATGGTTAGGGATGGATGGTCATGCATAAGAAAACAAGTGAATCCCAGATTACAGTTATAGTGGGCTCTGAGGGATGCTATCTCTGTACAGTATGGCTTGTTAGTGGCTGGTGACAAGAGCGTTCTTCCTGGACCTGGAAATGCGTGACACAAAATGCTTAGCCGTTCGCATGAGTCACTTCAAGGTATCCAGAGAACAATAGCACATCCCAGACAAATAATGCACTGGCCATGTAAGACCAAATATGTACAGCAATTCATAGACGGATGTAGACTGTGGTCACAATCCCAAGCGATATCCGCACAGGTCCCGCATGGAATCCACGTGGCACAATGCAAGTTCTATGGAGATGCGTGCAGTTTGCACGCACGTGCGTGTGCACAGGGCATGGGATCACTCCCTGTGTCAGAAACATAGACCAAGCAACCAAAAGAACCATTATGATCTCATGAGATTCTAGATCTACCATGGCACAAAACAGCTGCAGATATTTTTGATTTTGGAAGGCATTAATATCTGTTGCAGTGGACTATTTCTCTAAATATCCAGAAGTCTTACATCTCCTAGATAAGTTGGCACATTCTGTCATTGCTAAATTAAAGACTGTCTTTCAAGATATGGCATCCCCAAAGAATTAGTGACTGACCATGTTCCCTTTGCAAGCAGAGAAATGACTAATTTTGCAAGGTTTTGGGGAGTGAAACTGACTCACTCTCATCCTGCATACCAGCAATCCAATGTTTGAATGCCTGGGAGAGCCATTCAAGCAGTGAAGTCCATGTTCCACAAGACAATTGCATCAGGCAGTGAGTCCCCACTTGGCTCTTCTGGAAATCAGAAATACTCCACTGACAGGCATGGTATGTTCTCCTGCACAGTTACTGATGGGCAGGATGCTGAGAACGACCCTTCCATCCTCACATCAGACTCTAAATCCCATTATTCTTCTGGGCCCACAGCAGATTAAAGCAGCTGCAGCAATGACAAAAGGACTATTGTGACCAAACAGCTAAGCCACTATCACTATTTCACGCAGGAGTTTCAGTCCGCATGGAGACAGTCCGTGGCTGGCAACCAGCATGGGTAGAAGCCACACAGATCCAGAGCCAAGTTCATACCATGCAGAGATACCAGCAGGAAAAAAATATAGATTCAAAAGGTGGCATCTAAGACCTGACACTACAAAGTTGGTGACAGCTGCAGATTAGACACCCATACCTGAAGACCCACAGAAACAACAACCAGTATCTGTACCAGATGGTCAGCCGCCTGGGCCAACATCAACACAGTCAAACATCAAGGGGTAGCAGAACTGGGGGTAGGACCCAGTATACCTGGTGCTGTGATTCGGGCTGAAACTAACATGCTTTCAATTGAGCACCATGTTAGGCTGGTGTTCTTCCGTTATTGGATCAGGTTGCTGGTATTGCCCCCAGACTCCTTGCAAGTGCTTTGTCTGATGGAACAACTTATGAATGAGGGAGCCAGGGTATATCCTTGGCTAGGACATTTGGCTACATTGGGTGAAAACAGACGTGACGCTAACCACCCTTTAACCACCCTTGGTGGTTATTTATGCATGTTGCAGGGCTGTGTTGGTGCCCTATGGAGCCCTGCAACATGCATAAATAACCACCAAGGGTGGTTAAAGGGTGGTTAGTGTCATGTCTGAAAGTACCCATTATTAAGCAGACAGGGCCTTTCTTTGCAGTGCATTCAGGGGCTTTCCATTTTAGAGATAAGACAAATTATTATACAGAGGTCCAAAGATACAGCTATGCAGGAGGATATTTCTCTTTTGGGGGAATGGAGGGTTGCACCCAATCTGGTGAGAGATAAAATTATGTTTGGCAGGGAACCCTATTTAGACATTTTAGGAAAGAGGTGCATGAGATGATTTTATACTCTGTTGCGTTTTGAGTTGCTTGATACTGCTGTGGTGGAGGGCAGGTATGCAAGGATCCTGTATGATGACCGTAAATGTTTATGCTCCTTGAATGAGGTAGAATCGGGGGAGCATGTGGTGTTGATGTGCCCTTACTACTCTCAGCTGAGGGATACTTGGATAACACCGCTATTAGCAGAAAAGGGGCTACATTCTGCAGAACCCTTTTTTTGGTGATCAATTTAAAACAACCCCACCATTTGCAGGCAATTACTGTTTTCCTGTTATTGGCTCAGAAAAGGAGGATAGTAATACATTTAAATACCCTGAAAGCTAAAGGAAAGGAAGGGGCTAGCTTGGGTATAGATGGATTGGAGAACTAAGCCAAGTTAAGTAAATATTTATTCCAACCTTAAGTAAGGGAGTATTTTGCCGGGCTCTGTTGGTTTGAGTGGGTTACGTAGATAAGTTGAAGAAACGGTAACCACTGATATTGGATTTTATGTACTCTTATTTTAACAATTCATTATTTATTTACCATTTTATCTTATCAGAATTGTAGATTTTGTATGGTATGGATGTTATTGTATGTTTTGTTTATGTTTATGTCTATGTTTATGTTTTTGTTTGTTTTTGTTTTTTGTGTGCCATGGTGACAGTCAGTGCTAATAAACTGAATTGAATTGAATTGGGTAGCAGAACCATCAGATGACACATTCACCAGGAGTGGATGTCATGTCAGGTACGCATACATGCATGATACCAAGATCTGTACAACATCTTCATGCAGGAGTTACCAAGAGAAGTAGACTGAGCTAATGGTAAAGAAATAAAGATTGTGCTCTATGGGGTCATGTGCTAGTTACCTCTGACCCACATGATTAAAGATGGTGCTGTGGCGATTAGTGATGTTAGTTTAGTATTGAGACCATTTTTGTTGTCAGTGTTTGAAATATAGCTTAGCGCGTGTTTGCTTTTGTGTTTTTTGTTTTTCATTTTAAAAAGGCTAAAGAAGCGAGATGTATATTGTAATACTGTTTCTTTAAGATGACATCATGCAGCGCTCAGCAGAAGGCCATTGAGGTAGAGGCCGTTTTTTGTAAATGCTCTCTTTAATAAAACACTTTGAACACTTTGTCTCCAAGTTCTCTTTGAATGCAGCACGTAACGCTCACCAAAGCCAAATTGAATTTATGATCCTTTGCCCACTCTGAGCTCTTATTTCTACACAAAAGCCATTCATTAAAAATGAAATCCCCGAAGAGGGACTGATCGTGAATCGCTCATGGTTAATCATAGACAGCAGCCAGTGTTAGATAATGACAAATACACTGGAACTAAAAGACTGACTCAGGACTTTTTGATTATTCATCTTCAGTGCAGTATTTTCTAACACCCATTAGCAATGCCAGAGAATTTTGGATTTAATTTTTGGCAAACGCTCTGTGTGTGTGTGTGTGTGTGTGACATCTTCAGGGACTTTGCTGCTTTGCTTATAGTGGAAGCCATTCAGACATCCAACATTTTCCTTTATTCACTGCAGATCTCACGTTCCAAGTATAGGAAAAGCTGTGGCAATCTCGGATACCCATACATGGCAACAGTGAGGATGAGTTGTTTTAATTTGAGTTTTATAGGGTTCATTTTGTATTTTTATATTTTTGAATGCTTGCAAGCTGCCCTGAGCCTGTAGGAAAGAGCAAGATATAAATCCAAATTAATAAATAAATAAACAGTTGACGAAATGTGGAGCTTTAAGAACCACCACTATAAAGTGTGGACAGAGCGAGTGTGGTTGCCAGGATGGGCCCAAAGTTAAGTGATGGAGACAGAGCTGAAATGGGTACTTAATTTAGTACCCGTGGGTAATACCCACATGTTTGGGTACCCCATCGGGTACTGACTGAGTACCTGGATACCTAAACCCCCAGTAATTTTTACCAGTTACCATTACCGATTATTACTGACTGGTAAATTGGGATCAGAAGTAGATTTTCTGGGATTGGACATTGACTTTCCAGGACCAGAAGTCAACGTTCTGAGATGGAAAACTGATAAATAGGTGTTGGAGGTTGTTGGGTATACCCAAATTTGTGGGTACTCGTTTTCACCTCTAGATAGGGAAAAAGTAGTTCAGATACCTTTTATCAGGTCAACTTCTACTCGTGAGGACCCTGCTTTCAGCATCTAAGAAGTCAGAATGATAAAGTGGAATCAGCTGTGAAAGTATTTACCGAAAAAAACAATGTGATTATCTATTTTAGGGTTGCCCACCCTTTTTGCTTTGGTAGGCCAAATAGTTCATACAAAATGGATCAAAGTGCCAAAGATAAACATTTTATACCTATCTTCTATTCAAAGAGAAACGTAAGAAATTATGGCTCTTCATCTAAGAAAGGAGATGTCTGAAAGAGTATTGATGATGATGATGATGATGATGATTTTATTTATATAGCGCCAGTGGTGTACCTGATGCTGTACAATCAATAGTTATAGACAGGTCCCTACCCCCAGGCTGCTTATAATATGAGAGACAAGGAAGTGGTGAACATTGGGAGAGACAAGAGTACATTCATGATGATGAGGTAGAGAAATTGCAGGTGCACGTGCTTCACTTAGTTACAGGGAACTAGAGTCTGAGTGAGGGGGAAGAGGATGCAGTTTCACTCATGACAAGCTAGGGAAGGCCTGATGGCAGAGGTAGGTTTTCAGGAGGGATCTGAACGTTCAGAGGGAGCAGAGCGAACTTATCCAGGGAGGGAGTTCCAGGTATGAGGGGCAGCAAGAGAGAAGGGGCGAAAGGGGGTTGCCAAATAGGCAAGTCTGGGGAAGAGGAGGAGCAAAACTCCTGGGCAGGAGTGTGGTGGGATACAAGAGTAGGGAGATATGGGGGAGCAAGGTCATGAAGAGCCTTGAAGG
Organism: Sphenodon punctatus; assembly: GCA_003113815.1. Classification (NCBI taxonomy): domain Eukaryota; kingdom Metazoa; phylum Chordata; class Lepidosauria; order Sphenodontia; family Sphenodontidae; genus Sphenodon; species Sphenodon punctatus. The sequence goes on from QEPC01000691.1 coordinate 234,436, forward strand.
TGAAAACCAGGAGCTTGTGCTAAATGTGTTCATGTAAAGGGAGTCAGTGTGGGTGGAGAGGAGGGTGCTGAACATGGTCAAAGCAACAGGAAAGGTGGATGACTTTGGCAGCAGAGCACTGAACAGAGATGAGGGGGTGAGATCAGAGCAGGGGAGACAAGGAGGAAGTTGCAGTAGTCAAGGTGAGAGATCAGATGACTAAAGCATGGACATAAGATTGTGAATGGCATGGGAAAAGTGAACAGGAAACTGGTGCTCCCAATGAAATTAACAGGCAGCATGTTTTGAGCAAGCCATAAGCACTAGTTTTTTATGACTGACCAATGGAATTAATTGCTATGGGGTGATTTGTAGGACAGTCATATAACTGGAGTGGAAAGAAAGGACAAGTTCATGGAGAACAGGATCATCAACGTCAATTAGCCAAGATTAAGGGTTGCAGCCTCATGTTCAGGATGTCCCTAAGCTGACGAATGCTGGGAGTGAACAACAGGGGATGGATCACTCCAAAATTGTCCTGTGGCTTCCACTAAAGCATCCAGTGCTGGCTGCTGTCAAATTAAGGATACCAGGCTGGATGGTCTGTTCGTTTGACCCAATATGGCACTTCTTATGATGTGTTTATAAGAACATACCTTAAAATTGAACTATTAAAATGGACAAATGACATCTGTGTACTGTTGATAAGCTCTTCCTCTTAAATTATTCATGCTTGCAGCATTCTCTTAAAACCCTAAGTATTCTTTAATGTGGTTTACTAATGTAACATATTTACAAAGAAGGGGCCATGGGCCTTTTGAAATTGGTCTAAGGACTGGATCCTAGTGTTGGAAATCCAAGGACTGTGAGATCGTTGCATCCATTTGCCCAATGCAGAGTTTACAGAGGAGTGTGAGTAGCTAACCATCAATAAGCAGGCAGGAAGCATACTTAAGCTTAAGTAGCTTTATTAGGAAAAACATGTAGGATAGGAAAGGCCTACATCTATACTAAGTCCTAAGACTAGATGTGTTCAGGAGGGAGGAAGGAAGCTCTCTGAGACACAAAGAGATGAGAAACCTCCTGGGGGAGGAGATTGACCAATCAGGTCCTGACAGGACAGATAGGATGGGGGAAGGGTTCCCTGATCTGTCTGTCTACTCCTGGTGTTTCTAGCAAACAAACAGGATGAGGTGCTTAGGGGGGATGCAACCAAAGGAATGTATTTCCAACACCTAGAACCCTACTTTGGCCAGAAATTTGGAATGGACCCTGGCCCAGGCCTGGCTGCACTGGATCCATGGACTCTTCTCAGAGCCCAGGCCTATGTGTCTGGATAGCCCCACCCCCATGGATCACCGTGACATCATTGTGACATCATAAGGGGTGGGCTTAATGTCCCCCCCCCTTCCAATGTGGTTCCACCACAGAGCACCAACCGGAAACCCATGATTGGGAACCTGGCCAGTTGCTGAGGGGCTTGGGCATTGTCTGTCCTAGCCCTAGGTGGATGGGACCAGTTGGGTTCCCTTGGACTCAGACTGGGTTTCAGACCTCTACAGGACCAGCTCAGTGTCTCTATGTGGACTCCAGTGATCTACGTATAACATAGACCAGATGACTCTCCTAGGGCTGAAACTCAACAAACTTAATTGATTCAGAAATTGAATTCAAAGATTTGTTTCCATTAATTAATCTTTTAACATCTTAAGAATGTTTATGCAAACTTCAACTTCAATTCAATTAATTTGATCCCCCCACTAAGTTGAAAGCTGAATTTGACGAGAATGTTTAACAAATCTGAGGTCCACATTTCATGTGTCATTAAGCAGTCAAACAACTGAACTAATTGAACTTGAAGGTAAACGTTTCTGGGAGTCACTCATTCAAACAAACAACTTGTGCTGCAAGTCACTCACAAGTTACAGAATTAGTGAATTAACAGATATTGAATAGCAAATTGACAATTCAAGGAATATTGACCAGTGAATTAACGAACAGTAATTAATAACAAATAGCAAATTAATAAACCAGTATTGAATAAATAATTTTGAAAACTTTGGCCATAACCTTTTGAACTTCATTCTCAAAATTCACGATTGAGAGAAGAATTTTGAATATGAATTTGCATAATACGTATCTGGAAAACTGGAATATTTTATTTGATCCAAATATTAATTTCATCCAGAAATGTTTTCCTAGTAGCTTTTTCAGTAAATGGAATTATTTTTCTCTCATATTTAACGTCTTGTTGAACGGGAGAGTGTCTTGCAGAAAGATTCCTACCATTGGACATGATCCCAAGCCCCGTGAATGCTGCCATATGCACACATGTGTGCTCTGCTGCGTGTACTCCGTGCACCAGTCCGTGCAATGGTTTGATCCCAAGTCCCACTGACTTAACCATTGCAAATGATGAACCTGACACTCTGACAAGTTATTTCAAAAATTCATTATGTAAACTGCTAAGAAGTTACTTAACCATAAGTAAGAATCTTACTTACATTTTGAAGTATTTTAACTTTTGTTTCTAGCCAGTAAGTAACTACCATTTTGAGGTTTCCCACAAGTTAAAATTAAGAATTCTAGAAATAGCAATATTTTATCTATTAGTCAAAAGCAGGAGCAACTTTCCTAGTAGCTTTTGCAGTGAATGGTATTATTTTTCTCTAATATTTGATAGCTTGTTGAACTGGAGAGTCTTGCAGAAAGATTCCTACCATTGAGGCCGATCCGATTCAGAAAGAGAAATGATTTCAAAGGCATTATTTTTACTGAATTCTTACATGAACTTTAAGCTGCCTTGAGATTTAGGAAAGGGGTGGGGTATAGGTTTGAATGAATAAATGATAAAATATAGTAATAAACTTCCACAAATCTGCAAGAATGAAATATCATAACTGAAAGATGTAACACCAGGTATGCCCAAAGTGCTTACTGATCTATTCAAATGTATCTATGGGTAAAAACAGATGTGTAGGAAGCATGGCGGCTCCCTGGCTTAGGAAACTGCAGCCTACAGCCTGCCCCCCGCCATGACAGGCAGCCATAGTTCCCAATAACAGACAGCCATGGCTGGCTGCCATTGTGACCCCTCACACCAGGATGAGCCAGGGTCGGCAACACCCATTCCTGCCTGGTTTGCCTACTCTAGTCCAGCTGAGCTGTGACTGGGTATGGACTGTGGGCCCGCTTTGTTCTGGGCTCACATTTCTGGCCCAGTTGCCACCCTGGTCAGGGTTTGTTCTGGTGTCCCATCTGGTGGGCTTGGAACAAATGTTCAGGCATTGTGCTGGCCCAGTGGGGCTGAACTGGGCCAGCTTGATGTCTGTTAACACCCTCTGCCATAGGGTTCCCAGGAGGAAAGCAGAATATCATTATTTACATGCTCCATCTACTACAACTATTTGGCTTTAATCACTTTCTAGATCCTCATGCAAAGTAAAAAAAACTAACTAAAAGTATACTCTCCCTACACAACCTCACATGAAGCTGAGCCATCCTCCCACCGAACCTCCCTCCTCACACGACAGCATTTTTTGCTGTAGACCTCATATCTCACCTGAAAATTCAGATACACAATGTTTATATGTTAGTATATGCAATGTTTATACAACATTAGTAGGACAGAGGAAATGCTCATGCACGACATAAGAATTTTTTCCATTGCCTTCAATGTGATCTTTTTTTTTTTTTTAACTATGGCCCTTTTCTCACACACAGACACTCTAAAACCGATAAAATGGGTGTTACATTTTATTATACATGTTGCAGAGCTGCAGGCGTGCTCTATGGGTGTCTTTAAAAATGTATAATAAAATGTAACACCCATTTTATCGGTGTTGGAGTGTCTGTGTGTGTGAAAAGGGCCTATAACTTTTTATTAAACCCACTATTTTATTCCCCAAACCAGCAGCAATTGGTCGAGATTGGACTTTAATTTTCTAGACCATTCACGTTCAGCTAGACTCCTAAGTAGGGGTGGGAATTCCGGTTCTCTTGAGATCTGATATTGCCTGTATTTGGGTGTATCGGCTTAATCCGATAAATCCGATATTTACCTGTACCGGCATATGGGATTTTTAACATTGGCCGCGGTACCAGATTTTTTACATTGTGCCATTGAAGTCAATAGCTGCAATGTAAAAAATCCGGTATTGCAGCCAATGTTAAAAATCTGGTATGCCAATACCGGTAAATACGGTACCAGGGAGATCGAATACCGGTACATCCAGTATCCAGTATTCTCCCTGGTGTCCCACCCCTACTTCTAAGTAAAGGAGAAATCCCCTGACCACAATTTTAAGTTGCAACCCGGAAGTCAAGTGGCTCAAAAGTACCATCTTAAAGATAGGCAGAGATTCAATGAGAACTCTGTTTTGCCTTAACTAATAGACGTACTACCACACCTCTATAATGACTAAGTGACAGGGATGAAGAGCATGATAGTACAAGTATTTATTAAATATAATCCTTCACTACAAAGAAGTAATACTATTGTAATCTGAACTGCATTTACCTAGGAGAACTTTTAAATGTTTTTTGCCATTTACACCAAAGTAAGTCAGAAATAATTTTACTGTAGTCAGCGCAATGGAGATACAGCAGTGTAAAATTAAGAAGGCTGTAACTGTGTGGCTACAGAGACACCTGGACTCTAACAATATTTTGTGGAAATTCCACTTGTGGTTCAGGCCTTCTCACGGGGTACAGATTGCACTTGTCAGGGTGATGATTGATGTGCTGATAATTTTAGATTGAGGACAGCTGGTAATCCTGTTCCTTACAGAAGTATTTGATACAATTGACCATTGGTTGCTGCTTCAGTGGCTGAGGCATGTTGCTGCTGTGACAGGAGCTGCTGGTCAATGGTTTCAGTTATACCTGGAAGGGAGGAGTCAATCAGTGGTGGCAGTGAATGGATCTGCATTATTTATTTATTTATTTAACATTTATATCCCGCCCCTCCTGCCCACAGGGCAGCCCAGGGCAGTGAACAACATTCAATAATTTTTTTAAAAAACCAATTTAAACGATTTAAAATACAATACAATGTGGGGAAACCCCCCACCCCTACCTCTCGCCAATGGAAGCCTGATGGAACAGCCAGGTCTTACATACACGCTGAAACAGCAGGAGAGTGGGAGCCAACCAAGCCTCCTCTGGGAGCAAATTCCACAGCACAGGGGCGGCCACTGAAAAAGATCAAACATCAGTGGCCATCCGACTCACCCAGGGAACCTCCAAAAAGGCTCCCATGGATGATCTCAAGGGTCGCACGGGCACATGGGGAGTGAGGCGGTCCCGCAGATAAGCAGGGCCCAGGCCGTGAAGGACTTTAAAGGTTAAAACCAGCAACTTGAACCTGGCCTGGTGCTTTATAGGCAGCCAGTGCAGAGCCCGGAGCACTGGTGTCATGTGCTCCCTGCGACCCACCCCCGTAAGGAGACGGGCCGCAGCATTCTGCACCAGCTGCAACCTCTGGACTAGGGCTGTAACGGAATGTCACAGCTGTAGCTATTTCCGTCAGAAACAGTGTTTCCGCAATTAGTGGTATGGAATGGCAGAGGCTTTCATTCCGCTAGTTTCATTCCGCTACTTCCGCAGTTCCACTAATTTCATTCCACTACTTCCACAGGCTTCACAAAATAGCGGAAACATGACATTTCCGCTACTTCCACCATTCCACCAGAGCCACAAAATAGCAGAACAGTGGTTTTCCGACAGTTTCTGACAATTCCACAATTTTTCCGATAGTTTCCGAATTTGCAGAATGCCGGCGAAATTAGTGGAATGCCAACAGAAAAGTCACGGTGTAGGGTGGGCAAGTCCAAAATGACAGAATGGAATCGCAGCATGGTAACAGCTGCTGCCACATCAGCCCTACTCCGGACCAGCTTCTCGGGCAGTCCCACATAGAGCGTGTTGCAGTAATCCAGCCTAGAGGTGATGAAGGCATGGATGACAGTAGCGAGGTCAGAGTCTGAGAGATATGCCGAAGCCGCCGGACAAGATGTAACTGCCGGGACACACTCCCCGCCATGGCCACAACCTGAGATTCCAGGATGAGCTGCGAATCAAGGAGCACATCCAGACTCCGCACTTGAGAGACCATGGGAGGGTGAACGCCCCCCAAGAAGAGGAGATTCAACCACCCCCAGGTCCCGCAAGCCCTCGCCCACGAACATCACCTCCATCTTGTCAGGATTCAATTGCAGATGGCTCGACCTCATCCAAGCCCCCACAGTTGACAGGCACTGGGAAAATAAGGAGACTGCATGGCCTGGGT
>QEPC01000691.1:255006-299111 GCA_003113815.1 Sphenodon punctatus
GGGTCTCCCCTCCTTCTTGTCTTCATGCAATGGAGAGTCCAGATCATCACCTCTTTACTTGGGTGCAGCGTCCACGTTGGCATGGGTCTCCCTAATAAGGACAAAGACCATGCAGGCTGGAGTGTGATGGATGCAACACAGGTCTTCTGACTGTGTGGGTCACTGTCCAGAATAGATCATCTTCAGGTCTGTTCAGCGCCTGTACTGGAAATTAGCTTGCCGTTCCTTGCGTTGTGCAAACAGATCTATTGTTTTGTTGTTGAAGACTGGAATGTCCCTCACCATGGCTTGCTCAATAGGCAGCATTGCTAGAGCATTCAGATGGTCCTCTGTCATGGTACTTCTCAGAAAGGTTTTAATTCTTTTTAGAGCTGAGAAGCTTCGTTCTGCTTCAACAGTTGTGAGAGGCATTCTCATGACAATCTTCAGCAGTTTCACCACCTCTGAGAAAGATTTGTCTAAGTTGTCCTCAGTCAACACAGCAAGTAGCGCAGAGGCATCTTTGGCGGAATGGAATTCTGACCTGTCATACAAAGTCCCAAGTTCACTCCTCAGTCGGTCTCTCTCCAGCACTGGGTAGGCTTGCGTTGCCGCATTAAATGCTTGAATGGGAAAGCGTTCACTGTGCCTTTGAAACAAAGTACCCTGCACCAAAGTTGCGCTCTGTGGATGTTTCATGAATTGAAATCTGTCACATGCATGAGAGATTATAATATCACACACTTCCACAGTGATCTGCTCTAGCATGGCCATGCGAGGTGCCCTTCTGCCCATCCAAGCGTTCTCTGGCAGCTCCAAGCGCAGCATTCCAATGGAGTCCCTCACTTTATCAATGACTCTTACAAGTCACTAGTATATCTTTGAATACCTACAGAGTCAATGGTTTTTTTTTTAGCTCCTTGTAAAGTATGTCCACGTGTGGCATGATTCTGTGGAACAAGGACAAGAAGCAGAGGAACTCCCTGTCAGATTCCAACATGTTCATATATGACCTGGCCTCAATACCAGTCTTGGCATCACAACTATCTAGTCGTATTTGTTCAAAGCACTCAACCTTTCTGTGCTCATAGATGACTTCGACTATCCACACACTAAAGTTCCAGTATGTTTTAGCTACTTTGGGGACCCTTCTCTTCATCACCACATCCAGAACTTCAGTCCTTTTTGGAGATGAACTGAAGAAAGCAGGGATACCTGTCAGACTTTGTAAGAAAATCCTTACTTGTCTTATTTGGGATACGGCTTGCTGCACAATAAGATTCAGCTGATGGGCAAAACAGTGAACAAAGTGTGCGTTTGGGTATATATCCCTAATCTTCCTCTGGACTCCACCATGCTCTCCACGCATCATGCTCTCTCCATCGTAGCTCTGAGCTATGAGTTTCTGTTTGGCAGAGTCCCTTGGGAGAGCAGCACTGAGGTTTTCAAGCAAGGACTCAGTGATTGTTTCTGCACGGGAGTCTGTCAAGTCTGTGAAGCTGAAAAAATGTTTCACGGTTGAACCCCTGCCATCGATGTAGTGGAAAATCATGACAGACTGACAGACGGTTGAAACATCGGTGGTGTCATCAGCTTCGATAGCCACAAAATCTGCATTTTTAACTTCAGTAATTATGTGGTCATGAGCAATTTGCAGCATGCAGTCCAGGAGTTCGTTCTGCATGGTTTTTGAAGTCCCCTTGAAGACAGTTGAAGTCTTCAAATGTTGCTGTAGTGTACTGTCAGCTGTGGCAAGTAAATCTATTGTACCTCGAAAACCCCTGGATTGACAGATCCCTCGCTTTCATCATGTCCACACAGCGCCAGTTCAAAGGCACCACAGAACTTTATGCAGTCTATTATTCTGAAGAGGATGTATCGATTTCGATCCACGCCCTCATTGTGTTTCCTTACAGACACACGGTAGCCTTCATTGAGTCTCTCAGCGATGTTTGATTTTCCCAACTGTGACTGGTTTAGGCAGTTGTCAAGGTGGCTTTTACAAGAGTCGTGCTTCTTTGCCTTCTCAGACAGGTGCTTAATGTCCTTGACTCCCGTCTTTGTCCATGCTGTGTCACCACCAAACAGCAGGCAAGGAAAACAGAACAATTACTTCTTGGAAACACTGCTGCATTGCCACCAGAACTTCTCGAACCAGGATGTGTGGAACCTGCGTGTATAGTCTTTCCCTCTGTCCTGTGCAGCTTGTTCGATTTTCATTTCTGGATGGTGAGATCCCATGTCTTTGATCTGCAGTTTCTCTTCATAAGTCAGCATTTTGAATGGCTTTGCTAGAAGAGCGTCCACGGTATTCATTTTTGAAGTGTAGGCTCTGAATTAACTTTTTTTTTTAAATGGGGATTTGGCACTGGCAGCACTCTCTCAAAGATATTAACATTCCCTCCCAACCTTGCCTTTTGTCCCTCACCTTAAAGTTATGTCTTTATGCAAACCGATCCTTTTTATGTAATCCACTGTCCCATGCAAAAGTTTAACCCAGACAGTAAAAAAACCCAATTCATTGAATACTTTATTTAGAAACAACTTTTTAAATTTAATATTTATCCTACATTTGGTCTTTTTGGGGACCTCCATTAACTTACATAGTTTGTGTACAGTGCTAAAGTCTTCAAATGTGTTGACTAATGCTTTCTCGGAGTGCTTGAAAGAAACATAACTGTCCCGCTCTTGATAGATGGACTCCGTCTACATCATACAGGGAGAGCTGATGTCTCGAGAACCTATGCCAGATTGTAGTAGCACTCCTTTCATGATGCAGAAGAGCATCCAGTAGTCTGTTCACATTTCTCATCGATTTCCTCAACTGACGAAGTGCAGCAGAATCAATCAGGCTTGGCCTTGCATTCCTATTGACTGCTCTTTCAATTAAATCTGACACGCAGATCACGCCTCATGGCAATTGCCAACTCTACACCGGTGAGGTCGCCCACATCATTTCCACCACAGTGGATCATGATTCCGGTTGGAGATGGAACATCACGTATCCTCTGAATCCGATCCAACGTTGGAATGATATCATGCCATCTCATGCCTCCTCTTCTGAACCACCAGATGTCATAATTCTGGTTGCCTGAGGAAAAGTTAAGCCACTCTTCATGGTCAAACTGCTCCAAACGGTGAATATAGGAATCGCCAATGATACAGATCACTTCTGTCATACTTTGTATCAGGACACAAACACAATGAAAGTACAATCCGCAAGAATAGCACAGACACAAGAGATAGGCACATGGGTCTGTCCTCTAACTCCAAGATACTGCACAGAAATGGTACAGAATTGCAGGAGTTACAGTACTAAACCAGGCCCCTCCAGACCAGCATTCCTAGTAACTACACGACCCAAATGCCAGCATTTTGAAAACACCTGAAATCAGAGGACTAACAGTTACATCTCAGGATTTCAAAACCCAAACTTTATCACAAGCTTCACATTTCCAGCTTCTTGAAAACACCTGAGATCACAGGCCTGTTTCTAACAGTTTGTATCCTTTCGGGGCACAATTTCAAGCAAGCTAGGCCCCTGCAGACCACCATTCCTAGCACCCACACCAAAAAAAGCCTGTCCATGCTCAGAGCAGACCTGCTTTTAACCGTTTGCATCCTTTCGGGGCACCTTTTCAAGCAAGCTAGCCCCCTGCAGACCACCATTCCTAGCACCCACACCAAAAAAAGCCTGTCCATGCTTAGAGCAGGCCTGCTTTTAACAGCCTTTGGGGCCTTTGGGGACTCCACTGCCAGAAAAGCAGCCCCCCTTGGCCCTCCAGCAAATCCCCCCCCAGTCCCCTCCCCCGTGTCTCTCAGTTCACCCACTCCCCCGCTTAGGGTTGCCAAAGAAAGACAAATTTTTAGAAGGCACTTATGAGATATACAGGTTTTAGGGCTTCATTTGGTTCCAATACAGCCCTGCAACCTGCATATCTCATAATTGATAATTAAATTTATAATAAATTCACAGTTAATTAAATTCACAATTCATAAAAACATACACTGACATCCCCCCTCCTTCCAAGACAAGTCCCCCAGCCCCCGGGTCCCCAACGTACTCACCACCAGCAGGACTGAGCCCAGACAGGGCAGGCTGAGTTCTGCAGCGTCTTCTTCCCACTCGAGCGAGGACAAGATGATGGGCTTGAATGATGATGGACCTACTTGCCACTGCCACCAAGTGGGTGGCACACTAAAAAACTACACTACCTACCTAATTTGCTTCCATGATATTATTATTAAAAATAATAAAATGCTTATACCATATCTATCTATCTAATCAAAGTTAACTGAAACAATTGATGATCCTGGAATGGATCACACACAGCACACACAGATCCCGGAAGTTCGGTGCTTCAGCTTAACACAGCCGCGCCGCTCGCCGCAAACGCCAGTCTGGGTCTCCCAGCAGCAGGTGCAATTAACTTTTAACATTTTATTTATTTAAAAGATTTTGGGGCACAGAGGCCTGTAGGGGCAGTGCCCCTGGTTCCCTGGGGCTGAAGCCGCAGCTGTTTGAATGGTACATGCACGTGTGGTATTCTAGAGACAGCATGGCCAAAAATATCTCAAAGCTATTGCCTTTGAATTAAAGTTAAAAAACAATTTTCACATTCCTTTCCTCCTATACAGGCAAAAACCCTATATGATTTAGAAGTGACGCCCTGGTATTCTCCTGTCTTTTATGTTAATTTTATTTCTGTTTTCCTGAATCTTTTTTGAAACATAACTCTCCGGAACATCAGAACTGTCGTATTGGGTCAGACCAATGGTCCTTCTAGCTCAGTATCCTGTCTCCAACAATGGCCAGAACTGGATGCTTCAGCAGAAGTGCACAAACATGGCATATTCAGAGTGGTTCATTCCTTATTATTAATTCCCTGTGGTCAGAGGCTTCATCCCGTAACTAACTTGGCTAATTACCATTTGGGGACCACTGATTTATCCACTGATTTATCTAATCCTTTTTTGAACTCAGTTATACTATTGGCCTTCATAACATCCCGCAGCAATGCATTCCACAGGTTAATTATGTGTTCTGTGAACTGCTGCTGATGGCATTTTCTTAGCATTAAAAAAATATAATCACTGGGGAGAAGTATGCAACCTGAAAAAGCTGTAATGAAGGGTTAAATATCTCTGAGATGGACGAGAACTACATTTTATTTTTAAAAAGACTGATGCTGATACAGCTTGTGTTTTCCTATTGAGATTTATGGACTTGTTAATGTGGCTGCCCGTCTAATTATAACTACTTTGTATGACTATATTGTTCTGCTCTACGATGTATCCTTAATTTAAATATAACTTTCCTCACCAGCTCCCTCTTAGCAATAAATTTGGTCTTCACCAAGTTTAATTTCTCATCTATACACACAAATGGCTGTTTGCCAATTATTTCACATTACTTTCCAAGCATGCTGCAAAGTCAGTCTCTCCCCCCACCCCCAGATTTTCAGGAGGCAATGGGTTGAGTGTTGCATGGGTTTATTATGTGTGTTTATTTTATATTCCTATTTTGCTGGTGTGTATTTATGTTTAAAATTGAAATAAGCAGCCCTTTTGACTATTCACATAGATACTTATTCATAAATACACATACTTCGATGTCTGATAGTTGTATTGCCAATCTTTAAGGAACACTTATGAAAAACACATATTGCAGGACCTGCATTGGTGCCTTAAATAAATAAATAAAACTCTAGTTATAGGGAGTAGCAGTTCCATTTCTTTCTTTCTTTCTTTCTTTCTTTCTTTCTTTCTTTCACTCCTTATCAGTAGGGTGGCCAGATACGCACATTTTAGAGGACACCTAGGAGAAATGCAGGTTGCAGGACTGCATTGGCTCCAGTGCAACCCTGCATCCTGTATTTTTCCTAGGTGTCCTCTAAAATGTGCGTATCTGGCCACCCTACCTATCAGCCTCCTCCCACTTCTCTGCACTTTATTCCTTTCTAAAAGTGTGGGGGGAGGAAGTAAGGAGAGGAAACCCCCAGCACATTCACAAGCCTCCGCAACTGCTGCTGCCCTTGGAAGAGTGTTCTGACTTGTTCTGATGTGTACGATGCCATACGTAAGACACTAGAACAGAGGACTTTGGAAGGCAGAGTATAAGGTCCGTGGGGAGGCCTTGGACAGGAGGAATATAGTGGGGAGTAGGGGTGGGACTACCGGATCATCCGGTATCCAATACTGCTGGTATTTTGGTGTACCGGCAGTATTGGATTATTCCGGTATTTTGGGTCCAGTACCGGATCCCGCCCCGTGCTGGAATTTTTTACATTGCGGCCATTCAAATGAATGGCCACAATGTAAAAAAACCAAAAAACCCCCCCCAAACACCTTCCCTCCCCGAGTCCAGGCTGTGTGGGTGGAAGGGGGGACACTCCCCACCCACCCTGCCCAGCCTGGATTTAATTTTTTTTCCCCCTAAGTCCCCTAGTACGCCAGGCTCCGGGCCGCCACTGGCGACCCAGAGCCAGCACCAGCCAGCAGCAGGTAAGTACTGGTACTGTACTGATCCCTGGGATGGGGGGTGGTTTAACACACACCCCACNCCCCCCCACCCGAGGGATCACCCTACCTCCCCACCCAGGGATCACCTACCTTGAGCTCTGGGCAGTGGCGGCGGTGGTCTGGCGGCTTCAGCGCTGGCTGTGGCTGCTGGCTTCAGCACGCTACTAGGCCTTCCGGGGAACTTCCGGAAGTTCCCCGGAAGGCCTAGTAGCGTGCTGAAGCCAGCAGCCACAGCCAGCGCTGAAGCCGCCAGACCACCGCCGCCACTGCCCAGAGCTCAAGGTAGGTGATCCCTGGGTGGGGAGGTAGGGTGATCCCTCGGGTGGGGGGGTGTTAAACCACCCCCCACCCCAGGGATCAGTACAGTACCAGTACTACTTACCTGCTGCTGGCTGGTGCTGGCTCTGGGTCGCCAGCGGCGGCCCGGAGCCCAGCGCACTAGACTAGGGGACTTAGGGGAATTTTTTTTTAAATCCAGGCTGGGCAGGGTGGGTGGGGGGTGTCCCCCCCAGCCACACAGTCTGGGAGGGGGAGGGGGGAGGTTTTTGTTTTTTTCCATTGATTTCAATGGGGACACAGTTCCCCATTGAAATCAGTGTAAAAGATCTGGTACCGGTAAACCAGTATTAATCTGGTAAACCGGGTTTTTTAAATCCAGGAACCGGTAAAACCGGTACCCGGTATTTGCCCTGACATCCCACCCCTAATGGGAGGATGGTACCTGGAGTCTTACAGAGGCTGATACCCTGACTTATATTGAATAGTACTGTCTGGTTTGCAGGATCAGGGCCCTGGTACAAGACTACAAGGTACAAGACCCAGGAAAAAACTGACTGGGCAACATTTCAGGCGGGTAACCAGACTCATAGTCAGTATCAGGAGGTCATGACCACCTGGTTACCCCCCTCAAATAAGGCCCAGTCAGCTTTGCCTTGGATGTACCAGGGCACCGATCCTGTAAACCAGACAGTAGGAGAGCAGGATCTGGGCACAGGTGGAAAAGGTTGCTGAGTAGGGTTGCCACCTTAGGTATATTTTTCCAGGCCACTTATGAAGAATACATGTTGCAGGGCCTGCATTGGTGCAAACAACATGTAACATGTATTTTTCATAAGTGGCCTGGAAAAATATATCTAAGGTGGCAACCCTATTGTTGAGTAGGCAGGCAGGCTGTGCAGTGCAGACTGAAATGGAGGGTGGGCAGGCTGGTCTGGTCTGGTCAAGGTAGTGTTAGGGTAGGTAGGACAGGAAGTACCTCAGGAAACACTCCTGAAGTCGCTAGGGGTCTCAACACCTGGAAGGAAAAACAACCCCTCAGGATCTTATAAGGCCCTAGTAATCCCTAATAGGATGAGGCTAGATCATCACCGGAGGGGGGGGGGATACAGCACTACTGAGAGTGGAGCCCCTCCACTCTCGTACCACACACCCAGCACCCACACACCTGCCACCTGGCTTGCGCACTCCACCATACAAAACCCACAAGGAATGGAATATGTGAACAAGTGTGGGAAGCAAGGGAACAGATTCAGGGAAGGAGGGGCAGTGCCCGCAGTTCAACAATTACACAGGAACGGGGGGAGGAGGAGGGGTCCTGACTGGAGCAGAAGTAGGGAGAAAGGGAATCTCACGCACCACCCGACATCCCCAAATTCCCCCCAGTAACACAAAGACTTGACAAGTTATCACACACCCCAACACACCCCACTATAACCACACACACTACGTAACTCACAATCACTCACTCACACACACTCTTGCTCACCTTCACACACACAGTAGTATTCACACAGTACTATGCTCACATTCCTACAGTCAGGGAGGGGGGCCAGTTCCTCACAGCTCTGCTGATCACCGGCAGCCCTCCCTGCTTCTGAACCCTTTAAGAAGGACTGGCCTCGCCCTGCCACCCATGCAGATGAGCGGAGCGGTGCAGCCGGGGGCCCCGCCCCATCGCCACCCACCGGCTCCAGAGGACGCTCTTCTTCAGCCCCAGCTGAGCTGGGGACCATTGTCCCTGACCCTGCCTCTGCTGGTGGCACTGTGGTCATCGGCATCTCCCCACCTCCGCAAGCCACCTGCGGCCCCGCCCCCTTCAAGCCTCATACAAGCAGCAGTGATAGCGGGTGCTAACAGGCAGAGAATGTGGGCTCAAACTGAGCTAGCAGTCCAAGTATATGGTCTGGTTATGACAGATTGCTCAGACAAGAGTGATGTGGCAGGAAGAGGAACTAGAAACAGGAGGAGGGTCAATGAGCAGTAGGGATGTGCGAACAGAACTGAGTTCAGAAATTCGGTTTGGTTCGAAAATCGAGTTTGGTTTGAAAGTTCAGTTCGGTTGACTGAACTATTCGAGTTTGGTCGAATTTTGAACTTCCAAACCGAGTTTGTACATTCAAAACCATGTTTTTTGGGGCCTTCCAAACTGGTTAGAATTCGACCAAACAGTTTGGTCGAATTCGAATTTGGTTCAAAAGTTCGGTTCAGTCAACCGAACTATTCAAGTTCGGTCCGAACTCCGAACTTCTGAACTGCATTCACACATCCCTTATGAGCAGCAGCCTCCTGCTCAGTTGATCCCCTCCAGCTGTAACAGGGTCAGGTGGAACATGCCGCATGGAATGTAGTTCCTTGGTCTGGTCTCAGGTTATGGTGGTAATGGGATTGCTCAGTCTCCTTGGGACCCTGGGTTCTAGACCTTTGTTGCCTAATGGGCAGGGCCCCGATTTTTCTGCATTTTTTCCCCCAAAATTCTGCGACCCAAAGTTGGAAATTCTGCAACCCAATAAAGTTACAAAACAAGACTACTAAAATTAAAAATGAGACTTTATTTATTTGCAGTACTGACATCTTTATAATTAAAACAAAACATTTATTTACATATTTGCATTAACACATTTTACAGTCCAGCAACTTAAAATGCAGTGGTTTTCAAAGCTTTGTGTGCTGGGTTTTTTTGTCAGATGGCGATCCATTTCCTTTATCCAATGAATAAAAAATGTGCTTTCTGGGTATGGGTATTTCAAACA
The DNA here is from genome assembly GCA_003113815.1 of Sphenodon punctatus. Taxonomy (NCBI): domain Eukaryota; kingdom Metazoa; phylum Chordata; class Lepidosauria; order Sphenodontia; family Sphenodontidae; genus Sphenodon; species Sphenodon punctatus. The sequence continues at coordinate 264,537 of QEPC01000691.1, forward strand.
GCAGACAACACACCCCAGAAAATGTTTTTTTGGGTATGGGTATTTCAAACAGCAGGCAGCCCCCCCAAAAAAAAACCACATGACAATGCAGAGGGCACAACAGGCAACCCCCCTCCAAAAAAACACATGGCAATACAGAGGGCACATCAGGCAATTCCCCCCCCAAAAAAACACATGGCAATGCAGAACTTGCAGTGGGAACCCCCAACAACACATGGCAATGCAGAGCTCACAACAGGAAACCTACTTACCTGGTGGCTGGAGCATGCGGTGGTGGCAATCCCTCAGCGGGAGTCAAGACAGCCCAGGGCCCAATTCTGCGCCTCACCGTGCTGGTTTACCATGCGGGGGGGGGGGGAACAGGGCTTACCTCCTCCTCCTCCTCCTCCCCCCCCCTGCACTGGTCAGACCCTCAGGGCTTAGCCTCCCCAGCTGCCAGGGCTTGCCTCCCCCTTCCCAGTTTAGAAAATGAATTGACTTAGCAGTGACGGCGGCAGCAGCTGCTCCTTTATGCGTGCTCATCCCTATCCGGCTCCTGGCCTCTTCTTGGCCATTCCCAACAGGGCCTCCCAGAGCAGCGCAGCCAGATGACATCATCTGAATGTGTCGCCCTGAGAGGTCCCATTGGGAAGGGCCAAGAAGAGGCCAGGAGCTGGATGGGGACGAGTGTGCTGAAAGGAGCAGCTGCTGCCGCCGTCACTGCTAAGTCAATTCATTTTCTAAACTGGGAAGGGGGAGGGGGGAGGCAAGCCTTGGCAGCTGGGGAGGCTGGGGAGGGGAAGCACTGAGGGTTTGTTCATCCCCCCCTGTGGAATCTCCTGCCCCGTGTCTCCCCAGCATAGGCTAGAAATTCTGTGCCTGGGTAAGCGGGGCAGGAGAATCTGCAAATCGCAGACCCGCATTTGGCTCAGGGCCCTGCTAATGGGTACTTTTATCTGCAAGTAGCACTACTGAAGTCATTCAGATTACTCACGGAGTAAATGTTTCAAAGACCATCCCTGGACCTTGTAGAATAACACCTCTGGAGACTTGGAAGGGACCTCATGTCCAAAAGAGTTTGGCTTGGCAGGCAGGAATTTTTCTTTCTTTCTTTTATTTATACTGCAATTTTTATGCCGCCCTCTCCTGCCTCTGGCAGCTCAAGGCATCTCACAGTAAAAATAACAATAAAACAAATATTTCAATAAAATAACAGAATACAAACATATGAAATATCAATTAAACCAGTTTTTCTTATTTACAAATTATATCAGGACTCTTCATTGGTGGTAAGAGTGGACAGTGCAGGGCACTCCACGAGCAGGGTCAGCAATCCCCTGGGAGTTAGGCAAGAATGTGTGCTGGCCCCGTCTCTGTTTAACATCTTTGTTAACGATCTGGTACCAGCCATGGCCAAGGAGTTCTTTCCACCTAAAGTGGCAACCAGACCGGTGGGCTGCTTGCTATATGCAGACAACACGGCTATATTGTCCCAAACCAGGGTGGGTCTCCAGAGACAGCTTAGACATTTTTCAGTCTATTATCAAACAAATAAGCTAACCATTAACTATTTTAAATTAGGAATTTAGGGCTTTATAGGTAAGAACCAATACCATGAAATGAGCCCGGAAGACTGTAGGTGGCTAGTGCAGTGAGCGCAATACAGATGTTATAGACTCACAGCGACCCGTCCCCATAAGGAGGCAGGCGGCACATTCCGCACCAGCTTCAGTCTCCAGACCATCACCAAGGGCAGCCCCATGCAGAGTGCATTACAGTAGTCCAGTCTTGAGGTGATGAAGGCATGGACAATGGTGGCTAGGTCCAAGTCTAAATAAATTTAATAAATAAAAATCTAAGGTTGTGATCTTCTCTAATAGCAGGAGATCCTTTTCATGGTTTTTGGACGGACATCTGCTCCAGCAGGTTCCTTCATTTAAGTATTTGGGGTTGCATTTCCATCGTTCTGGCAGATGGAGTGACCATATTCACAGAGTATCTTCTGCAGTAAGGGGTCAGTTATTGGCCGTCTGTAGATTTCTGGCCTCCTCTGTTGGAGCACCATGGAATGTAGCAGTGAAGGTATTTAGCATCAAGGTAGGAGCTAAACTTATGTATGGAGCCGAATTTTGGGCTCCGTTGTTTGCCCTTAAATTGGACCAGTTCCAGACACAGTTCTTTAGGATTTTTTTGCGAGTTCCCATGGGTACCCCTTCGGCTGCTGTACGGTTGGAGACTGGCCAGATGGGGTGGAATTACAAGGCCTGGATCAGGGCCATACATTTTTGGTGCAAATTATCTGACAGTAGAGAATGTGGTTTGGTTTCATTTCTGATTAAAGACCCCCACAGGAATCAATGGCTGACAGCTGTTGAGCATTTTTTGGGGCTAGGATGGGGTTTTCTACCAAATACTGTCAAGGGGAAAATATTAAGGCACTACGAGTAGAGTTGCTAATGAGAATAAAAGATGTGGCATGGCAAAATGACCTAGCACAAATAAGGAACACACCTCATATGAAGGATTATCTTCTTTGGGTTCCAAACAGTGGCGAACCTGCCTCATACCTTGCATCATCAATTTCATCAAGAGGAAAATTTCTGTTTATGTCTGCAAGGTTCAATGCCCTCCCCTCTAAAATTTTGGAGGGTAGACAGGAAAAAACACCATATAGTGAAAGATTATGTCCTTTCGACCAGATAATTGCAGAATCCATGCAGCACATTTTGTTTGGCTGCAGACTGTTCGATGGATTGAGGGAAAATGTTTTGGCCCAATTCATAAACAACTATCCAGGGATGGGGGAGCATGGTCTGATGATACTGGGTTTGCAGGACAGGGTGCATGATTGAACCAAATTGGTGGCCGAATATCTGGTGCAGGCGTTTCTGGTTAGGCAGAAATTCTTAGAATTCAAGCTGTGTGATGACACGGGACTTTAGTTGATCTTGGAAGTATGTAAGAAAAGGTCTCTCTATTGTATTTTGTTTGCTTGTTTGTACTGTTTGTATTGTCTCAATTGTTGTGTTTCTTTGTTGCAATGGCCTAAGACTACGCTAAATAAATTCATTATTATAATAAAACCAGCAAGGAAGAGTCCATAAAAACATAAAAGCCAGATAACTTCCCCACCCTAACCCCCTACCCACTACCAACTCCCCCGCCAAAAGCCTGGCAAAACAGCCAGGTTTTACAATGGGGCCTGAAGGTGGGGAGATCCGGGGACAAACAGGCCTCAGCGGGCAGGGAATTCCACAGCCGCAGTGCTGCCACCAAGAATGCCCTTTCAAACATGGCCCTCTGCTGCACATGGGGGACCTCTAGCATGGCATCCCTGGTTGACTGCAGGGGTTGATCCAGGACCAGGGGAGTGAGGCGGTCCTGCAGATAGGCTGGGCCCAGACTGCTTAGGGCTTTATAGGTAAGAACCAACACCATGAAATGAACCCGGAAGACTGTAGGCGGCTAGTGCAGCGAGCACAATACAGATGTTATAGACTCACAGTGACCCGTCCCCATAAGGAGGCAGGCGGCACATTCTGCACCAGTTGCAGTCTCCGGACCATCACCAAGGGTAGCCCCATGTAGAGTGCATTACAGTAGTCTAGTCTTGAGGTGATGAAGGCATGGACAATGGTGGCTAGGTCCAAGTCTGAAATGTACAGCCGAAGTCGATGCACCAGATGTAACTGGCAGAAGGCACTCCTTGCCACAGCTGCCACCTGGACACCCAGGCAGAGCTGAGAATTGGGTAACACCCCCAGACAAGGAACCTGAGGAATTAGGGAGGGGTGAACCCCATCAATGATGGGGACCTCCAGCCCTCTTCACCAGCATCACCTCCATCTTGTCGGGATTCAGCTTCATACAGCTCGTCTTCATCCAGTCCCACACAGCTGCCAAACACCAGGTAAGCAATGAGACTGCCAAACCGGGTCAGCTGAAAAGGAGAAGTAGAGTTGGGGGTCGTCAGCATATTGATGATGCCGAACCCCAAACCCTCTCACGACCTCACCCAGCGACTGGAAGTGCATATACATGTTGAACAAGAGGGGGCAGAATAGAATCTTGCGGGACACCACACGTGAGATCCCAGGGGGATGGAGAACAATCCACCAGAACCACACGTGGGTTCTCCCTGCCAGGAAGGAACAGAACCATTCAAGAATGATCCCGCCCACCACAGCTTGGTCCCACAAGCTGGTCACTAACATTTCGTGGTCAACGGTATCAAAGGCAGCTGACAGATCTAACAGGACCAGAAGAGCTGAACAGTCCTGATCCAACTCACGGCAGAGGTCGTCGACCAAGGCTACAAATGCAGTCTCAGTGCCATAACCTGTATGAAAGCCAGACTGTGAAGGATCCAGAAAGCTGGTCTGGTCCAGGGGTGTCTGGAGCTGCTGAGGCACTATCTGTTCAGTAACCTTCCCTAAAAAGGGAAGGTTAGAGACTGGCTGATAACTGACTAGGGAGTCAACATCCAAAGATGGTGTTTTGAGCAATGGGCGCACTAGGGCCTCCTTGAGGCACCCAGGCATCCTGGCCTCCCACAGGGAGGCATTTGGTATTTTCAGATGTTACGAGATCACGCTCAACCACAGTCAATACCCTGTGGTGGGGAATGGTCCCGTAATGTCTGTTGGGGAACCGGAAGTTCCCCTCCAGATGTTTGCCACGGTCAATCGCAGCGGGGAATCACATTCACCATGTGATCAGCAGAACCGGCGGGGCCAGCGCTGATCGTGTGGTGAATGTGATTCCCCACCGCGATGAAGGGGCCTGTCTCGTCTGGACGGAAACCACGGCCCGGAATCCCCAGTGGAATTCCAGGCCATGGTCAATTCAGGTGAGCACTGTGGCTGCATTGGCCGCGGCGCCTGCCCATCTCCCCAGAGGGCAGGCACCGGGGGAGCGTGGGGGGCCAGGGCCAAGCGGCCGCACACTGCACCGTGCGGCCCCGCCCCCTCCCCGATTCCCCGCCGGGATCAGCTGGCACGTCTGTTGGACGTGCCGGAGTGATCCCAGCGGGGAATCATTTGGGTGATTCTGGGACGGGACGAATGCTGCCCCGTCTCGTCTGAAATCACCCATTGACTACCCCAGCCAGCAGTGGCCCCAATGTCTCCTGGCTGGCCTTCTTCAAAGCATGCCAGTTTCTGTGGCCTAGGGTACAGAAGGGTGTGTTGGTGGTGTGGCTAAGACAAGATCCAACTGCCTCTGACTTTTTCCAGTCCAATGGGTCAAGTTTCCAGTCACAGAGCTGAGTAGCCATTCAGTGTGAGAACAAGCAAACGCTGAATTCAGGATCACCTGGGATGTAGTTTAGTGCCTTAACCACGGAGATACCCCATCACATTTAATGTGGAAAAGAGTAAAAGGACATAAATTTGTCTCAATAAAATTATGTTAAGTGTACATTACAAATTGTCTTGCCTAATGTCACAATTGTCTATGATCAGTTTAGCAGGGTTGTGTCCATCTAATAAAGCTGAAAGCCTCTTGTGATTAAGCATTTTCAAATCAATCATTGTAAGCAATGGATTCTTCTTTCAAAGATAAAAAAAAAATGCTGTTTAGCTGATATGAGTCTAGAGAGAGGATGTGGCTGACGTGTCCCAAAAGTGACTGATGGAGACAAAGTAGTTCACATGATATCTTTCACCAGAGGGTCCAATAAAAGAGATCATGTGAACTACTTTGTCTCCATCTAGCAGATATGAAGCAGATATGTGGTGGTGGTAGCACCTGCAGCATTCAGCGAGGTTGGGTCATTGTACTCGTTTGTGTGCAAACTTATAGTAAATGACAGTCCCTGTCCCAAGCTTACGCACAAGACACAACAGCTGGATGAAACAAACAAGAGGGTGAGGAGGAATGGAAGCAGGGAAAGGGACAGTAGCAGAATAAATAGTATATTGTAGCACAGACAAGTTACAACCCTGCTCCAATGCCCGCTGAAGCAAAAGAGAGTTTTGTGTTGACTCTAGTAGGCAATGGATCACACTGTGTATTCTGCCATTATGGCAGTCTGCGAAAGGAGAGTTTTGAAGGGTGGTTGGAGGGAAGGTATTGGTGGCTAAATGTGTTTTACTGGAAGATTTTCCATTGAATCTAGATAGCTGTTCCAAATACCATCAAACCCATATACAAACTCAGTTGCATTAACGTGCATACACCCCTTCAGTTATACTAACAAACACATACCCACCCCCACCCCCATCTCTGATAGGTCTGATGGCTGCTAAGGAAGTTCCTACGTGGCTGCTACTTCAGCTCAGTAACTTCAGCAGGCCCTCTTCGTACTGCCCTAATATGCCCCTGTCGTGGATCAAAAGATGCACAGACCACCTGCTCAGTGAGAAATCCTTTCGTCATGATGTCCCCCCTCCCCACCAGTCCTGGCCCAGTCTTACCAACTCCTTGCTATGCATGCAATGCTGGTAGGCTGGCAGTGTAGGTGATTTGTGTATGTTACCCTCCTCCCCACATTCTGCCCCCAGTCTGGCTGATAAGAGACCGTCTGTGAGCTAGAGACTGGATTTGCTCCCAAATAGAGTAGTTGTGCATGCAACGACAATGCTGTATTCTAAAACTGGGCCTTGCATGTGTCTCTTAAAAAGCATTTGAATTGTTACAAAAAATACAGTTAAAGTAGTTGAAGAATATCAATATTTCATAAAAATTCAGATTTCTCTTTTTGAATCAGTAAAACTTTTTTTCTAAGCAGGATGATACAACCAGCCTAATAGCAATTAAGCTGACCTCCCACTTTCCCACCCCACTGTGCTTATTTTGCTCTGAGCAATGATGGGTTGCAAACTGGCTGCCAGTATTGCAGTGCTGTGAAGCTTCACAGAATTAAAAAAATCAAATCCTTCACTTCACAAATTAATAAACTATACCACTAAGATACAGGAGGGGCTAAGCCAGCTCATCTAGCAGGTAACAAGCAGTCTTATTTCTATAGAGAATAAGTATCTAAGAATCATATAACCACAAATAACCTATTCGATTCTGTCGATGTTCAGGGGCAATGAACAAAGTCTATATACTGGAACCACAGCCAGTTTAATAAAGATTGGATCATGGAATATATTTTTGCAACAGCTGTGAACTGGAGCCTGCAGCTCTTACGTTCCCTGTGAAATTCATAAGCATTCTGTGTGTATTTATGGAGTGCTGGATAGACCCTGAAGTGTTACTTTTCAACCAACCAAATTTGGGTTCTATTTTATGACAAGGACTCATATCTCCGGCTTACCACATTCCCTTTGATGGTCTCTCAGCCTCCCCTCACATCAATATAGGATCTTGCTAGAGTGGTGCTTGTTCTAAAATATAAATTCAATTTTGAAAACTCTCATTACAGAGACTATTAAATGATCTTATGCAGCCTTACATAGTCCATGTAAATTGATATGAACTGTTGATAAACAACTACCTTCCAGAGCTCTTTTAAGGGACATGTCCAAAATTCCAGTCTGCTGCACCACACCAAATACGAGAAGTGCTTTAAAGTTGACTGCAAGAGACAGTGAGAGAGGAATCCTCTGTAATGAAAAGAACACCCTTCTGATACAGGAGCGTAGCTAGGTAGGAATGGGCCCTGATGCAAAAGATGGAATAGGGACCCCCACACCCTCCCTCAGTGCTAGGGGATGCAGCTGCACCAGGGAGTATACATAGTCTGCTCACGTTTGTAAACCCTTGTGTAGTTGTGCTATGTGTCTCACCATTCTTTACCTACTTAGGGACAAAAATTCTCATTGCTAAGCAGCAGGGCTTGGTGGTATAATGGTGAGGTTCCTTGCTCAGGAACCCAATGGTCATGTGTTCTGCTGTTATCAAGTAGGAGGGACAAAGGCTGTCCCTTTAGAAATTTTTGGTGGTGCTGGCCGTGGAAGGTTTGCGTCCATTCCTGTGCGTGGGCCCCAGATCCAAGAGCCCGAGCACCCTTCTTTACCTACTTAGGGGAAAGAATTCTAGTCACAACAGGGCTTGGTGGTATAGTGGCAAGGCTCTTTGTTATTCCCCTGTTCTTCTCCTGTTGTCAAATACAACAGAAAAAGGTTGTACCTTTAGAAAATGTTGTTGTTGCTGGCCATGGAAGGTTCGCATCAGGCCTGGATCCCGAGCACCCTTTTTTATCTACTTAGGGACAACAATTCTAGATACTAAGAAACAGGACTTGGTGGTAAGTGGCAAGGCTCCTTTCTCACCAATTCCCTCTTCTGCTGATGTCATCGACTAGGAGAGAAAAAGGCCGTACCTTCAGAAAATGTTGTTGGTGCTGGCCATAGAAGGTTTGCGTCCATTCCAGTGTATTGGGCCCGGATCCTAGAGCCCGAGAACCCTTCTTTACCTGCTTAGGGACAAAAAATCTAGTTACCAAGGCAAGGCTCCTTGCTCAGGAAACCCATGGTCTACTGCTGTCATCTAGTAGGAGAGAAAAAGGCCATACCGTTAGAAAATGTTGGTGCTGGCCATAGAAGGTTTGCATCCATTCCACTGTATCGGGCTCAGATCCTAGAGCCCAAGCACCCTTCTTTACCTACTTAGGGACAAAAATTCTAATTTTTATACTGCAGGGTTTGTTGGTCTAGTGGCAAGGCTCCTTCTTCAAGAAACCCATGGTCTGCTGCTGTCATCGAGAAGGAGGCCATACATTTAAAAAGCTGTGTTGGTCATGGCCCTGGAAGGTTCATGTTGATTCCTGTGGAAGGGGCCTAGAGCCTGAGCACCTCTCTTTACCTGCTTAGGGACAAAAATTCTAGTTTCCAAGGCAAGGCTCCTTGCTCTATTGCTGTCATCTACTAGGAGAGAAAAAGGCCAAACCATTAGAAAATGTTGTTGGTGCAGGCTGTAGAAGGTTTGCATCCATTTCTGTGTATCTTGCCTGGATACACATTCAGTGTATCCAGTGTATGTCCATTCCGGTGCATAGTTCCCTGATCCAAGAGCCTGAGCACCCTTCTTCACCTACTTATGGAGAAAAATTGTAGATATCGACCAGCAGGTCTTGGTGGTCTAGTTGCAAGGATCCTTGTTCGGGCAACCCATGGTTGTGGGTTTTAATTTCCTGTTGTCGAGTAAGAGAGAAAAAGGCTGTACTTTTGGGAAATTTTGTTCGTGCTGGCCGTGGAAGATTCGTGTCAATTCCTGTGTATCAGGCCCTCATCCAAGAGCCCGCGCACACTTCTTTACCTACTTAAGGGCAAAAATTCTAGTTACCCTGCAACAGCAGTTGGTGGTCTAGTGGCAAGGCGCTTTCATCCAGAAACCCATGGTCACTGGTTCGAATCCCATCTGCTGCTGCTGTTGTCAGAAACAAGAGAAAAAGGCCATACCTTCAGAAAATTTTGTTGGTGCTGGCCATAGAACGTTCTTGTCAATCCCTGTGTATCAGGCCTGGATCCTAGAGCCCGAGCACTCTTCTTTACCTACTTAGGGACAAAAATTCAAGTTACAAAGCAGCAGGGTTTGGTGGTCTAGTGGCAAGGTTCTAATCACCTTTTCTGCTGCTGTTGTCAAGTAGGAGTGTCCATTCCTGTGCATGGGGCCTTGAGCCAAGAGCCCGAGCTCTACTGTAGGTATGCCCTTGCAAATCAAAATGTACACAAGATATTATTATTACCATTCTTTTTTTATTCAGAAATTCCAGAATTTCTCTTATCCTGTTAAAGCCATCATTTATCAGTTTATCTTGATCACTGAATTGAACATTTAGAAATGTAAAGAGAAGAAATATTAATCAAGGGGTGTGTTTAAACAAAACGCGTCCATGCATGCCCTCCCCATTTATTTTATTTATTTATTTATTTATTTGCATTTCTATGCTGCCTCCTCATGCCCACGGCATCTCAGGGTGGCTAACAATACAATAAAACAATAAAATACATTAAAAACTGACATCAATTTAAAAATAATTTTAAAAAACCCAACCCTAACCATACCCTCCAATTCCCCCAAATTCCCCACCCCACCAACCTACCCCATTTACCCCTCCCTCCCCACCTCCCCTCCAAAGGCCTGGGCAAACAGCCAAGTCTTGCATGCCCGCCAAAAGGCGAGCAGACCTGGGGCCAGGCGGGCATCCTTCAACCATGGCCCGACCACCAAGAATGCCCTCTCCATGGTGGCCCCCAGATAGGCGCCCCCAGTGGATCGGAGGGTCCGTCCTGAGTCATGGAAGGCGAGGCGGTCCCCGAGATAAGAGGGGCCGAGACCATATAGGGCTTTGTATACCAATACTAACACCTTGAACTTGGCTCAGTATGCTATAGGCAGCCAGTGCAGAGAACGGAGCATTGGTGTAATGTGCTCACGGCAACCCATCCCCGTAAGGAGACCTGACGCCGCATTCTGCACCAGCTGCAGCCTCCGAACCAATATCAAGGGAAACCCCACATAAAGCGCAGTAGTCAAGTTTATGCGTCCAACTGCTTGTGTAATGGTGGGGCATGGGTAGGTGCACTCCTGTGACCCACGCAGCGGCCATTCATAGTCATGCACGTAGCATGCCTGAAAAATCCAGAGTGCCCTGTGCAGGCCAGGGTGACTACTTCTGTGGATGTCTGGGAGCTGCTCATTTGAAGCACTCCCCATGCACATTGTGTGCTTGGGAAGCCCGCAGCCATGCCACTCAGTAGCCAGGGACACACACACACACACCCGGTGGTGCTAGTTTAAAAACACCCATACAGTTCACTGTTCTTAAAATGCAGCCCAGGCCTCTTTAGCACAAATGACACTGCGGGGAGACCACCTTCTGGAAACTTGTTTGCAGGTGCAGGGGACGCTAAAAAAACCAAACCCCGTTGCTTCTAATACATGGAGTAAACCATCTTGAAATCATAACCAGCAGTCATACTTCAGGCTTGGTCATCAGTGTTGCTTGTGGGAGACATTCTACTTGCATAAGCAAGGAACATGTCAAATACTTCCATAAGGCCAAAGAGAGTGCTCTCTGGGGCAGCCTCCTAATCACTTACCAATCTGCTGGAGGGGACAGGAGTAGGGTTACTACCGCTCCAGGTTGATCTGGAGATCCCAAGCTCTGAAAAGAGTCCCAATTTCATGAGGTCACATTAGAAGGGGGATGGGATGAAAAGGTTCTCTTGCTCTTTTTCCAATGTGGCTCTCCCCCCCTGCCCCCCACACCCAAAGCAGCGTTGTGATATCACTACCTCAGAAAGGGGCAAGGTAGTTCTTTTGTTCAACCCCTGTTCTGGCATGGTCCTGCCCTTTGGGAAGTGTAGTATCATCATGAGGTGGACAGTGACTTTGCCAGAAGGGAGAGGGAGATCAGTTGCCCTTTCCTTTTCTGTATGGCCCCACTTCTTTTCAGATCAAAGAGCTTTTAAACGTAGCATGCCTGTGCAGTGTGCAGGACTGTTGCCCTGTCTCAGCCCCCTGGGCAACAGTCCTACACAGGGGTGCTACCTTTAAAAGCTTGAACAGCACCCTGTAGCACATGGAGGACTGGATTAGCCTTTATACCGACTACACTATAGAATAAGGGCCTCCAGCCTATAGATGGCAGACCATGCTATAATATGGTAAAGTGACCAAGGGTGCTGAGGGCAGCCTTCTCTGCACCCCAGACTGTAGGGTGGCTAGATATGCAAATTTTAGGTGACACTTATGAGAAATACAGGTTGTAGGACTGCACTGGAGTCAATGCAGCCCAGCAACCTGTATTTCTCATAAGTGTTCTCTAAAATTTGCATATCTGGCCACCCTACCAGGCGGGGCAGGAGTCTCCCTGCTGCCCCTCCTCCAATGATAGTGGGAACTGCGGAGTAGGAACCAAAGTTACCACATGGTGTTGCATATCCTCCAATATTTGACAGGGAGAAATAGATACACTTCGTGGCACCCCATATTTGCATAACTTTGCATGCAGTTATTAATTAGTTTAATTAAGTATTTATATGAAAAATTGTAACAGTCCACTGACTAACTTTTGGGTTGAGCTGTAAAAAAAAGGATGTCTGTGTGAGAGACTCTGTGTACACACATGTTTGTATGTACAGGGCTGATGGTTCATGTTAACATTCAGTCTGTTAAAAAGTCAAAATTCTCAAATGGGTTCATTGAATTGACTCTAAAATTTTAGTTTTAAAGTCACTTGGAGGATCCCAGGTAGAAGCAGCCACAGTGACAGTCTCTTTCAGGAGCTAAAGAATCATCTCTCACAAACACACCCATACCCCTCCTACCTCTTTTAGTTTTCAGCTCCGTCCTGCCTAAGTGTTGTCTTTCTTTGTTCTTTGATAGCCCTGCTTATCCCAAGCTTGTTAAAGTGAGAAAAGGTACCCCACCCCAAGTGCCTACCAATGAATGAGTCAGGGCCTCCAGTCTCAATTCCATTTTCATTTCATTTACCCTCAGCTAGTTCTTTCTCCAGCTAGATGAATGAGGTGTTAATGATCCGCATTGTCTTGTGAAACTCGTACAAACCAAACAGTGCTGGAGCCTGGTACAAGATAACAAAACCCATTAATATACTGGGCAAAAAGGTACTGCTGGGGGGTGTTGCCTGGTGGGAATGCTTAGTTTGAGTCAGAGTGACCAGACTCAAGCTCCTTATAGAGCAAAGGCAGCCTTGCTAGTATGTACAGTCCTTTTCATTGAAAATGTATAACAGAAGTAAATCTCTGCATAACACAAGTACTTTCCTTCCATTATAATAGCGGGATAGCCACAGCTAAAAGCCACAGTCAAACCGCAAGAGGTGGAGCTATGAGGGGAGCATTATTCTGGACCCTGTGGGCTGGCTTTGGTGAGAAAGTGTTGACAGTGACTCAGTGAACTGCAGACTCTTCAGGGGCGGGCTGGAGTCTATTAGGCACCTGACTGGATTGGGTGGGGAGAAAGCTGGCAGGAAAGGGAGGAAGAGTGGAAGCCTCGCTGTATAGTTTAGCATGGGGACTCTATAACCTTTAATCCTCCCTTCCTCTTTGCACTGGGAATTCAGATACCTAAATTATACCGCATTCACACCTGACACCTGGCGTTACTAAAATCACGTGCAGACACATGAGAGCGGAAGAACCTGATGCTGGCAGCAGAGTCGGTGCAAACGGGGATCTGCTATGTTTAGCTTCATGCATGACAGGGTGCAAAAATCCAGCTCTGTAAATCCAGCATGAGCAAAGCCAGGGCAGAGTCCCATTCGACGCAGCAGATCCCCGTTCGCACTGGCTCTGCTGCCATCATCAAGCTCCTCCCCACTGCCATGTCTTTGCCTGCGCGTCATTTTAGTAACACCAGGCATCAGGTGTGAATGCGGTATTACTCTTGCCTACTGCCTGGGTGTGCTGTAAGGAAAGGATATCTCTGCAATCTCTCTTCCAACACATTCACACAGGCACTGTACTCTGGTTTATTTCAAGCATTGGTGTGCTCTGCTTGGTCTCTACTTGCAACTGTTGGTGGGATTCCTTTGTTCAGATGGTTGGGGGAAGGACAGGTCCTGCAGTGGTGCAGGGGGTGGGACTGGACGAGGGCTGATGTGGCAGCAGTTGTTACCGCACCGCAAATCCATTCCACCATTTCGGAATTGCCAGCTTCACACCATGACTTTTTTACAGACATTCCGCTAAATCCGCCGGCATTCTGCAAATTGTGAAATTGTGGAAAAATTGCGGAAACTGTCGGAAAACCACTGTTCTGCTATTTTGTGGTGCTGGCGGAATGGCGGAAGTAGCGAAAAGGTCATGTTTCCACTATTTTGTGAAGCCTGTGGAAGTAGCGGAATGAAATTAGCGGAACTGCAGAAGTAGCAGAATGAAACTAGCGGAATGAAAGCCTCTGCCATGCCATACCACTAATTGCGGAAATGCTGTTTCCGGCGGAATTAGCTACCGCTGCGACATTCCGTTACAGCCCTAGACTGGACTAGATGACCCTTGGTGTCCATTCAGGCCTTGCGATGCTATGACACACAAAGACAGTCATAACACAACTTTGTAGCTAGCTGGGGAGCGGGGGTAGGAGCAAAACTAATTTCTGGGAGAAGAGAATCTCTTACAAGACTGCCAGCTAGAATTCTTTACCAAAGAGACCGGGAGTGAAGTGAGAAAAAACTATCAAGCTATTTAGATGCTTACCTACACAGGAGTGTCAAAGCTTTTCAGCTTCCCACCTTGTTGTTTGCAACACATTGGAGCACCTGTCATCAAAGGAGTTTGGGCTTCAAGGATGTGTTTGTATTTTTTCAGAGTATGTCTGAAAGCCTTTGGTTTAGAAGTGGAGGCAGGATCTAGCCAAATGTCAGGAAAGAGGAGATAAGGGAGTTCAGATATTTGGGCAGAACAGAATCTACCTCAATAGATGATTTTGCTAGGAAATTAGACTGGGATGCTACTATAAAAGGTGTTTTTTATTATAAAAACTAACCAGAAAAAACAACACTAGGAAAGGCTAAGTATAAGTACAGGTAGCAGCTGACTCAGATTATATTTACAAAGTTATAGCAAAAATACAGAAATCCAGAATATTTTCAGTAAACGTCATCCCATTTTTTAATCCACTGTTTATGTATTGCTTTGTTCAAATAAATAATGAATGGTTAGTTGACTCAAACTAAAATTTGTGTGATTTGTTTGGTCTTTACCTAAACGAATCGGAGTTCTGCACGCAGTAGCCCATGGTGGGGAAAACGTTGAGATGTTCCAAAATATATCGGTCAGTAAAATATGTATTCCCAAAATTAAAATATACAAAGTATATATGAGATAAAAATAATCCAAAATATATGGTGCAGGCTGCCTTAGCACTTGAGCAAAAGAAAAGACGGAAGTATGCAAATTGGTGTATATATCAGAGCTGGACAATAGACGCAAGCAGCACAGTGCACTTCACATTGCACTCACCTTTGCTTTCTGAAAGAAAAATATAACTACAGAAGATGGTTTGATAACATAAAAATGTATAACACTGTTGTATGTGTCTACTTCCTCTGGAATATAAAGATATCTTCCTTCCATAACAAGTCCAAAAAGATGTCATTTTCCAATGCAGAGCTCTTGACCATATATACCTCTTTGAAATTAAACTGCAATGTTACACATACACTCTCTCGCACCAGGGAGCAAATGCAATAACTATCTCTCAATTTGCAATGCCCCCATTTTGATAAGGACACTGAGCAAACAGCAGCACGATGCCTGAAATAGAAATTGAAGTAATTTTCCTTCTGATGCTCTATTTGTATCCTCCCAATTCTGCTTCACACCAACTTAACTTATTTTCTATCGATGATGATCTCTTCGTGATTTTCTCAAAATACATAGTTCAAAAACTTGACCTACTTAAAATTCAACTGGATAACACAAGCTTGTCCCCACAGCATGAAAGAAGATGACAGACACAATTTTTGGGGTGAAAAGGCCGCAATTCTTTATTGAACTACAGCTCAGCCTGGAAGAGTGGTAAAAAACCCAACAACAATCCCCCCTAAAAGTAGCAGGTCCATTAGCTTCCAAAATTCCTGGGGCAGGCACCACTGCCCCATCATAAACCAACCAGGACCCAGATCTAACCCGGTCTAGAGGGAGGGGTGGCCAGTGCAGCCGAGCCAAGGATCAGTGGTGTCCTACTTAGCTGGTGCTGTTGGCCATACCCTCGGGGCTAGGGGTGAAGTTGTGGGTCAGTCGCCCCCTGAACAGCTGTCCTCCAACCCCCACCTCTTAAGAGGTGCCTCAATTAATTTCCATTCAATACTGTTTCCAGTTCCCAAATGCCTTCATTAGGTTACCCAGAACCTTGGACCTCCACTGTCACTTTAACTTAGAGTTGTGACAATAATTAACCAGCACCCTTCTGGCACAAACACATAACTAATAGGGTGATGACACTACAGGGAAGGTGAAAATGCCTGATTCGCTGCCCAGACGATCACCATTTGAACCAGGAAAAATTCCTTCCCAGTCCCAATTACGGCGACCAGCTAGTGCCAGTCCAAGAGGGTGTGTGTGTGTTCAGGCTCCCCACACAAATGCTCAGACTTCTGGGCCCCACCCTTTGTCCCCTTTATAAGCGGAGGGCGGGAGGTGCTCTCAGCGTATTCCCCCTCCCATCCTGAAGTCCCCAGCTCAGCACAAAATGCGCCAACTTGACAGTGCATGCTGCACATCTAGCAGTGGATCTGCTGGCTCTCAACCCATGCCACCTCCTTTCTGAAAAGCGTATGAGGACAAGGCCCCTCCCCCAACAGGTGCATGTGAGGGGAAGGGAATTCTGCAAGTGAGGAAGATACAGCAAATGTATGGCCTGATTCTGATCTCCCACTCATTGTTGTAAATCAGAAGGAAACTTATTAAATTGGAGGTGTTATTCAAGTGTAAGGCCTAAGGGAACTGGCTGATAATTACTTTTGTGGCATTGACAAATGCATGTGGTGTTTTATTTTTGTTATATTAAAAAGGAAACAAGCATGTGGCAAGATTGTCAGCTGCACATATTGAATAATACCTTTCAGTGTAAGCAGTTCCACTGAGGTAAGGCAGTATATACCATGAGTAGATGCTATTCAATATGAATTAAGATCTCACAGTCCATCCCAAAGGAATATGTAGGGCATGGATCAAAATAAGACTGTAGTACTATGTGGTCTGTATTAGGTCTAAAACGAATGCTTCACATACATTCAATTGCTTCTTAATTTGGTCCATTCATGAGTGAAAGGAAGACAAAGGTGCTCTTTGGCCTCTGTCTTCATTTCCTCAGCTGAATCTTTGCTTCATTTATTTCGTTTCGGTACTGTGGTGGCTTCAGTATATTGTTTTCGGTACTGTCGTTCACTTTGTTTTGATAGTCTTGCACAAAAGCATGGTGCTCAACAGTACAACTGTAGACCATGCTGATGCACAATGATGCTGTTGTGCTAACAGTAATAGTGCAGTAACAGCATTGTGCACCATGCTGCTTCACAGTGGTACTGAAGCAAAGCAAGTACCAAAAATAAAATACCAAATAACGGTATCAGCAAATGTACAAATAATGCATGGTGCATGAAGATGTATTCAGATATTCAGTTGGCCATCCAAGTATTTGAATAACCCCCTGCAAATGCAAAAAGGTGCCTAGTATTTCCATTTTACTAGCTCTGGTAATAATGATTCCCTCTGTGCACATTGCAGTTTCCCATAAGCTGTTTCCCAGGACACCTCTGTTCGCTCAGTCAAATCCAGGTACTCATTTAAGTGTGAAATTTTTCAAAATGCTTAATTGCCATTTTAAAATGTGACTTTTAGCATTCCGCTGACTTTTAGTGAGATTCAGGTGCCCAAGTACCTATGTCCCCACTGGAAATTTTACTTTTAAAGACTATTTGAGTATAGAGTAACCATTGTTCTAGCTCTGTCCTTGTCCCTTTCTCATTTTCTCTGATTTGAATCCAGTCATGTGGACTTGCTGCTGCGGGCACTGAATCTTCTTCCTCTTCACTATATTCTGGCTGCTTTTCCTGGCTAGGGCATTACTCTGCGCTGTAGGGATGGCATCAGGAAGGTTCCTTTTATAGGCACGGCATGTAGCTGTGCTCCACCAAGACCCTTCTGGACCTATCCCTTTCAGCATGGGATAGATCCATGGTTGGGGGGATGGGTAGAAAATGGAAAGGAAGAGTGGGGCTGGAGGACCTGGGTACAGATAGTTTGTGGGCAGAGTGGAAAGGGTCAGACTGTAGGCCCAATGGGTGTGCTATGGTGTGGGGGAGGAACTGGCATAATTAAGAAGTGCCATACTGAGTCAAACCAATGGTCCATCAAACCCAACATCCTGTCTCCGACAGTGGCCAATTTTAGCTGCATGGGAGAAGCATCAGCAGTCACAATGGGCAATCCATTCCCTGTTGATCACTTCCTGACAGAAAGAAGTTCCCATCTTGTAATCTACTTGGCTAATAGCTGTTAATGGACCTATTCTCCAAGAACTCATCCAGTTTTTAAACGCAGCTATATTACTGGCCCTGACTACCTCCTCTGGCAACAAATTCTACCATTTAACTGTGCGTTGAGTGAAAAAAAATACCTTCTTTTATTTGTTTTACATCTGCCACCAGTTAGTTTCATGTAGTGTCCCCTAGTTCTAGTACTACTTGAGAGGGTAAATCAGTTCCCCATCTACTCTTTCCACTTCACTCAAGATTTTATAAACCTCTATCATATCCCTTCTGTCTTCTCTTCTCCAAGTTGAAGAGCCCCAACCATTCAAGCCTTTCTTTGTATGGAAACTGTTCCAAAACCTTAATAATTTTTGTTCTCCTTCTCTGCACCTTTTCAAGTCCTACTATATCTTTTTTGTGATGGGGTGATCAAGAATTGCACACTGTACTCAAGGTGTGGTCGCACCATTGATTTATATAGGGGCATTAGTCAAGTCAAGTTTATTCTGCGTGGCTAGAGGCCATTGCATATAAGGATATACATCAGACAAACAAACATCTTTATAAGGAGAACACATACATAAATAATAAAATATGCACATCAAATAATGAGATAGTACATATAAAATAACTAGCTAATAGGATAAAACATATACAAAACCTACCCAAGTGGTATGAGGAAATAATCAAAAGGGAATATGTTTACACAATCCCTAAAGGTATAAGGGGAGTACCCCTGTAAAACCTTACGATCCATGGTCCAAGAGTACAAGGACAAAGTTACAATAAGGGTTACTCCGGCCCTAAGGCCTCTATTACAGTGTGCCTGCTGCTACATCCCTCACAGTCTCTACCCTCAAAGTGGAAGGGTATGCCATCACCTGTTTCATTACGAGTAGTTCGCCTGCATAAGTTTACCAAGCAGGGGTAAAACTGAATTTAATACTAGGAAGAATCATTCAGAGTGATGGCCAAATTACATTAGGCTTCAGAATAACAGTCGTATCTCATCTAAGCTTTTCAAAGGCAAACTTAGACTAAGAAGTAATGGGGCGGGGGGGGGGGGCCCTCTGAAATCCAAATAATTCTTCCTATAGTGAAATCCGCACGATAAGAAAGATGCAACATTCTTAATATTCTAAGGGTCTGATCCATCCAAGAGCCTACCCAAAAGCATAGAATCCGACCTGCCATGAAAACTTCCCAGCAATGCCGCCAAGTATCTTTCCCTTGGCACATCATAGAGATGACAGTGTAAAATAATGTGGCCCACAGTCTCAGTGGTGGCATTATCAAAGGGGCATAACCTTTCAGCGAAAGGGATACCCTGAAAGCGTCCCTCCAACACCTGTGAGGGCAAGGTGTTTATCCGGGCACAGAAGAATAGTTGTTTAGTCCTCGTTGATATTACAGCAGTTAGGTATTCCGCCATATACCCAGATTTGGGTACCCAATCTATGTAAGCGTTGACATGGGGGGAGATGTTTACCTTGCCAATCTCCAGCTGGCATGCTATGTCAGAGGCTCTAGTCAAAACCTCCTTCCTTACTGCTCCAGGAAGTTTATGGGAAAGATATTCTTTAGATAGTCCCATTTCCTTAAGTTGCCCCTCTATTTTAGAAACCTATGGGCTAACAAAGGTATCTTCACTAACCTCCTTTAATAAGTCTGGGCACTGACTGGAAAAGATTTTACACCAAAAATTTCAGGGTTTGCTCAAGAGCCGCCTGGTGCCAGTTTTTTTGACCAAGCTCCAGCCTTGCAATGGCATGTGGGGTACCTTTCGGGTTTCCGAGCAGGTCCATGAGGAACCTATTTTGGGTTGAGTTGATACCTTGTGAGGAGAAGGGGCCCCAAAGCTCTGCCCCGTATAACATTTGGGCTCTGACCTTGCTGTTATGGACCTGTACTGCTGACCTTAATGCACTTCTTCCTTGACGTGTAAAGAAGCCATAAATGGAGCAGGAGGGGCCCTTAGCCGCTATAACCGCTCTTAGCACATGCTCTCTCCAGGTGCTGCTCTTGTGGAATAACAGTCCTAACTATCGAAAGGATGTTACCTGCTGGAGCGAGTGGCCCTCTATAATCCACTGATGGTGTTTCTTCCTATTGGTAAAAGCCATGACCTTGGATTTGCTATAGTTGATGGTTAATTGATTGGCTTTACAGAAAGCAACGAAGGCATTCAATTGCCTGATCAAACCTATGCGCATTTGGGACATTAGCGCAACGTTGTCTGCATAACACAGGCAAGCAATTACCCTAGAAGCCAGTCGTGGGGGGCAAAATTTGGGGTCAGCCATTGCCATAATCATTTCATTAATATAAAGATTAAAGAGGGCTGGGGCTAACACACAGCCCTGCCTGACACCAACTATAGTACTTATTGGAGGGGTGACATGACCCTGTCGATCAACCCTAATCACTAACAAAGAGTTATCATATAGTGCATAGATAAGGCTAAGCAATCTTCCATTGATAGAGGTCTTCTGGAGTTTCTTTCAGAGAATCCCTCTATCCAAGGAATTGAAAGCGGCCTTAAGGTCTAAAAAGGCCACATAAAATACGCCATTTCAACTTATATAGGGGCATTATGATATTTTCAGTTTTATTCTCTATCCCTTTCCGAATAACTCCTAACATTCTGTTTGTTTTTTGGCCGCTGCGGGAAATTAAGCGGAGAATTTCAATGTATTGTCATTTCAAGTGAAAGGTTCCTTTCCCCTCCTCAGGGGTTTTACCAGCTGCTCTGTTCTTCTTTCATTTGTGGGCTAGAATGGGCACGAATGAGTGTAACACTGGGTGCTGCCACATGAGTTGGGGCGGGCCCAATCCCCTGTACACCGTGTGGAAAGCAATTCCAGGCACCACACTTTGGTGCCAGTGCAGAGAGAAGGGCAGACAGTCCACCCCCTCCTGCAGGAAAAACTGGTGGTGGACCTCTGCTGAAGGTCCAACATGCCTGGGAGCAGGCTAAGGTGCCAGCCATGTGTGTGAGTGCCCAGCCCTAACGTACCAACCCTCCCTTGACCCACCCGCTCTCCTGTCCATGGCCATGATGTGGCCATGTGCAACTGGTGACAGCACCCACAGCTCAAAGCCCCAAGGTGGACATCACTGTGGGCCAGGGCAGATCGAGACCAGGTCCACGAGTGGCAGCAGGCTACCACACATTGAGCAGACTTACCCCACTTTGGGTAAGGTTACTATGTGTTGTGTCCCCAGCCTTTTTTGGAGGATGCAGGGCATAGTGGCCAGCTGCCCAACCCTACCCCTGGGTGGGGTGAACATCCGGTGACCACCGGACACACAATAATCAAATTTTCCATAGTCATTTCAGCCGTGTTGGTTACATGTGGTTGTTCATCTGCATCTGTGGTTGCTGTGACTGGACTGAACAGCCTGTTTGGTATTCTTTAATAATAATCGTTACTAATTATTTTTATTTCTGAAGTGCCCCACTGCCAAATGGCACTCAAAGTGCTTCATAACATAATATAAAAAACAATATTAAAATCCATTTAAAATACAAATCCATGTAAAAACAATTTAAAAGGGGATGGTAATGAGGGAGGAGAAAACACATGAAGGGGAACCAGCAGCGAATCTTAAAAAGCACCTGGAGAACAAATAGTTTTCAGGTGCTTTATATGCCCTTAGGCCAGTGAATGGAGCAGCACAAAAGGCTAAGAGAATGATGGGAAGTATAAACTGAGAAATGAAATACAAATAAGTTAGTGCTGTAAAAATGATTGCACAGGTCTCATCTAAATCAGGCGGTGCATAGGGGTGCGTTCCCATGGATCCCCCACCCACTTCCACCCATCTCCACACATGGAGCATCTGCCATTGGCATCCATTGCTCTGTGCGTGGGTGATGGGTGCGCACGCACCTCCACCCACCAGCCACGGCATTCGCACGGATACCCATCCATCCTGCTGCACCCGCCACAGCATTCAAATGTGTGCAGGAGGGGGTGGGGGGTGGGGGGTATCTGTGTGAAAAGGGCCTGAATCTGAGTGACTCCAGTAAATATAGTGAGGTGTTAATTCTTAATTTTGTACATGTCAGTATTTTACACTGTGGAAGTGATATAACTAATGTACATTTGTTAACATAAAGAGCTGTCTCCTCCTTGACTTTTTGGAGCATTCTGGTTTCTTGGGAAGAGAACTTCCCAGCGGTAGTGACTCCTAGGAAAAGCCCCATACTAATTCAAAGGAGTGTCTGTGAAAGAGAGGAAAATTCATGTTAACTCTGCTGGTCCTGCAACTGGAAATTGCGGGGCGGTGGTGGTGGTGGTTAGGATGAGCACAAACGCACATTTTCATGAGTATGTGTGTGAGGACTCATTAGTCTCAAACTCAGGGGGCTCCAGGCAGATGCTGTAGACACTATGTTACCAGGTAGTCACTCACAGACCCATTATCCTTATACTTGTGAGACCCTTGGCTTCTGGGTGGCTGACCTGGCCCTGCTCTGCCATTGGCTGCCAGGGGTATAAAAAGAAAGATCAGGTCTAAACAACAGATGATTGGATTTGTGTGCTCCTGTCTAGGCCCTGGTCCAGTCTCCTGCTTTGACCTTTGCCTCCTGAGTCCTGCTCTAACCCCCACCTCCTGCTTGCCTTGGCCTTCCTGACTCGGCTTTCTCAGCTCTTGATGCCTGAATGCCAATTTGGCTTGTTTCTTTGGCTTCAGACTCCCTGGCAATGGCATTGTTCCTGACCATACCATTGTCCTTGGATTCTGACCTTCAGATCTCACCTCACTAGTCTCTCACCTCAATAGTCTTAACACTGACTATTGCCTGACCTAGGCATCAGTGTGTTTGATTCCCACCCACCCCGCACACAAACAGTTATGTTAACATTTTCATACAGGAAGTTCTTCAAGGTAGTTTCTTTAAAGGTGTTTGTGTAATGCTCCAACTAGGGTCTCTAGTTGGATCCTATTCATATTTGGAATTAAAAATATTGAAATTGCTTGACCGACAAATAAAATAGCAGTATACAAATTAGTGAAAAGAACAAACGAGAACTAACAACCCTGAACTGGTACAAATACCTGCACTATTGCACTAGCATGCTGCTACCTCATCAGCTACAAAGCATACTCTTATGAAGTATAGAGTCAGCGACCACAGTGCAGAGGGGGAAACTGGGAGGCACAAAGCGTTGTCCCAAATATGAGAAAGAGTGAGAAAGATTCTTTCTCCAGTTCTCGGGGATTTTACATAATTTCACATCTAAACGCAATGATGAAGAACTATGCCTTATCGTGGGAGGAAGTCAATAGATGGCATGGGTATCATTATGCTATGTAACAACCTACCACTAGATCAGGAATAGACAATGACAGCCAATAGACATGGGGGGTTGGAGTCCCAATCAGGGTATCTGGCTGCTCCAGATTGGGTGATGCCTGCCCATCTAACTGTACTCATGGCAAATACTTTAGAGATCTTTTCCCTTATACTTTGGCAATATATACGTATTGTTTGTAATGCAAATTAGGGTGGAGGCAGAAGTGGTCAGCTCAAATTTCTTTGAATTGAAAAAATATGCCAGATATATATTGTTTGAAAGAGCATATGAATGCCCTCCAGCTCAATAAAGTAGCTCTTACATACTAGTGCCACAATGCTATTATTGCCACCTATATTCCAGATAGAATAGGCTACAACCTGCATCTGCTTGTGTTTTACCATGGCTCTGACTCAGAAAGGCCCTTAACCCCATAAGGATGTGACTAATAAGGCTACCCAGGCCCTTAAGGAATACCCTTGTACTTTGCAGAACCAGGGCCACAATGCTGATGTTAACGAAGAGGGATAATAGTGAGGATTAAATCGTGATACTGATAAGAAAGCAAACTCAGGTGGTGAAAGTTTGCTTTCTGAATATGACAAATATAAATAGTGCAGTGCTAAGGGCATAACTACAAGGGCAGGACATTCCTCCACCATTAAAGTCAATGGGAGTTTTGACATTTACTTCAGTAGATGGAGGATTGTGCCCTGAGCACATGTTCTCAGGAGCCTTCCTGAAACAGGGTATTTACTCTGGAGGAATTACCCTGGAACGACTACCTCCTACTTTCTCTGTTCTCACAAGAAGAGGAAAACAGGGGTTACATAGGGTGATTTCAGACGTGACGATATCACAGTGAACCACGCTCAATTCCGCGTGGTGGCTGTGATAACGTCACGTCTGTTGGGGGAAACGGATGTTTCCCCCCAGATGTTACCACGGCTGGGGATTGCATTCGACACGTGAGCAGCCGAAGCGGGGGGACTGGAGGCCGCCATGTGTCGAATGCAATCCCATGCCGGGGTGAACCCCGGCTTCACGTCTGGTCGGGCGCCACGGCCCGGGATCACCAGCGGGACCCCGGGCTGTGGCGAATCCAGCCCAACGCGGCGGCCTCATTGGCCCCGCCGCCCGCCCGTCTCCCCGGAGGGCGGGCGGCGGGAGCGTGGAGGGGGCGGGACTGTGCGGCCGCACGTTGTGCCACGCGGCCCCGCCCCCTCCCAGATTCCCTGCCGGGATCCCCCCGGCACGTCTGTTGCGGCGTGATGGGGTGACCCCGGCGGGGAATGACTAGGGTGATTTCGGTACGAGGCCAATGGGCCCCGTTACGTCTGAAATCACCCATAGATCTCCCCTTCCCCAATTCCCTTGATTGCAAGTTGCCGGAAACTTCCAGTAGGGAAGAAACTGGTATGGCAAGCAGCAGAGAAGCGGTGTGAGAAATGCACAAAAGGGGGAGTTCTGAGGTTTGCTTGGGAAGCAGAAGACTGGATAAAGAACAGAAACCCTCCTCCCGATTTTTGGGAGAGATATTTCCTTCCCCTCCCCTTATTCTTTTAAACCCAGTGCTCGTGTGAACTCTGGAGGGATTAAAGGGAGCTCGAAGGTAGTGTGTTTACTTGAGGAATGAGACAAGGGCATAAAGTAATCTTAAAAGAAGTGTCTAGAGATCAACTGCATTATTTCATGACTCACTCGGCAAGTGTGTTTCATTGCTAGGTAAATGCCACCCAACTGTGTTCCTCTCCCTGCCAACGATGACAGAAATGAAAAGGAGAAACGAGAAACTCCTGTACCTTTCTAACCCTTCACAAGGAATAAAGTGGCATGCTTTGCAGCAAACACCCTCCAGAAGACCTTGGTAACTGCAAGCAACTCAAAGTCATTTGCTTGCTGTACTCACTAAAGCTCCACATGCCTCTTTTCAAAGCTGTCAAGCATTCAGCATTTTAAAAACCATTTTGCCTTTTGCTTTTAAAGGCAAAAATTGGACCTAACAAAAATGTCCACAACCAGAAAGACATTGAAATGCTTGATTGAACTACTGTATGTGCTCAGTAAGGCATGTCATTTCCAATCCTCTGGATGTTTCCAGCCCAAGAAGTTCCAAATGATTTGGTGTTATGAATAAGGAAAACATTCAAATGCAATCAATAGGAAAAAGAGATTTTCAGTTATTTTTATGTTACAGGTATAAAGATAGGTAGGTGTGTGTGTATATGCTTAAGCTGAAGTTATGAAAAGTCAAACTGCTTTAAATGGCCCACTAAATTCAATGTATGCAGACTCCGCTATAAATGTGTGTAACGATGGGTGTTTTCAGATGGATGTGGGGCTGCCCAGTCTCTGGAGCTGCTCTGGTGGTGCAACCCTGCAACCGCCCACTCCTAGTCCTGCCGGGGTCTGGATCAGATTTGGGCAGCACGCTCTGCTGGCGGTGCCCTGGGATAAAATGGTCTGTAGGAGAGTAGAAATGAATGCACCCCCTCCCCTACATCATAGAGCTGTGGGTGGATCACCCAACACTCCTGACTGCTGCCTACAGCTCTATACCATTGCCCAGGACAACCCCCAGCTGAGAGTGGGGTACAATGGCAAATAATGTATCTCAAATCAGGTCTGATGATGAAGCGGATACAAACTACTATCAGTTCTCGCTGCATTCAAACATTAATTTTAGTGTTCTGAGTTGTTTTTTCTATGAATTCAGTTCGGAGGATATTTGCAGGGACCCATCTTCACTGCATTTTCCCCATTGGCAGCAGTGGATGCGGTGAGCATGGGGCCTTGGATATTTGATTGAATGTTCTGATCAAATAAACAAGAAAACTTGAAGCATCTGAAACAAAATTTCTGGATAACTGAATATTGTTTTGGATATGGATGTCTATCCAAAAATGCAAGTAATATTTTTAAAATAATAATACAAAAATGCTTCTTCATTTGAGCTCTAATCTATAAAAACCACTGTAGAATGGGTGTGTTCTTTCTGTTGCTGATCTTTTCCTCCCCGCTTTTATTCAGAAGACTCTCTGATCACAGGACTAAGCAGTTAACTAAGCGTATTTGCCGATGAAATTCTGGATGTTTGAGAGGCAAGATCCATAATGACATTTATGTACTATTGCTGTTTCAAGAATTCCATCTTATGGAGGGCATTAGTGTCTCTCATGCTCTAATGACAACAAAGAAAATCTTGTGCCTGTAGCTCTATGGCATTTCTTGGGACAACCCCCAGCTGAGACCAGGGTAGATGAAGCACAGCTCTCCTTCCGGCCGGTGGTCCAGATTTGGGTGGCACGCTCCACTGGCAGTGCTCTGGGATGTTCCGGAACATTGTTAGCAGGGCTTGAGTGGATCAGGTGGTGCCTGTTCTGCTTCTGCTCCACCTGCACAACTAGTGGCCTGCCTTTATATGGACAGGCCGCCCGGGTGTGGGGAGGAGCAGAGCCATGGGTGCCATCTGTGTCAACATACCCAGTGTAATCTTTGATGCAGGTCTAATAGGGATAACTTGGGGACGCAGGGATTGATCAAATAACTAACTAAACACATGTTCCTAATTAAAACAACATAATTACTCTTTTCTAATGCATTTAAAAAATAAAAAATAAAATAGAAAATGACTGCGATTTATAATCTAGAGAGAGTAGGTTGCGCTACTGGTCCCAGATGCAAGAACTGGAGGCAAAGTAGTTCTTTTACTGGACTGACTTTGTAAGTCATAGAATGTTCTTATTCAAGAAAAACTAGACAAAGCTGGTGGCAAAATGTTTGGAAGTTGTATAGCAGCTTAATTTGATATACAACATCTAGAGCCTTTGCCAATAGCTTTCTGGGCACAATTCAAGGTGCTGGTTTTGACCTATAAAGTCCTAAATGGCTCGTATCCCAGGTATCTGAAGGACCACCTCTTCCTTTATGTTCTGGCATGGTCTCTGAGGTTGGCTCTTATACACATCTAGATGTGTATAAGAGACAGAAGTTGAAGAGCCCCAACCATTCAAGCCTTTCTTTGTATGGAAACTGTTCCAAAACCTTAATAATTTTTGTTCTCCTTCTCTGCACCTTTTCAAGTCCTACTATATCTTTTTTGTGATGGGGTGATCAAGAATTGCACACTGTACTCAAGGTGTGGTCGCACCATTGATTTATATAGGGGCATTAGTCAAGTCAAGTTTATTCTGCGTGGCTAGAGGCCATTGCATATAAGGATATACATCAGACAAACAAACATCTTTATAAGGAGAACACATACATAAATAATAAAATATGCACATCAAATAATGAGATAGTACATATAAAATAACTAGCTAATAGGATAAAACATATACAAAACCTACCCAAGTGGTATGAGGAAATAATCAAAAGGGAATATGTTTACACAATCCCTAAAGGTATAAGGGGAGTACCCCTGTAAAACCTTACGATCCATGGTCCAAGAGTACAAGGACAAAGTTACAATAAGGGTTACTCCGGCCCTAAGGCCTCTATTACAGTGTGCCTGCTGCTACATCCCTCACAGTCTCTACCCTCAAAGTGGAAGGGTATGCCATCACCTGTTTCATTACGAGTAGTTCGCCTGCATAAGTTTACCAAGCAGGGGTAAAACTGAATTTAATACTAGGAAGAATCATTCAGAGTGATGGCCAAATTACATTAGGCTTCAGAATAANGGTGACCCGCAGATCTAGATCCAGCGAAGTTCAGGGATGAAGGGGAGGGGCAGATCAAAGTCTGGGAGACCCCTTAAGATACAGGCATGCACAGAGAGAACCACACCCAAAGCTTTCTCAGTCTTTGGAGGGGAGGGGAAGAGCAGTTATAGGGTTCAGGATCACACAGTTGGGATAGGCTCAGGGGTGTCACAAAAGGCGCGCCGGGAGGACAAAGGGAATCTGCATATGGGAGCCATGGGACAATGGAACACACAAATGACCCACCAACATATCTGGGTAGGTATCTAGGTTTACCAAAAGGGAAGATGCATATGAGAGCCATGGGGACAAAAGGAGACACCTGGGCATGAATGGGACAAGGGCTTTCCGGTGAGTTGGGAGGAGCGGGGTGTGTGTGTGTGTCTAAGGTTAATGGCTGACATCCCTTTGCATTTCCTTGATGGTGCTTGGTGGGGGGGGAGGGGTTGGCTTCCGTGGGGGTTACTAATCTTCCATGCCTTTGGGGCTGTTGCTAACCTGGGCTCTATTCACTAGTGGTTTCTCAAAACAGGAAGGATACCGTTTCTTAACGGCCCCATACTTAGTGAGGGCTCTCTCCATTTAATCACCTTCCTCCCAGATCAGGCTGGTTTCTACCTGAGCGAGCTCCATTTCCCTAGGCTCTATAGTGGTTTGGTCCTACCCCTGCTCTGGCTTCCTAATGCCCGCTGGCCCATATTTCACATAGCCTTGCCAAGTATGGAGGGGCTGACCTATTTGGGAAGAATCCTGTGTCTCTAGCAACAGGTGGCTGCTCCCCAATTATGGAACTCCCTCCCCTTGGAGGTCCACTAAGCCCAAGCCTGCTCATCTTTCTGAAGTGACGTAAGACCTTCTTGTTTGGCAAGGCATTTGGTGGGCTGGGATAGGATTGGGTGAAGGGGTTAGGGAGACAGTTGGATAGCAGGGGGGCTTAGGGGTTTTAATTGTTTTTATATTTTAAAAAATATTTATATATGTTTTTATTTTCTTATATTTTCCATTTCTTTGTAAGCCACTCTGAGGCTTTATGGGAAGGGCAGGGTAAAAAAATGGAATAAATAAATTTGATGCAAAGCTGGATAACCATTACCCTGCTACATAGGTAGGGGGAGCAGTAGGCAAAGAGCAGAGGGGACTGGGCAGAAGGGGAAAGAGGAGGGAGAAGATCATCTTGATGGGGTAAACAGGCTAGGAAGATGGGGGAACAACTGGAGCAGATCAATTGTGGAGCGAGTGACTAGAGGGTGGTGTATGAGAGTTGAAGGAGTGTGTATGCACTAGAAGAGTTGACCTGGGTTGGAAGTCCTGAAGTTTGGCTTAGTGTGGGCCCCCTCTAGCCTTCAATCTGGCTTTGCTGTACTGTTTTATTTTATGCGGGTTGGTTCTGCCCATGAAGAAAAGTGTGTGTGTGCTTGTAGACTGAGACAAGACAAATGAAAGCAGAAAGTACAAACAGCATCTTGTAAAGAGCTGTTTGATGTCTACTAATTATAAGTCAGGGTTCCCTGATTATAATTCTTCATTCAGTGAATCCATTAAAGATGGCATCCCAACAGTCTGCGATAAATCCTCAGGGCCTGGTTGGGTTTTTGCACTGCTCTTACCAGGTAAAATGTCACTGATATCAGGGACCTTAGGATTTGGCCAACTTGGTGCAGATTTATTTCAGTGCTAAGAGAGGCACCAGAAAGGCTAGACTATGCAGAGGGTACCCCATCATCCTAGGCACAGAGATTTGTTGGTCTTTTATTTGGATTGCAAGCAGTTCAGCACACCCCTACCTATTTCTATTTTAGAAATAATAAAAAATTCCAATTAATTTGAGTGTCTTCTAAGAGACTAACCTACTTAGCTGGCCTTCTGCCTGAAGCAGTCAGGCAAAATCACACCCAGCAACTTTGCAATCAGATTGAGGCCTCTTAGTTCATGGTATGGCATAATAGACATGCATTAGTTATACAGCAGCAGCTCCTATCAGATGACCATTATGCTGTAGCTGCAAAACGTCCCTAGGCAGATGTTCAGAGATGTAGCATTTAGCATCAGGGAAAGAAGATCAGAACAACCCACACAAAGGGACGCGGCCACTGGATATCGTTCAATTTAAAAGCCTGGGTAAAAACACAGTGTTTCTTCATCGGGGTCAGAGAGAGCTTCTAAGTCCCTTTCCTTCACATTAATAGGAAATGAGACATTAGAACTTGTGGTAAAGAAAGATAATTCTAAAAAAAAAAAAAGAATTAAAATGTAATGGATCCGTTAGTTGTTTCCCTAGTCCTGAATCCCTTTATAAAGTCTAAGCAGTGCTTCTAGCACAACTATGATCAAAGAGCCATGTACAAGTTCCCTCTGGAGAAATCCAGGTGACATTGTGCTTTAGATACGTCCCCTCGCTCCTGCAGCTTTCTCTTTTGTGGTTGAGAGTGGGGTAGGGTGCAAATAATGTGCCACACTGCCTAGTTTCTCATGGCCCAGATGAATACATTCACATGTTACTTCCACTAACTTTACTGTGTTGGCATGTAGGGCTGCAGAGGCAGCTCCAGAGCATGAAGAGCAAGGCAGTCCCGCAGGTAAGTCAGGCCAAGGCTTTATATGGCTTTATAGGTCAAAACCAATACCTTGAATTGGGCCTGGAAGACTATAGGCAGCCAGTGCAGAGCCCGGAGCACTGGTGTAATGTGCTCATGGTGACCCATCCCCATAAGGAGATGGGCCGCAGCATTCTGCACTAGCCGCAGTCTCTAGGCCGTCATCATAGGTAGCCCTAGCCCTAGAGTGCATTGCAAGAATCCAATCTCAAGATAATGAAATAATGTATGATGGTGGTCAGGTCACTATCTGAAACATACGGTCGAAGTCATTGCACCAGATGTAATTGGCAAAATGCACTCCCCGCCACAGCCCCCACCTGGAGAGCCAGGCGGAGCTGCAGATCGAAGAGCATGCCCATGTTATGTATTGATTAGACAGTTTAGCCATGATCAGAGACACAAGCGGGATGAGGCCTGGACAACTCAGTTCAGCTAACTCAGGCTGGCACAAACCTATGAGAATAAAGTTGTAAACAACTCATACTCTATCAGAAAAATGTATCTCCAAGGCCACAATAACAACCCCAGACAGTCACTATCTCTGAGAAAACAAAGAAGGTCTGAAAGAAAAGGGAGGTAGCCTCAGCAGACCAGATGGACAGTTAGGCAAAAGAGAAAAACTCCCCAAAGAGCCAAAATAGCTTTGGTGACTATGCTCCAAGTGATACAGAAATGAATGGTCAGCTTATTTCTGCACTTGGCATACCCTGCAACATGTATTCATAATAAATAAAGCTATAAAAGGAAATGCCCGGGGCCTTATCTCTTGCCACTGGCGCTTGTGGCTACTAGCATTGCAGTAAGCCTGCGTGGGCCTCTGACCCTCACCGTCACTCTCAAAGATTTAGTGACTCCTGCCCAGCTATCTGCTGGGCCCCCTCCTCTTCTCCTCTGAACCAGCTTGCGTCTCGGACCATGGCCTCTGACACGTAAGATATAATAGGTTACTGGGGTTCATAACTGGTAACACTGCCATGTCCAGATGTT
Organism: Sphenodon punctatus; assembly: GCA_003113815.1. Classification (NCBI taxonomy): domain Eukaryota; kingdom Metazoa; phylum Chordata; class Lepidosauria; order Sphenodontia; family Sphenodontidae; genus Sphenodon; species Sphenodon punctatus. Next base: position 296,005 of record QEPC01000691.1, read on the forward strand.
ATGTGTCTATCCAATAAAACTGAGTTGTACCCACATACTTTGGTTTGTTAATTGGCGACCTTCGATCCTGTTTGGGGTAAACTGAGGTACAGCAAACTCATTTATTTCCTAACACCCAGACTATGAACCTGGGATACCAGCGGGAGGCAGACCCCATCAATGATGGGAACTGCCACGTCCACTGCCCTTAAGTTGCATGTCATCAGCATATTGATGACACCGCACCCCACACCGTTTCATGCCCTCACCAAGTGACTGCATATACACATTGAACAAGAGTGGGGACAGAATAGAACCTTGCGAGACACCACAGGTGAGGTCCCGTGGAAATGAAGACCACTCCCCAAGAACCACATGCTGAGTTCTCCCAGCCAGAAAGGAGCGGAACCAGTCAAGGACAATCCCACCCACTCCAGCTCGATCCCACATGGGAGTCATCAACATCTCATGGTCAATGGTATCAAAAGCAGCCGACAAATCTAACAAAATTAGCAGGGTCAAATGACCCTCATCTGATTCACAGCAAAGGTTGTCGACCAAGGCCACAAGCGCATTCTCCATGCCATAGGCTGGATGAAAACTGGACTGAAAGGGATCCAGATAACAAGTGTGGTCTAGATGCCCCTGCAACTGCTGGTCCACCACCTGCTCAATAACCTTTCCTAAAAAGAGAAGGTTAGAGACAGTCCGATAACTGGTAAGGGAATCAATGTCAAGTGATGGGTTTTTGAGCAGAGGTCGCACCACCACCTCTTTGAGGCAGCCCAGCACTCTGTCCTCCCAAAACGAGGCATTAATCACCCACACCAGCAATGGCTCCACCGTCTCCCAGCTGGCCTTAACCAGTTGGGATGGGCACGGGTCAAGTTCACAAAAGCTGGCCTTAGCAGCCCCAAGAACATCCCCCACCCCGGCGGATGACACCAACTGAAGTTGATCTCACGAAACCAGACAAGGTGGGGCTTCCACAGCCTCTGGATCACCTACTGCAATAAGTGTGGTGTCAAAGTTGTGGTGAATCCAAGCAATTCTCTCTGCAAAATAATTACCAAACATGTCACAGCGGGCATTAGATACCTCCAATTCCAGGTGGAGAGAGGGAAGGAGGACCGACCAATCCCCTCACCACCCAGAAAAGCTCCACTGGACGAGATTTTGAAGAGGCTATACAGGCAGCATAAACCTCCTTTTTTGCTGCCCCTATAGCTACAGCATAGGTACGCAAACTGGCTCTATGCTGCAATCTGTCAGCTTCAGCACGAGAACAGCACCACCATCGCTCCAACCGCCGCCCTTCCCACTTCAGCAACCTCAGGCCCTCCGTAAACCACGGAGGCCTGAGGAGCCATCACCAAGGAAGCGGATGCCTCAGAGCTGTTCAGTTGATGGCCTCCAACAGCCAGGTATTCCATAAAGCCCATGAGGTGATTGAGCGGGGGGGTCATCAAGATCAGAGGGTAGCTCCCTAAGAGCTTTCCGGAACTGCTCAGGTTCCATTAGTCTCTGGGATTGAACCATCCAAATCATTTCTACACTCTACCCCACCCCCATTTTAAGAAAATATAGATGAGCCATTATTCATGGAATAAGCAGACTCTGAAATGGCATCCTTCATTTGAATTTAATCTTTGACATTTCCCTTTGAAAGAGACTGCAGTTGGATATTAACAACACATGTTGGCAGAGGTCTGCAATAATTAATATGTAGAAGACAAAACAAAAAAGGAAACAGATTGCAAATATAAAATTCAAAAGTGCCTTTGATATGATTCTTGAAGACTACACCTGCTTACAGGCAGGAGAACTGCAACCACAGTAACAATGGAGAGAGAAGGAGAGTGATTCCAGTTGCCTTAATATGTTACTTCAAGTGTTTAATAAAAAATCTTTGCGATCTGTCCTGAAAGCTACAGATAAAGAACTCTGCTCTAGAAGTGTGAAGTATTGTGTGCCATCACGGTCAAAATGGTGCATATTAGAATTAAAGCAAGGGATAAAAAATGCATGGTTGTAAAAGCTCATTGTATTTCTGTTACATGTTTACATCTGAGAGACAGGGAAAATGGTACACACATTTTTTCCCCCTTCCCTCTACCCAACATGAAATGCTAGATGCCAGGAGAGGACATTCTGGTGTGACTCGCCATTACTCCATGGTCTGTAAGTTACTGCACTGGTTATATAGTTAGGCTCTTTTACCATTCATTAGGGATGTGCAAACAGAATGCGGTTTGGATGTTCAGTCATTCAGTTGTTCGGTCGTTTGGTTTGAAATCCGAGTTCGGGTTTGGTTGTTCGGTTCGGTGGAATTTGGTTCGGCCAAACTTGGCCGAAGATTAGAAAATAGTGCTATCGATACTGATACCGAATTCAAAGATTTTTTTTTTTGGTATCAGTATCATTTGGCCCTGAAACAACTCCTGGTCTCCACCCCTGGTGCCAGGAAGTCTGCCTCTCAGCTGCCTCCCCCTTCCAGTCACATTTTTCCTGCCCCCGAACTCACCCGAACATGACCAAACTGTTCGGCTGTTTTCGAGTTCGGATCAGACGTTTAGTTCAGACATCCGAACCGCGTTCACACATCCCTACCATTCATGCATATAATACAAGAGTTGGCAGCCCATGCTCCAGTGGGTAATGTTGCTTTACAGGCTAAATGGAGAGTGCTCCCCCAGTCATCAATGACAGGAATGCTCCTGGATCTTAGAATTGTCACCTGCCACTTGCCCACTTACTTTTGCAATTTGTATTTGTACGGGTATTTTTCTATATTTTGTTTGAGACTCCAGAGAAGTAAGAAGTTTTGAGGTTTGAAGAGGTGGTCAGCATGCAAATTAGGGATGTGAAAACACCGGGGTTCGATGTTTGGCCCGTTTGGGGTTCGGCCAAACCCAAAACCGTTCAGTTCAGCCTGAACGGGTTTGGAGGGGCAAACTCCGTTCAGGCGGGGGGGGTGGGGTGGTTTCCCCTCCCCCTCCAGGCTGCATGCTAGGAAGGGGAGCCCAGGGAGCACCTCCCCCCCACCCTTCCCAGTCTCGTAATTTTTTTTAACCCACCTACCCCACCCCACCCCAGGGATTACCCTACCTGGTGGTGCTGGGGCTCCA
>QEPC01000691.1:316397-330028 GCA_003113815.1 Sphenodon punctatus
AGAGATGTTGGGATGGTCACAGCACAGAATGAGGATATTTGGTTGACATTTCTACTGGTCAATTGGCATCACAAACAGATCTTCTACCACAGTGACATGTAAGAGAATCCCTGGCATAGGCTCATTCTCTGCATATGCTGTGCAGGCATATACAATTGGTACCCTTTATCACATTTTTCTGATTTTTGGCAGAGATGATCACAAAAGTGTGATATACAGTTCTGACAAATTTTATGTACACTGGTTGGACTACAAAGATGTTACATTCAGACATACATTTATAAGTGAATTGCTTATACCACCAGGACCCTTTATCGAATCCTTCTGAAAGTTGGCTGAGATAGTAAATATGGGAGTGGGTATAAACTTGCCAAGTTTCATATACATTAAATGTAAGGCAAAGAAGTTACACCTAAGTATGTATATGATGATTTTTGCAAAATAAAATAATTCAACTACTTATAAAATTGGATTCCTTTATCCAATCTTTTTGGAATTTGGTACACACAATGCCTTCCATTGGAGGTATAATCAGCCAAATATAATGAAACATAAAAAAGGTACAGCCAAAAATGTGTTTTCCATTTAAACAAATGGAAAACAAAAACGAAAGCAAAAATGAAAACAACAATTTGATATTTATAAAAACAAAAATGACAGATTTAAATAATGAAAACAAAAAATGGAAATGGCATGGGCCCCTGGTGCACACCTCCATTGTTTACTTCGTGTAATCTGTTTTTTTGTGTTTTTTTAATTGTCTGATTTGTTATCACCTTTATCTCATGTGTATAGTTACATTCAATCTGCATAACTCCCATTTTTCTTTTCTGTGGGTATGTTATAAACTTAGCCCCATAAGTTGTTCGTACTCTTAATAGGGGGTCTCCACATGAATGGGGCTATATACGTGGCTCTAAAAACTTTTCCAACCTCCCCTCCCAAGCCCCTTCCCGTCTTTTATACAAACAGTAAACAGCTTTAACATTATCCATAACATTATAAACTTAGCCCCTCCCCCCAAACCTCCCCTTAATACTTTCTTCTCCCCATCTCCTTTCCCTAAAACGTGGAGATTTGCTATGTCATCTGATAAAGTTGGCTGTTTAGCCCACCCCACCCCCTTGCCAGGGTAAAATCCTTCCTGGAAGTTCTTTGAGTGCCATCCTGAAAAACCACAAATCCAGGAGGAGGCAAAGGCCAAATCACAGCCCTCCCTCCCCTGTTTATATCCCACCTTATGTCCTGATTTATCCCTCCTCTCTTCTTATTATTTTCCCTTTTGTTTCCTCCCCACCCATATTTCAAATCCTATCATTAATAAATATTATTATTTTTACAACTAAAATAAAGTTACCCATGTTTTTCTGGGTATTTTAAATTCATGTTTCCCTCTTTGTCATGCCATTGGGGTTTTTTAGATGGAAGTGCTTTCTCCCGTATTTTAAAACTGCAGCTTGTGGAAACCTCCATATGAGGTGGGGTGGGTAAATGCTTCTTGGCAAACCAGAAGTCACCCATTAGAAACAGGCAAATCCTGGCTGTTTTGAGATGTGGATGTGGTAAGACACTGATAGTCGAGGTCTTACAAGTCAAGGTCTTACAAGTTGCCCGGCACTGCTGTTTCTAATGGCACCTGGTGACTTCCAGTTCTCAGAGAAACATTTAACCTGAACCTCACCCCTGGTCCTGTGGGGGTTTGTCCAAGACGCAGTTTTAAAATATGGGAGAAAGCACTCCTGTCTAAAAACGCCCAGTGTCCACTCTTATGTCTATTTGCTGATCAAGATTAATGTCTGTCTGTCTTCTCTCTTTTGCATAGCAGCTTGCCATTCTGTATTTTTATTTTGTGTTTCAGCATCTGTGGGTATTTTCAGACGTGACGGGGCTCAATTCGCCCCGCCACGGAAACACCCTACTGATTCCCCGCCAGGGCCAACATGTAACGACCAACAGATGTGTTGGCCGATCCAGGCGAGGAATCGGGGGGGTGGGGCATGGCCCAACATGCGGCCGCACAGCCCCGTCCCCCCACGGTCCCCCAGCAGCCCACCCTCCTGGAGACGGGCGGGCTCTGTGGCCAATACGGCCGCAGCGCCCATCCGCCCCTGGGAAATTGACCATGGCCCAGAATCGGTGGTGAGCACGGCCGCCAATTCCGGGCCATGATCAGCAGCCAGATGTGATGTTGACACGCTCAACCACGTGTCAACGTCACCTTACACTGGGTGGTCACCCCTGTGATTCACGGGGGTGAACATCTGGCAGGGAGCTTCCGTTCCCCCCAACAGACGTTACGGGATCATGCTTACCATGTGGGGATTCACCGTGGTTGAGTGTGATCTCGTAACATCTGAAAATACCATGTGTCTGATCTTGCTTGTGCTTCAGTTATTCTCTAGTTTAGTGAGGATTTTTACTCCTTTTTCCTTTATAGTGAACTGTTTAGGGGTGTGCAATTCATTTTTGTTATTGTAATAATGAAAACAAAAAATAATAACAAAAACAGAAATGAAAACGAATGTTTGTTTTTGAAATAATGGTAAAACACTGATTTATTTCCAGCTATAACTTTTGTTTTCTTATTCAATTCTGATGGAACTTGGGGAGATTGTACCCATAATAGAGAGTACTATGCGAAAATACGAAAATTTGGAAATATTGAAGAAAGGAAACCGATTTTAGAAGTAATTGAATGTTGTGATTTTAAGAAAAGCTTCATACACATTCCTGGCTATAACTTCTTTATCTTCCACCCAATTTTCATGAAACCTAGAACAAGTATGACCCTCCCTAATATTACCAATCCTGCCACATTTCAGAAAGATTGGACAAAGGGTCCCGATGGTATAAGCCATTAACTTGAAAATGCATTTCTGGCTGTAACACCTTTATATTCCATCCTGTTTACAAGACATTCAGCAGAAACGTAATGCATACCTTCCCTGTAATCTCTGACAAACCACAGGAATAGAAGGGATGTAACTGGGACTTTGGGGATAGCATCCCAGCAATCAGGAGACATGGTTTACACATCCAGGCTGGCCAATTATCATCACAATCACATCCTGCAGCACCGTGACAGAGGACATAAGAGAATCTCTATTGGTTCTTTCCTAAACAGATGCTTCCAACTTCCAAGTAACAAGTTGGGGAGAGAAGTTGGGATGGATATTTGGTTGACATTTCTGCCGGCCAATTGGCATCACAAACAGATCTTCTGCCACAGTGACATGTAAGAGAATCCCTGGCATAGGCTCATTCTCTGCATATGCTGTTCAGGCGTATAAAATTGGGACCATTTATCACATATTTCTGATATTCGGTAGAGATGATGAGTGATACAGCCCTGCCAAATTTCATGTACACTGGTTGAACTACAAAGATGTTACAGTCAGACATACATTTAAAAGTTAATTACTTATACTACCAGGACCATTTATCCAATCCTTCTGAAATTTTGAATAGATAGTAAACATTTGGAGGGGTATAGACATGCCAGGTTTAATCCACATTTAATGGGAGACAAGAAAGTTACAGTCATGAATGTATATGCAGATTTTTGCAACATAACACAATTCAACTGCTAATAAAATTGAATTCCTTTATCATATCTTTTTGAACTTTGGTACACCTAATGCCTTCAACTGGTGGTACAGTCCTTCCAAGTTTCATCCAAATATAATGGGGAAAAAATGTTACAGCCAAAAATGTGTTTTCCATTGAAACCAATGGAAATTGAAAACGAAAGCAAAAAAAAAAATTGATATTTATGAAAATGAAAGATTTAAATAACAAAAACAAAAAACAAAAATGAATAACAACATGGGTCCCTGGTGCACACCTCTAGAACTCTTGTCCTGCAGTGTAAATGTAAGCTTAAAAGGAAAGCCCCATTTATATTTTACTTTTACAGCTCTAAGGCAAGATGTAATCTCAAACAAACTCTTTTCTCTTCCTTAGGGTGGTCTGAGATAGGTCCTGGAAGATTTGTACATTACATCCTCCTAAACTGACTACAGGTTGCTGTCTAGTTTTTCTTATTATCTGTTCTTTCACATCAAAATAATGCATTCCTATTATTATGTCTCTGGGCCTGTTTGTGTTGGGAGGGGGACATAAAGGGCTCTGTATGCTCTGTCTAATTTAATTACTTACCTCCATTTCTAAAAAATATGGAGTGGTTGTTTTAAGAATTTAGTTAATTCACTTTTTTCCACACCTGCAGGGAACCTGTGAATTCTATATGGTTTCTTCTCTCACAATTCTCCAGGTTTTCCATTTTTTCTGCAAGGTCTCTTTGAGCTGTTTCAATCAGCTTAACTCTGTACCGAGTGAGCAGATTTTTGTCTGCATTCTTCTCCAGGTCTATGACTCTGTTCCCAATTGCTGCTATTTCAGCAGTGATCTTATCAAAAGGAGGCCACTTTGAGACCTTCTCCCGCCTCACGTGTTCTGGCTGCAGGGGGGAATGCACACCAAGGATATACACGAGGATCAACTGGTCTGAAAGCACACACCCCCCCACACCCCCGTGCGTGGCTTTGCCGGCAGACACACACAAGGATGCAGAGCAGGAAATTGAGCTCTGCATCCCCAAGTATGTCTGCCGACAAAGCTGCATTGGGGGGGGAGGGGGAGGGGGGGAAGGGTGGCTGTCAGACTGGCCGATCCTCGCGTATATCCTGATAGCTTTTTTATTTGTTTTGTTTTGTGCATTTGGTCTTTGAAGACACCGAGCAGCCAGAAATACTTCAAAACCTGTTGTCTTGTTACTTCTCTATAAGCTTGCTACTTGGTTATAAAAATTTTATTTTAGCACAACCTCTCCAATACATCTGCTTCTGGATTATTATTATTTTTTGATACCCTGAGGCACCCAAAGTACTGAAAATGAGGTTATAAAGAAAGGAACAGCTGAGACAGCTGTGAGTTCCAAATCTCACCAAGTACTATGGTACATGCAACAGGACAAATGAAAAGATTGAACCTACAAAATTTGATATTGACAAAGAAAACCAGCAATCCAGTCAGTCATCATTGTACACTCTGCTTTTGACTGTGGTTGTCACCAGGTGCCAGAATCTAAGCTGTGGGTCCCTTTAAAAAATAATAAATAAAAATAAAAAAAAACATTTGAATCTCCTGTGTTTGTTTCACCAGTGGGGAAAGGGAATGCCTGGTCTTAATTTCTTCTTACAGTTCATTATCTTGTACACCTGAATCTTCTCCTTCCTTAACTGTCTTCTCTTCAAAGTAAACAGTCAAAATCTATTCCAATTTGTGATCTATTGTACACAGGCCTTTCTGTGCCTCTAGTAATTTGTGGTGTAGTTGGTTTCTGCTGCATCTTTTTGCCATTGATTGTCTAGTTCTGAGCTCACAGATAGGCCTGATACAATGTGTTTACGAGTTAATACTATTTTTAGTATGTTCTTTCCCATTTCTTAGAAACCTAATGTTGTTGTTTTTTATACTGCCACTGCATATTGAGAAGAGGTTTTCATGACTCTCCCCACATGGGTGTAATATCTTTTACCTGAAAGATTAGTTCAGAACCCAGCAACAAACATGAATGATGTTAAGCCCCTTAGGGCAGGGACCTGTTGTAAGGATCATCCTCTTGTCTGTCTGCTTTGCTCCATTTGTTTCTGCCTGCTGTGGATCCGCAAGAAAAAAATATCCAGTCTGGAGTTCCTGGGCTTTTGAGATGCCCAGAGGTTGCCCTCTGAGGGGGAAGAATGTAAAGAGCCTGGGTTTGAACTGGCACCCCCAGGATCCTGAACACAGTAGCTGGTGCTTCCACACCACTGAGGCATTTGGGCCAGGATTAGTGCTGATGGCCTTCCCCCATGCTGGTCAAGCCACACCCCTTGTCAGCCTTGCTCCACACCCCCAGCTTCCAGGTTGGCTGCTGGTCTGTATATAAAGTTATCCAGTGGCCACAGCAAGTTGAGTGGATCATCACTCATCATCCTGGTTCCTGTTCCTCTCCCCGAGTGTCTTTCCTTTTGTTCCATTCACCTTTGGACTGACTCTACACACACACACACACACACACACACACCTGGGACCTCATATGTGCCTAGGACCATCAGGAGGCTGACCCTTCCAACCCTTGTCCTCAAACTGGTCTTAAGTTCCTGCTTGTCTGCCTGTTGCTCGTGTGGGCGGAGGATGGATGCGAGGCTTGGGAGCCCACCCCGGCACCTGCTACGGTGCAGTTCCACATCCATGAGATGAATTTGAGCTGGCTATGTGGTATCGGTGAACCTGCTTCAGAACCGCCTTGCAAGCTCACCCTTCTGTCTGTCTGCTCACCTCATCTGTCCCTCCAGTTCAGCCCTGCCTTCTCCATGCTTCCAGTCCAGCCCTGACTCGTTTTGTTCAGTCCAGTCCTGCTTTGCCCAATACTGCCTTACCTCACCCATCTAGTCTTGCCTCATTTACGCCTGTCCCCTTGGTCCATGTGCTCATCCCTGCCATGACCCCTGGAATACTGAGACCCTGATCCTGACACAACTCTCCTGCATGTCTCCCTGGACGTCATCCTGCATTTACTCTCCATACACCAGCCCTTAGCCCCTGACACCTGTCTCTGATTAATGATTGCTCACTGCCAGGTACATCGCTTGTGCTATATAAATAATAAATTCCTGGCCAATATGTAAATTTGCCATAAGTGACTTTTCTGTGTGCCACTGTCAACTCGCATTGCTTTCTTATGTTCCTTTAAAATTCTTCTCTGTCTCCTCTGGACTTGACAAATCTAAACATTATCATGCCATCTGACCATTTGTCTCCTTTTCCAGAGCACTAAACAACACAAATTCTAGTATGGAACCCTTAGGGAATCCATTCCTTCCCCCTTAGCTTCTAAACCACTATGCGGCCATGTGGTATGGTTGGCTGGGAAATGGGATTTCAGTCTCAAGAAAAATGTCCAATTTTTGAAGTTTTTCGCAAGAGGTGGATGTCGTTTCCTAGCTTCATTAATGTCCATGATACTCATTCCTCTTTCACTGCAAGACATTTATCATCTAATTTCAGACTTTTAATCTTCTCTCCTTGGTACATGGACATTTGGACTAAGATATTCAATACTGCCTATGGGAGTTGAACACCCAATTTGGATTAATTAATTGCAGTGGGAATTGGTATTCCAACTCTTAAGGCGGTTTTGAAAAACTCAGCCTCCTGGTTTATATTTTAGGCTCTGCCTATGTTTTACTAGTCCCTTACTCTAACACTCTATCACATTTCCAGCATTTACCTTTATAATCCTGGCCTGACCCTCCTCCAGTTGTAAAATCCATCCTATCCTTCACTGGATACAGTGGGTGCCAGTATATGTTACAATTGGAAATCAACCCCTCTGGTAACTCTGCAAGATCATCCCAAGGTGTAACAGCATGAACAAGCATTCATGCTGTTCTGCATTTATGCTGCCACCCAATGGGCTCTAATCACCCTGTGGAGCTCATTGAGTAGCAGCATAACCAGGAGAAGCCCAAAGCCCCACTGGTAACTGGCTAGGAGCTCATAGCTGAAGGCAAAACTCTGCTGATGAAACTGACCAGGCAGCTTTTGTCTACAACAACAAAAACTTTCACTGTTGAAACTGATCGGGTGCTGGCAGCTCCCGGCAGTAAAACAAAAGTCTCTGCTGTTGAAAATGACCAGAGCTCACCCCTGCAAGGCAATCCTTTCCACTCTTGAAATTAACTAGCACCCTCTAAAACTCTCCAAATATTATACTGTGAAACTGATAAGCCCGGTGAACAAATGTTCATGTTGTGGCCTGTTTTTCTCTGGCTGTGGGTCTGCCGAGGAATTCCCCAGATTTGTTCCATGAAACACATCCCTGAAAACTTGTGTTCCCTCCGTGAGTTGTTCGCAGGTGTGTATGTATGAACAAACATAACTTGCCCCATGTTAGGCAGCTGGGATGGTAGCAAGTGTTATGTAAGAGAAAGGCTTTGCAATAGCTTTGTAATGCTGATGTCTCTCTTGTTATTTTTTCTACTATGGGTGAAAACAGACATGCACCTTAACTTCACTTTAACTCCTCTTTAACACTGCTTTAATATTTATTATGCATGTTCCAGGGCTCACAGGGTGCCAATATTACAGTCGCGTTAAATCACGGTTATGTGCATGTTTGTTTTCACCCTATAGCCAGCAGCCTCCCTAGCCTGAATAGTCTGGTTCCACTTTGGTTAAAGTGGAAATTCTTTCCTTTGTACAGACTCTCTTATAAAAAAAATATACATTTCTTACCTGTAAGGATTCTTCAAGTTGTATCCTCTCACCAAGCCCCACTATAGGTATTTGGTGCCATCGAGCACGTAAGAAGGAGTATAGCAAGAACTTTCTCTCTGAGTGTTAACTAACGGGACAGTGGCCTGCTGAGGCCCACAAGCCACTGGCATGTTTGTTGGCCAGACTGCCAGATGTTGCCCGAGATTGCTCACTGGACTCTAATCCTACAAGGACGCAACCCTTTGGTTCCAATCCTGCAAGTACTCAACCCTTCAGGTCCTGATCTTGCAAGCCTCCCATGTTTCAGCTGCCCTAACAGTTTGAGCTGTTCCCACTCCTCACTATCTAGGTGACTATCCTTATCAAGGATCCAGTGCAGATCACTAACACACTGAAGAGGGTGTTAGCATCACTACAGGACTTACAAATGCAGGTCTGAGAACTTAAAACTGCTCAAATATCATTGCCCACACTAGGCACAAAGGAAGTTTCTGAGGACCTACCTGCTTCTCCTGCCACTGAGCCTGTCTTGCCCACTCCAAATCCCAAGGTACCATTGCCGGAATGCTGCAATGGCAGCAATTTTGGGGTTTCATGAATTAATGCCACCTTCTCTACCTCATGAAGCTCCGTATGTATGCCACAGGTCAGATCCAGGTGTGACTCGTGATCAGTCTTCTCTCTGGGACTGCTCTCGCCTGGGCCTCCTCCTTGTTGGAACAGTCAAGCAAGCCCCACCTCCTGCATAACTTCATGTTGTTTGTGCAGGCCTTTACTGAAATTTTTGATGTCTCTGATTGCATCTGTACTGCTGAGACTACCCTGCAAACTCTGAGGCATTCAGAGAATACACAGTTGAGTTTCACCAGTTAGCTATTGACAGTGGATGGAACGAGTTGGCTCTGTGTCACCATTTCTGTCATGGTGTGGTAGAGTGCTGCCACAAAATGGTGAAAGAAGCCAGCAAGAAAGAGACCAAAGAATGGTTGGAAGTCAGTAAACAGCCTGTATAAGGGGGAAAGAATACTGACCCTTTAAATCTAGAGAAAGGACACAGAAAGGGCCTATATAAGAGGCTTAGCACCTGGCCTAAGTTGCAGTCTGCTGGAGACTCAGCTAGAGAGAGGATCTCTGCAAAGGAACCAGGCTGCCCAGGCCAGGAGGTATGCTACAGACCTAAGAAGAGGCCTGTCACTGACTGCAGACCCAGGCTGGGGTGGGGTGGAGCGTAGGCCTGACTGGAGGAACTGGATGCAACAAAGGTAAGGTGTGCTTGTTCTAAGTTGGACTCTATATAACTTGGACTTTTGATATTGAGAAGGACCCACCCTTAGGTTGGGAGAAGCCTTCATTGGTGGGTATTTAGGTCTGGCTGTAAGAGAGTGTGAGGAGTTCAGGACCAAATTTAGGGAACCTGCCTTGAGAGAGAGAGGATGTTAGTTACACCTCCATCCTGTGTTGGGGTCCGACTCCAGATAATTCCCCAGAGTCAAGATTGAGGGGTCCTGCCACACATGGGCTTAATGACAGCCTGAAGGTCAGGATAAGAAGATGGCATGGATAGTAGCTCCTCCTCAACTAGATGACTTCATTTAACTCTGCATACAATGATGACCAAGTAAGGGGACGGCGTTGTGAAAGGAACCAGACCTTTTGTTCACCACTTGGGACTCAAGAAGAGGGAATACATAGGGCTGCCTCAAGTCACTCTCCATCTCCAGAACCCATGGAAATTGACTCTGTTTGGTTTTGTTTAACTCCTGAAGAAAAAGAGCAAAACCAGGGCTTATGCATGTGCTGTGGCATGGATGGCATTATGCTGTTACCTGTCCTGTCAAGCCATCACTTCGTTGCTCCCAGCCAGGAAAACTACCCATCTCAGCCTCATTAGGGAGGTCCTGGATGAGCCTCGGTATTTTGACCCAAGCGTCTCCACCTCACAAGGACCACCTATTGGATACATCCTCACCGTTGGGAGTCTCACTGTAGCTGTACCATCCTAGTGTGGCAATTATTTCTCAAGCCACACTCATCCCCTCTGGAGCCTCAGGAAACTTTATGGACCTCACCTTTGCCCATAAACACAAGATTCCCCTCCTTTGCAAGGGCCTTCCAGTCTCAGAGGAGTCCATCGATGGGTCCTTGTTGCCCCTGGGTCTCGTTAAATGGGAAACCACCACCCCTGACAGTTTCAGTTCAGGGGTACTGAGAACTGCTCAGTTTTGATTTAATCGACTCACCCAAGCATAACCTGATTCTTGGCTTTTCGTAGCTTGCTCTTCACAATTCCTGAAATCACTGGGGACCCGGGAAGATCCTTTTGAAGTCTTACTGTCAGCAGTAATGCCTTCCCGGGATCCAGTTGGCAGCTATTACTATTACATGGCATCCAAATGGATATCCGGTCCCCAGTTGTCGGATATTAGAACATGATGGGATCTCCCAGAATATCAAGATCTAGCTGATGTGTGATAAGAGAGCTAACATGCTCCCTCCATATTGCCCATACGATTGTCCTATTGACCTACAGCCTGGGGCACAATTCCCTTTGGATGTATCTACCCCCTTTCAGAACCAGAACTCAAAGTCTTATGAGAATATCTACAAGATAGCCTGGCCAAGTTTTTTTTTTTTTAAATCCTTTTGCCTCCCCTGCAGGAGCAGCCATATTCTTCGATCCTAAGAAGGATGGTTCTCTGTGTCCCTGCATAGACTACTGGGCATTGAACTAGATCACCATTTGAAACAGATACCTCCTTCCTTTGATCAATGAACTATTGGAGAGACTAGAAATGTAGCCGTGTTAGTCTATAGTTATAACAAGAACAGAGAGTCCAGTGACACTTTAAAGACTAACAAATATTTATTAGTGTATGAACTTTCATCAGCATAAGCTGACTTCCTCAGATGCATCTGAGGAAGTCAGCTTGTGCTGACAAAAGCTCATGCACTAATAAATACTTGTTAGTTTTTAAAGTGCCACTGAACTCTCTGTTCTATTGGAGAAAGTTTGCTCCGCCAGTCTTCTCCAAAATAGACTTACATGGAACCTATAACCTGGTTGGATCTGGGAAGAAGATGAGTGGAAAACAGCCTTCCGCACCTTGTATGGCCACTTTGAGTACCTAGTCACACTCTTTGACCTATCCAACAGCCCGGCTACTTTTCAACACTTTGTTAATGACATTTTTCATGTCCTCATGGGTCATTTTGTTATCATATACCTGGGTGACATCCCAATGTTCTCCACCTTCCCAGCTCTCCATGTCCAGCATATTCATCAAGTTATAGAGCAACTTCAACAGCACAAAGTATATGCCAAATTAGAAAAGTGTGAATTCCACCAAACCACCAGTGCATTCTTGGGGTCCATCATTTCCCCAGAAGGCCTTTCAATGGACCCTCACAAGATCTCCATAGTAGTGGAATAGGACCCCCACACAGAGATGTATGAGGTGTTTTTAGGCTTCACAATTTTTTAATGACAGTTCATCCAATGGTTTTCTAAGATCGTATACCCACTGACAAATTTGTTTTATTTATGCCAACATTTTTATACTGCCCCCTCCTGCCTACAGGCAGCTCGGGGTGCTGAACAATAAAGTTATATAAAATACAAAAATATAGAACAACATAGGCATAAAAAATCGATAAGAACTCAATCACGGACCTGAAAAAAACACACCCATACATACAACCAAAAACCCACCCATTACCCACCCATTATCTACCCCCTCACCAAAAACCTGGCAAAACAACCAGGTTTTGCACTGTCGATGGAAGAAGGTAAGATCTGGAGAGCAACAAACTCTACCAGGATGGAGTTCCATAACCATGGCGTGGTCACTCAGAACACCCTCTCAAATGTGGCCCCCCTGGAAACCTGGGGGACTTCCAAGCAGGCATCCCTGGCCGACTTCAGGGGCTGATCCAGGACACAGGGGGTGAGAATGTCCTGCAGGTAAGCAGGGCCCAAGCCGTGTAGGGCTTTCAAAGTAATAACCAACACCTTGAATTGGACTCGGAAGACTATAGGCAGTCAGCACAGAGAATGGACCACCAGTGTTATATGCGCCTGGCAGCCTGTCCCCACCAGAAGACAGTCCACCACATTCTACAGCAGCCGCAGTCTCCGGGTCATTACCAAAGGTAGCCCCACGTAGAGCGTGTTGCATTAGTCCAGCCATGAGATGATGAACGCATGGATGACAGTGGCAAGATTGGAGCCCAAAATATACGGCCAAAGACGTCGGACCAGATGTAATTTACCAAATGCACTCCTCACCACAACCACCACCTGGGCATCCAGGCAGAGCTGTGAATCGAGGAGAACTCCCAGACTCTGAACCTGAGGGACAAGGGAGGGATGCACCCCATCAATGATGGAGGCTACCACTCCCCTTGCCCTTACCTACTAACATCACCTCCAACTTGTTGGAATTCAGCTTCAGATGGCTAGCCCTCATCCAATCCCCCACTGCAGCCAGACATTGGACAAACACCAAGACTGCCAGGCCTGGGTCTGATGAAAATGAGAGATATAGTTGAGTGTCATCAGCATAAATATTTATTTATTTTTTTTTTTAAATTTGCTATCCCACCCATCCTGCCACAGGCAGCTCAGGGCGGCTTGCAATCACAACAAAAATAAAACAACAATAAATCTAAAAACAACTCATAAAAGGAGGATAAAAATATCCCGCCCCGCCCACCACCCTAATCTACTCCCCCCACCCAATCACCCATCTCCCTCACCAAATGCCTGGCGGAACTGCCAGGTCTTACAACTTCTTCGAAAGAAGGGAAGATCCGGGGCCAACCAGGCCTCCACCGGAAGGGAGTTGTACAGCCATGGTGTGGCCACTGAGAATGCCCTCCCCAGTGTGGTCTCCCAGAAGTCTCGGGGGACCTTGAGCAGGGCACCCCCAGATGACCGCAGGAGCCGATCCAGAATCCGGGTGGTGGGGCGGTCCCGCAGATAGGTATGGCCTAGGCTGTTTAGGACCTAGGCTTTATAGGGCCTAGGCTTTATAGGCCAAGAGCAACACCTTGAATCGGGCCTGGAAAACTACCAGCAGTCAGTGAAGAGACCGGAGAACCAGCGTAATATGCTCCTGACGGCCCAGTCCCACCAGAGATAGGCCACCGCATTCTGCACCGGCTGCAATTTCCGAGTCATCACCATGGGTAGCCCCACATAGAGTGTGTTACAGTAGTCCAATCTAAGGTGATGAAATCATGGATGATAGTGACCAGGTCAGAGTCTCAACATACGGCCGAAGCCATCGCACCAGATGTAATTGGTGGAAGGCACTCCTTGCCACAGCCTCCACCTGAGCATCCAGGTGGAGCTGCGAGTTTAGGAGCAC
>QEPC01000691.1:359583-370725 GCA_003113815.1 Sphenodon punctatus
GAGAAGAGATTTAAAGAGAAGGGGGACGACTGCCCCCCCCAACCTGAACCTTGCAAAGTGAAGCTTAGTTGCAGCAAGCAAGCGCTTTACTGACCCCCCCTTAGTAAGCTCTCCTGGTGGGATTCCCGCTCGCCTCCGATATCGATTCCTTAGCAGCCGCAGCCCGCAGCCTCTTAGCTGCCACTGCGGCTCACTCACACTCACCCAAGGCACCTCGTCCCCGCTTCCTTCAGTCCGAAACAAATCTGCTGCTGCGCCTGCTAGCTGCTAGAGTCAGACGCCTCAACAAACAGCCAGCCAGCCTGCCTGCCTGCCTGCCTGCCTTGTGGATGGTGGACTGAAGGCAAGAACGCTGACGGGGAACGCAGCACAGTGCATGTACATACACAACGTGCTACGTTGCTGGGCCAGGTGTGCATGTGGAGGCGGGGCTAAGTGGCTCCGAGTCCAATGGGTGCCGTGGATTCACTCAGGCAGCGGCAGCGGCGGCGGGGGGAGAAGGGGCGGGGGGGCCAGCATCAACAGCATGCTGGTTTTTTCGTTTTCTGTGGGTTTTTTTGCTGCTGCTCCACCTGGGCCCCCCTGCCAGTCTGGCAGGGGGGCCCAGGTGGAGCCGCAGCAAAAAAAAAAACTCAGATGGGACACAGCACCGGGCGGATCCCTATTTTTCTTTTCTGGCCCCATGGCTTGCGGGGCCCCCCAGAGCAGGGCCCGGGCTCAAATGCGCCCCCCCCGCGCCACGGTAGCTACGCCCCTGCTGTGATTGCTCAATGCCTGCTGCTTCCCACAACCAATCTGGGGGGCTCTGAGGGAGGGTACTGCAACCCTTTATAATGGGCCGGCCAGGTTTTTTCTCTCCATTTTGTGAGAGCGCTGCTTGTCAGGTTGTGTTTATAGAACTGTGGTGTTTGCACATAAAAAATTCTCCCTAGCCCTCCTTGTATTACCAATATCTTTCCTTCCTCATACCCTTCATTTTACCTTCGCCCTTTCCCCCCACCCCTCATGCTGTACATTATATATAGATAGGTAGACATATAGATTAGATTAGAATAGTTATATAGATAACTAGATTAGATAGTTAGATTAGAATAGTTATATAGATAATTGATTAGATAATAGATAGCTTTCCTTTTCCTTTCCCCTGTCTCTCTTAGATTTAAATAGGTATTAGTTGCACACAGGAATCGATACTGATAACGATACTGATACCAAAAATAAAAACTTTGTTGGAAATGGTACTAATAATGACGGCATCGGCACATGGGGGATAGTTACACTGGCGCACACCCATCTCCACTTATCTCCTACGCATGGAGCAACCACCATTTTGGCCAATTGCTCTGTGCATGGAGATGGGTGTTTTGCGGAAGCGTCCACACACACCCGCACACATGGGCCGGGGGAACACAACAGACATGCAGTGGAGACGTGGACCGCGGTTCGAGCCACAGAATGCACCACGGCTGAGGTCAACTCCTTCCACCGCAACTGCGGGGTTCCGTTCAGAAGTTACTTTTCATTCACCCCTGCTGTGGTGACCATTCATCACACTTCCGGACCTCCTCCTGCCCAGACCTCACGAAGCATGGTTAGCTTCACCCCGGGCCATGTTTGACTGTGGTAAACAGCTGGATGCGAGCACCACCATTGTGGTGTTTACATGGGACTCCCCCATGCATGCACATGCAGGCACCCACATGTGCATTGTGTGGGGGCATCTTATGTAAAAAGGGTCTGTATTTATCGCCATGCTTTGGAGACCTGCCTATGGAGCTTCACAAGGCCTAAGTACCCTGACACCAGCAATGGAGCACTTGAGACAGAAAAGTGTGAGACTTGAGGTATAAAGTTAAAACTAGTCTGGGGTTGTCTTTATTGTACATTTTTCTCTAGTACAGTAACTAGTTTACTTTGCTTTAAATTAATTCATCTATATTTTTTTTTAATGACTCTACTGAAAGATTTCATCTTCTGTACTGTTTTCTGAGGCTGAGCTAAGATGGTGTTAGGCCTTTTTCTAATGGGTACAGGAGTGTGGGGGGTGGTACAGTGGGTGGGTCGTGCGTGGGGGTGCATTCCCACAGACCCCACCCACCTCCACGCATTGGGCATAGGCATCCATTGTGCCATGCATGGGTGATGGGTGGAGGTGGATGTAGCGCGGGAGCGTGCACACACCCCCACCCACTGCCCATGTGACATTCCCACAGGCGACCACCGATCCCCACCCACCAACCATGGTATTTGCATGCCCCTCCCCCACGCACATTTGCAGGGGGGGCGTCCATGTGAATACAGCCTTTGGGTGATTTCAGAAGTGATGCATTCCAATTCACCACAGTGAATCCCACCCCGGTGTGAACGGATTCACCGCGGGATGTGGTGACAAGTGCGGCCCCAACAGAAGTGACAGGATCGTGACCACCACCCGGGGGCAATCAGAGAGAACATGGGCCGGGGGAACACAACAGACATGCAGCGGTTCAAGCCCCAGAATGCACCGTGGCTGGGGTCAATTCCTTCCATCGCAACTGTGGTTTCCGTTCAGAAGTTACTTTTCATTCACCCCTGCCGTGGTGACCATTCACCACACTTCCAGACCTCCTCCCGCCCAGACCTCACGAAGTGTGGTTAGCTTCACCCCGGTCCATGTTTGACTGTGGTGAACATCTGGATGCGAGCAAACATACATGCACGGTGCTTTCACCCCCCCCCCCCATGTTTGACTGTGGTGAACATTCACCACGTCACTTCTGAAATCACCCTTAGTCACCCTTGGAGGCAAAGTATAAAATAGTCAACCTGATGAGCAGCAAATGATCCCAATAAAATAAAACAAACAAACAAACAAAAAATATTTACCAGTAGAGAGAAACTGCTGGCACAAATACTGCTGGATAGAAACTGCTGGCAAATCCTGGCGTCTTATTGGTGATCACCGTGTATATAGTCAGAGCATAATCCATTCTGAGATTCCCCAGTTTAGATATTCATTTATAAAATCGATTTCCTTCATTTGAGTTCAGAAATGGGGTAAGATGCTATGATTTGTCACATTTTCAGATCAATGACCGGCTTCCATGTTGATATGATCATTACATGGCTATAATTTGGTATAAACGTTCATATTGGCCCATTTCACATGAGATGCCCCCCCCCATTGTCCACCTGTGGGAATGGGTGGGGGGCTCCCGTATGACCCCGCGGTGGGTGGGGGAGTGTGCACAGTCCCATGCTTCACCTACCTCCACCCATCACCCATGCACGGAGCTATCGGCCAAAACGGTGATGGGTGGAGGTCCTTTAAAGGAGTTGATCTTAGGTCCTTTTCTAATGGGCGCGGGTGTGTGGGGGGATGGGTGGGCGGCGCAGTGGGTGGGCAGTGCATGGGTTGCATTTCCATGGACCTCCACCCATCTCCACGCACAAAGCAACTGACATTGGCGCCTGTTGCTTCGTGCATGGGTGATGGATGGAGGTGGGTGGAGTGCGAGAGCATGCACGCACCCCCACCCACCGCCACCAGCATTCCCACGGGCACCCATTGATCCCCCCTGAGCCCGTCATGGCATTCGCATGGGTGTTTCCCCCACCCACGCACACATGCGAGGGGGGACCGTCCATGTGAAAACGGCCTTACTTATCAGTGTATAACACCCTTCTTGATAATCTGGGATGTTTAAAAACCATTGTAGCACAATCTAGTCCAGGTAAGTCTTTGCAGGACTATGCCTATCAAATACTGTCTCTTCAGGGAATTTAGCTCCAAGTCCATTATCTTACAAGTATCTCTTTATTCAGAGTTCTCCACCATTATATACAGTCTCACAGGACTTACACTCCTTTGTGGTCCAAGCACAGTCCCATGTGCATTTCTAGCAATCCTGGCTTACTTGTTTAGGCTTCTGGTTCATTTGCCTACACCCTGAAGCCACTGTAGCCAACCCCTTACTCGGGCAACTCCCTCTGAGCTGAGCGGGGTTTTCTGAGGTAGAGCTCTCCCTTAGCACCTGCCTAGTTCTCTCAAGCAGTTCGCCCAGCCCTTTCAGGCCAGGCAACACCCTCTGGGTCAGGCTTGCTCTGGAGGCAGAGCTCTAGCTAGCTCCTGCCTCTGCTGCAACTCTCTAGCATTGAGCTCTGGCTCAGGCTTTAACCCCTGCACTGGTTTCTGCCATGCCCAAGCTCAGGTGGCAGGCAATCAGGTGCTGTCCCCAACTTACTACCGCACCTGTGCCTTGGGTAGAACCTTCAACCCACTCTACCTCTCTTAAAGGGCAGCATCCCTATTAAGCTTCACCCTACCACAGTCATGAAATAGCTTCTTGTTACATTAACTAGAGATGAAAGAATTCACTCAGGTATAGTCTTGGAAATCATCCACAGGACTGCAGTACAGTGCACAGTTTATGTATTTTTTGACTGACTACACTACATGCCTGAGGAAGGGCCCTGTGTGTTCTGAAAGCTTGCTTATTTCCACCAACAGCAGTTGGTCTAATAAAAGATATAGTTCAAAACACTTTACTTCCCTCACAGGACTGTAACGCATGCTTACTTAGGGTGTTAACAGACATCACACTGGCTTGGTTCGGCCTGCTTTGGCCTGACTGGGCCAGCATGATGCCTGAACATTTGTTCCGGTCCCACCAGATGTGGGCATGGAACAAACCCTGCCTGGGGTGACAGCTGGGCCGGAAATGTGGGCCTGGAACAAAGTGGGCCCACAGTCTGTACCCAGCCGCAGCCCAAATGGGTCAGAGTGGGCGGAACCAAATGGGAACATTTGTTCCCGGCCCTAGCTCCTCCTGGCATGGGAGATGGCTGTGGCAGCCAGCCATCACTGCCCGTCATGGTGACAGGGTGGGGGGACACCGGGAGCATGGGACAGGCCAAGCGGCTGCATGTATTTTCCCACTCCCTCCATCCTGGGAACGTTTGTTCCTGCAGCTGGAGCTGACCTGCTGAGGGGAAGCCTTTCTCTCCCCTGGGTCAGGTGCGTCTGGTCTGGATGTCTATTAACACCCTTACAGTCACAGTATATCACCAGATTACAATGTACTGGTGTTTTTAAATTCATCCTTCAATTTCTGGTACTATTTTCAAGTGTCCATATTTGCAGTTTCATTATTAATGGCTCTTTCTCTTGCTATTCCAGGAGCTAGTACAAAGTGCTAAACCCTGTTCTCAGGAATTGGAAGAGGCAGGCCATGCATGCCCCAGAGAAGTCTACATCCATTTATTTTCCTGTTATTTAGAGGTCTTGGCATTCTAGGGTTTTGGGGATGTTTTTACAGAGTTTGGGTATTTTTGTTGTTTTATTGTGTTTTGAAATAAGGCAGGAGGAGAAAAAAAAATGTGTGTAATGATTTCTAGAGATCCACAGAAACCTGGTAGAAACAGGTGGAAATTGATTGAGGTCACAAAGAAGTGACATCAGTTTACACATGCTAAGGATGTGGCCCACACCAAGTCTGTTTTCTCACATAGCCTTAAAAAGTACATGCTGTCAAGATGATTGCAAGGTAGCCATTTTACCAGGTATCTATTTCCAGGGAGGCAGCCTCTATCACAGTTACAGTGGTGTCACTCAAGAAGGTGTCACTCTTTGTTATAACAGGAATCATCAAATGCTCCCAGCAGGAGGATTTGGTTCCACATCTTTTCAACTTAATCATGTGATCCACATATAGATATCAGTAACATATCTAAAGATCCCATCACTGAGACTGAACAAAATGTGCAGGAAGTAAGTCCTATTACAGAAAGTAAGTCCTGTAAGTAAACTCTTTTTAGCCTAATTGTGGTAATGGATGTGGCTCTCTGGTTTAGGAAACTTTGCCCACCCCTGTCCTATTAGAACATGTCCCAGTCTGATGTTATGTTTTCATTAGGGGTTTCCTCTGGCGCAAGTGCATAGATGGAATTACACCAGAACAAATCTACCTACCTGAGACCAGAAAGAAAAGAACTGGCTAATCTCAAAGGCACAATCAACATTTATGACAGCAGAGAAATGTTGGGGAGATTCTCAAATGGCTGTAAAACTCCCATTGATTTTAATAGGTGAGAGGACTGCACCCATATGTTTGACTGTCATGCCAATTATATTTTTATATTTCTTTTTGCTCATTAATATTGTAAAGCAGCTGCTCTATATGTATCCCACTATAATCTATTTCACACAAAACAAAATATTACAGTGATGTGAAGGAACAACCATGAGGTGAAAACAATGACACAGCACAAAAACATTTTTTCCACCAAATTTCCCTCAGTGCTGTGAAATGTAAAGCATGTGATAAATGGCTGATTTGAAAACACCAGAGTAATCCGAGCCTTAAGAAATGTTCAGAACTTTGAAAATCATGTGGGGTTTTTTCTGCTTAAAATATTCTATAGCCAGATTCAATTAAAGTGCAAGTAACAGGCTGTCTTGCTGTAAACAGGTCTGTGATGTCAGTTACAGGACAGCCTAAAAATCTGAGGGGATGCATGAAGTTTTTTTCATAGATGTCATAAAATTATTAAATTTAAATCATTTATATGCAAAGCTTATACAAGTAGGCTACACGACATGCCATAGTAACAAACATCTCTCAGAGGCTGCTCATGTGCCCCTGTGTCTCAAAAGTACATCATTGATGTACTCTCCCTTTCTTCAAATTCTGGTATCAGTGCTAGTCTTCTATTGCACAATTTCCATTTCAAAGAGCTGGTGCTAATTTAACAGCTGCTGTGCCTCCTCCCCCCCACCCCCACCCCTCTCCTGTATCTTCCAAAGAAATAAGCTAAAGGCATTTATTTTAATGCTAAAAGATAAGGCAACTTAGTGCCCCCATCATTAAAACACTACCACATAAAACAAAAAGGACAAAGCTGTACTTGGCAAAATGGTTAACAGCTTTCATCTCTTTTTAAAAATAACTTTTTTTTGTATTTCTATTTCAAAGTCTTCATTTCTGTCTCAATTTCTACCTCAAAAGTGCATGTACAGTTTTTGTTGTATTACATAATAGTCTACTTATTACTAGACCAGGACTGCCCTGCCCTTGCACGGAGCATCCTGGATTCCCCCCCTCCCCAATGCTCCCTGCATGGGTATGAGTGGGCAGTGCATGGGTCACAGGAGTGCATGCCCTCTCACACCGCCTTCAGACAGGTGCACAGGTGGGTGGGGGATGGCCAGACCTGTGTGTGCATGTCCCGTTTAAAAACAGCCTAGTGGGTGGTTCAGACAAGCACCTCCGCACGCAGTACCAAGTTGGCAACCATGCTTGTGTGGAAGCCCCACTGGTAACCAAAGGTTAACCAGTGTACTGGGTGGGTACTGGGTGAGTAATATGCTTGCCTGAAAACACTCAGTGTCTCCTTCACAGCTATAACTTAGCTGTAATATTGCCTTATCGAGCACACACACATGCATGCAAGAAATCTCAGAAATCGATGGAACTTAAAAATAAGCTCAATGCAATCACAACACCCTTCACTCCCCCATAAAGCGTCTTTTGTTTTAATCAGTATACTTCTATTCAAAGTTCCCTTGAACTGCAGGCACTGCTCATTTTCTGGCTCTAATCTCACACCTATTCTAGCTTTCCTCACAGTGTGAGATATTTGGCAATATGTTCCAGCTCCATGTTTGGTACGCCTACTGCTAGAATAACAGAGATTCATTATAGGGGGCAGAGTAATCATACTGCCTCACATCAAGTTGGATGTGTTGACATGACTTTCTTCCAACTGCTGTGCCAGGAAAATCATGAAGAACTCAAGTATTGTATATGCTGTACAGAGAACAGTTATGCAACAGAAAATAGTTAGACCAATACAGTGCACATCCATTTAGCTAGTAATTTAGAGAAAGTTTATATTTCAAAAACAGCTTTCAAAAGCATTTCCCCTTTTATTAGGTCATATGGATGTAACAATATTATACACTAATCCGGCACCTGTTATTCATCCTGATAATGTTATCTAACAGCCTAGATTATGATAAATGCAGCAAAGAAAACAGTGCAGACTATCAGAACATATTGCTGTTCTGAAATTGCTTAGAAAATTAGTTTATTTTGCAAATGACTTATGTCTAGTCAAAAGGGGGTTGCAGCTGCTTTATTGACATCCTGACTCCAAAAGGAACACAAAAGTTTAAAATAAAATACAGTGGCAGAAAATGGAAACAAAGTGAGCAGTGTGATGGATAATAATCTTAAAGCTACTGAGAGCAGAAAAATGTGAGTCTGACTTGATGGTTCTGTCCTAAAGGCTGTCGCTCATTTACTACAAATTGTTAAGATGTTTTTTGGCTATGGTGAAAGCCAACACCGTAATAAATGTATCTTTCGACTGCAAATTGGTCATTTTGACCAAAATATTCAGAGTAGCCACAGACTGGAGGACTCTGTTCGTTGGTGCTGAATTAGAGAAAACAGGGTCTGTTCAATCTCTTCTGAAAGCAGTATATATAAGGAAGTATTAGCTGAATATGCTGCATAATTCAGGAATGCATGAAATATACTACTAAAAGGAACACCCACGCATACATGCTTCCTTTTGGGACTGTCAATCATTCTCACAATTTCTTCTAAACTAAATCTTTCTTAGCTCCCAGCCTCCAAAGGATTAAATTAAGAGCAACAGATAAGACAAAGGGTATAAACAACCGGACAGCAGCTCCACTTTTGCCCATTATTATTATTATAATAAACATTTATATAGCACCAGCCATGTGCCTGGCGCTGTACAGAACATAGAAATAGACGTGGTCCCTGCCTGTGGCTTACAATCTAAAAGACAAGGAGGGGGAGACAGGGAGAGGGGACAGTGGGAGAGACAGGGGAGAAGNTCAGGTGCGTATGCTTGGCTTGGTTACAATCAGGTTGGTTGCAGCAGTCTGCAGAGGAGGGCAGACAGTAAGTATATGGGGAACCACTAGCAGGCATTGGGAAAGGTGGCGAGGAAAAAGTGGGTTTTGAGGAGGGATTTGAAGGAGTGGAGGGAGGGGGCAAGGCGGATGCGGGCAGGGAGGGAGTTCCAGGCATGGGGGGCAGCGAGGGAGAAGGGTTGAAGGTGGTTAGGTGAGCAGGAGAAACGAGGGAGAGGGAAGGAGGGGACAGAGGAGGAGCGGAGAGCGCATGCAGGAGTGTGTAGGGAGATTAGGTCCGAGAGGTAAGGGGGAGCTTGGTTGTGGAGTGTTTTGAACATGGATATGTTCAGGAAGGGGGAGCCAGTGAAGAGAGGAGAGGTTGCACATGGTCGAAGCGACCGGCAGAGTGAATGACCTTGGCAGCAGAGTTTTGGATTGCGATAAGGGGGGACAGGTGAGAGTGAGGGAGGCCAGTAAGGAGGAGGTTGTAGTAATCGAGGCGCGAGATGCCCATGCCAGCCCCTGTCACCCCCGGGTTGACCCATTCATCTGAAGAGCAACTGTCAGGTGTGCAAAGTGGAGTAGGCTGTGGCTGCTCCAGGGCAGCCCTGCAGGTGGCGCTCTGGAAGTTCCCAGCGCACACCTCACCAAGTGAGCTGGCCAAACCCACGGAAACAAACAAGCATGGAACCCCTGTCCGTCTAAGTGGTCCCTGGCCAAACATTGTCCCACCCGGATCATAGCTACTGGTGGGCCAAATGGCCAGAACAGCTCCCTGAGTGAGCACGGCCATCTTGTGTCCCAGCGCCTGTCCTCACCCCAGCCCTTAAAGGAACACATGCAAAATTCAAACGGGCATTGGCCCCACACAGAATCCCTGCAGGGAGAATGGAAGTCAGTCCTGCAGAAGCCCCAGGGGGATGGAGGAGCAGCAGCACCTGCCAGTAGGGATGGGCGAACAGAACCGAGTTCGGAAATTCAGTTCGGTTCGGTTTGAAAATCGAGTTCGGTTCGGAAGTTCGGTTTGGTCAACCGAACTATTCAAGTTCGGTCCGAAGTCTGAACTTCCGAACAGAGTTTGGAAATACAAACCCCATTGAACTAAATGGAATATTATCTTAGAGGGATGGGTGAACAGAACCAAATTCGGTTCGCTTCAAAAATCAAATTCGGTTCGGTCGACCGAACTAGTCGAGTTCGGTCCAAACTCCAAACTTCCGAATCACGTTCGCCCATCCCTACCTGCCAGTCCCAACCTGAACTGTCCACTGTCTGGGTCGTTCAGCTGTACCTTTTCATCCTCCTTTTCCTGTTCCTATTCCCCTTTCCCTGCTCATTCTGGCTGTTAATAAAGTCTGCCTTTTGCTCACAGACATCAGTGTTGTGCAGGTGTGTGATGGGATTGGGGTTCTCCCCTGCCTCTCTTCCAAATGGCTGTGACTTTCTGTCCCGACCACTCTGACAGAATGACTGACCCCATTCTGTCCCGGACCACTCTGCTCACTACCCCATGCCGTGCCCCTTGCCAGGAGCCCAGCTCTGGCTACCATGGCAATGGGATGTAGCAGCAGCTGTTAATCCCTTACCATCTACAGCCCCAGAGTGCCTGTGATGGGATTGGGGTTCTCTTCTGCCCCTCTCCCGACCGACCCTGACTTAGTTTCCCTACTTATAGTCTGTACTGGACACAGATCCCTATAGAACAGCCGCAGCCCATAAATGAGTTGCTCCCTTGCCATCTGTGTCTCTGGAGCTTCCCAAGTCACAGAAATTAAATTAAGGTCCACCCAAGTATCTAACCTGGGAATTCCCTTTAACTGTGTCGTCCAGTGTCAGTATCCACACAGACACAACCAGATCAAAGCTTGATTAAAATAATTTTATACATCAATCAGATTAGTTACAAGACAAGATCGATTCAAGAGCGCTAGGAATGGGCGAACGCAATTCGGAATTTTGGAGTTCGGCCCGAACTTGGCATGTTCGGACGACCGAACCCAAACTTACTGAACCAAACTCAATTCCGAACGTCGAAATTACAGAACAGTTCGGTCAGTTAAGATCACGTTTGGGTATGTTTGGGTGGCAAAAAAAGTGTCACTGGAAGGTCAAACATGACAGGGAGGGGTAGTCAGCTGAAGAGCAGACTTCCAGGCACCAGGGGTGGAGAGGCTTGGATTAGCTGCCAGCTTGCCCGATCACCATCCCTTTTCGCCTCAGACCACTGGCTTCACAGTCTGCGATTGGCCATGGACTAGGCTGCACGGAGCCAA
>QEPC01000691.1:380362-400484 GCA_003113815.1 Sphenodon punctatus
TCCCCCCCTTCCACGCCCCCCCTCTCCCCGGCCCTGACCCACCCGCTCCTGGCTGCACCCCCTACCTTCTTCCGGGGTTCCCCCTGCTGCTGCTGCTGCTGCTGCGCCTCCTCCTCGTCCTGTTGCTCCATCCTCCACACGTTCTCCTCCTCCCTCCTCTCCATCGACTACTCCACCACATTCCCCTACTGCTGTCTGCCTTTAAATCTCCCTCCGTGTGCTGCTTGTTGTTGGTTGCCTAGCAGTGACGCTGCGTGCCGTCACCACAGCCCGTGGTCGTTTCCTTCCACCACAGTCGGGGTTTTTCCTTCAGATGTTACTTTTCATTCACCCCTGCCATGGTGAACATTCACCACACTTCTGGACCTCCTCCTGTCCTGACCTCACAAAGCGTGGTTAGGTTTATCCCGGGCCGCGTTTGACTGTGGTGAACATCTGTATGCGAGCGAACAGACGTGCACGGCTCTTTCACCCCCCCCCCGTGTTTGACTGAGGTTGACTATGGTGAATGCCGAAAACGTAACGTCTGAAAGACTATGAAGGCTCACAAATTGGTGTGTGTATCCATACATTGTTTTACCACAACCTGTGGAAATTTTTACAAGCAAGCAGGGACAGCTGCATGAAGATGCACAAGCTATGATATACTCCCAATGTCTATTAATCTGTCATGATTTAGAGGCCCATAAAATCAAAAATGAAATTTCACTATGAGAATAGCATACAACACAGTATTCAGGCAACTGTAATGTTGCAAGACAATATTTGCTTTATGACAAGCTTCAAAATGTTATTCTATTAACGTGTTAATTTTATTGTGCAATATCTTTTTTCATTTTTATAAGGAAGGTTTGTAATGAAGCTAAAAACATTGGTTGTCACTAAATGCAATAACTTACAATGTTGTGGGTAAAATCCCCAGATATTGCCAATCAACATAGCTCTGTTGACTGTAGTAGAGCTATGCTGATTTATGCCAATTGAGCTTCTGCCATAGTTAATTGGAAATAAGTTTTCATTCTTATTTTTAGGTGCCCCAAGAGATTTTTTAACATGTTAAACATTTTCTCTGTTCTGGTGGTACAGCGTGCATTTTGGACCTCTTTGATAGTTTTCTATACATAGATTGTGTGTGTGTGTGTTACTTGTTTATGATCTGTATCATGCCTTTATGATCATGCTACACTGAGTTCATGATTGTTTGTACTCCACAAATATTCAGTTAAACAACTACCAGATTTAAATGAACAAAAGCCAAGAGTCCTGAAGATATTATTGTCTCCTCCTTTGCCAATTGTTCTTTCTTCCACTTTTGTAATTTCTTTATGCCTCCCTACTTTAGGTATTACAATGCGCAATAATTCCATACAGAAAGCAACCTTAACTTTAGCAGTTTTGCAGCTTGAAAGTGGTACAGGGGGCTGGACTAGATGACCTTTGAATACCTTCCAGCTTTGTGGCTCTATTAAATGACCATTAGAACACTGGACAATATAAGGTAAATATTGTACAAATATGGGTCAACTGGGATGATGAAAATGTAGTATGTAATAATGGATTGCAGTAAATATTCAGATTGAGTAGATAAATTAATGTGATACAGCAGCCTAAAACAACCTAGCACAATGACTCTGAACAAATACTTAGGGGGATGACTCTATATTTTAGTAGGGATCAAGCTGTAAAACTGCTAAAGTTAAGATTGCTTTCTGTATGGAATTTCTTTCATAAAATGCATAAATGCATTAGCATTTTAATAGTCACCTTGATTACTGAATAATACATGCATATAATTCACAGTTCAAATGACTGAAATGTAAATTTGGTAAAATTGTACAAAAGGAGGTGTAGAGGAAGCGACTGATAGCAATTCCATCCTAAAGAAAACAGCGCCTCCTGTTAGTCACTCTGAAGAAACACTGCTTCCTGTAAGGAGACAGCAAGTATTCCTAAATGATTTTTTAAAATAATAAAGAAAAAAGTAGAAGCCCCCTCCACCCCCCTCCTCTAGCAGGATATTAACCTTGATTTTCAAGTAGTAAAAGCAGGATAATGTTGTATATTGGTTTTACATATAGCTAATTCTCTTTTAAAATCTTTTGTGGCTTTATCAAATTTAACAACAGATAGATAGTGGCATGACAGATTAATATACATGATGTTAACAACTTTCCTTGTGTAGCTCAGGTTGATTGAGAAAAATTAAGTCAGATACATTATAACTACCCAAGTCCCTGTTAACTTCTCATCAGAACAGATTCTGGTGCAGCAATATATTTGTAGGCTGCATGGCAGAGCCGGATGATAAACACATCATACGTGTTTCGAATTTGACTATGAATGCTAATGAATAAGTGGCTTTCTAAGGTGGTTATGTTTGCTGCAAGTACTTTCTGTAGGATCAATTGCCATATAGTTTAGCATTAATATTTACAATGCGTGTGGATGCAGTTGTTTTTCATTGGCTTTTGTCAGACAGGAAAGGCATGGACCTTTCTTGTACAGAAGGATGGGAGTTCCTCCCAGCAGCTGGTCCTTGCCGGGTCCATTGAGTTACAAAGCTTTCATAGGCTGGCTGATTGGCAATGTGGAACAGCTAAACTAGGCATGATTTTCTGATGACTAAGGAGTGGCCATATGTATTTATAAAAGAGAGCATTTATAAAATTTGATTCAATCTTCCCACAAAGTGCTGGTCTCTTAAGATTTCTCCTGGGCCACAGTGCAGTAGGCCCAGTTCTAAAGCATCTGTGTTCCACAGTTGCTGGGCTTGTTGATTCCCTCCTGACCTATTCCACCCATGTGGCCGTACAATTAGCTGGTGCAGTGTCTTCAGAATGGGCAGGCACAATATCTATCAGTCCCCATCCTGCAGAGAACAGAATTTGGCCTGTTGTACTGTAAGACCTTGCAAGAGTAGTCCTACACATACCTAGTGGCACACTTGTCTTTGCCACAAAGTGTTTTGTGAACAAAGTGAGCAATTTACATAGCTCACTCAATTTACTGATGATACCCCACTCCCAGATAACGTGAGCTATGTCCTGCACACTAGCCCATAAGTTTTAGACAAATCCCTCTGGGCTCTCAGCTTCAGTGTCCTCTGGCTTGGCCAGCTCCTGGGAAAGGCATAAGTAAGGAACTTGGGATGAGCCTCTGATTCCCTGACTTGCTCCTGCTTGAGGGGGGGGGGGGGGCACTCTTGATGGAATCTCTTAGCCACAGAGGCAAGCCTCTCCATGGTGGTCCTCTGTCTTCCCTGAGCATTCAGGCTCAGGCATTTATAACTACTTCCCCCAGCTGGCCAACAGCTTCTTGCCCATCTCAGTTAGCTCATTCATGGGCTGCAGGTGTTTGGCCTTGTGTTCAGTCCCGAAAGAGTTGCATCTTGCAGCAACTTCATGTGGTCAGTTATCAGGAAAAAAGGTTTGTCGCTGAAGATTTTTCTTTTTCTTATCGGTAGCTATTTTGTGCTGCTGGTGGGACAACTGGAAATGAAATCTAATAGTCTGAAAAACATACTTATAAAATTTCAATGATGCAGCAGTGGTCAGGGGATGTTTGCAGACTTTATCTTGGTCTTGGACTCATCCAGTCATGGAGCAGAAACAATACCATGTGACTTGGATGACCACTAATCCCTGTGAATGGTGTATTACAAATAACACTCAGAGCAACATTTATGGGGAGCAGTCCAGAAGGTGAGTGAGATAGGTTTGCACAAACATTTTTTCTGTATAATTCAAACTTACATTGAAACTCCCCATAACTAGAGAGTGTAGGTATGGCAGCTGCCTAAGACAGAAGTGTAATGGGGTGGCAAGCACAGGCCAGAACTCTCCAGTCCTGGACACCATGTTGGATCTCTGTGGTTGATGGTAACTGTGGGTTTGGTCCAACACAGCAGCTCAGATACTCCATTACATGGGGCCAGGTCTGCTTCAGCAAGCCACACTGTAAGTGCCCAACCCCTGATCCAAGATGTTCTGTGGAAGGTAGATCAGAATTTCTGGTGGTAGGAAAAGATGCCTGCCCACCAAAGCACAGGAATCTGGGAGAAGGCACAGGAGCCATCACCCTATCCCTGAAATGGGAATCAGAGTCAAATGGTTGAGCAGAAGTCCAAGGTGGGGACCAACTTGGGGCAGGTGGTCCAGATGAGAGAGTTGGGAACCGGGAACTAACAAAGGACTGGTAAGAGGAGGTAGCCAGGAACCCTGCTGAAAGGGGGCCAGGAGTTAAGTCTGGGCATCACAGGGTTCTAGCGGGAGAAGCCAGGAGGCACTAGGGCCACAGATTTGGAGATGTCCAGGAACAGGGACCTAGGAGAGGGAGAAGCTTGCAAACCAGAGACTCTGGAACGCAGCATGAAAAATCCAGGTTAGTGTGAGTCTAGGGATGCCAGTGAGGGGAGATGCCTGAAGGAAAAGGAACTCTGAAGTCTGTGTAATGATAACCATTGGCCCATCCCTCCAAAAGGGGGACCATGGTCTAGTACTCTCAGGCAGAGGCTTGAAAAATCATGGGTGAAAGTCCACGGGGACACCATCAACAGCTATTCCCCAAGAAGATGACATCAAGAGAAAAAGATGTATAAGTCACCAATACAAGAAAAAGCCAGAAACAGCTGGGCCAGGAACCAAAGAGGCAGTGGAAATGTGAGTCTGGGGTCCCAGTCCTGCAGATACTTCATCTGGGCTGGAGCATCTCCATTACAGTACTTTCAGACATCACATTTTCAAGTGGTAAAACAGTGGCAAACCAAGATGTCGATGGAAGGGTATTCACATGACACAGTAAAGCTATCTACTGTATAGTAAATCCATGGCACAGTTCTTCTAGTATTTCCATGGGTGACTATCTCAGAATAAACAAGCTGTTCGCCCAGACCTTTGGGGAGGAGGTTGGGAAGGTGGGTTAGGGTTTTGGCTCTCCCCTACCTTTTATTTTTATTAATTTTGTTTCCCAATCCTGTTTTAGTTTTAAATTATTGTGTTGTTTTAAAAAAAATTTTTATATGTGTTTATGAAATTGTACGTCGCCCCGAGATGCCGTAGGCATGGGGGGGCGACTCAAAAATGCTTAAAATAAATAAATAATAACTAAGGCTGAAATGAGATCTCGGTAAACTGAGTAATCTCATTGAAATCTCGGTACTCGCTCTGTTCTGGGATGAACCGAGCACCAGGATGTGCTTGCCAAGTTCTTGGAGAGCAAAAAACAAATAATAAATAATAATAATAATATATCATCAGCTGGGCGCGGTGGGGAGGGGAACCTTCCTGAGCACTCCCAGCTGGCTCTTGTTAATTTCAAAGCCCGCTTCCCCACCACCCCATCAAACAGTTGTTTGGCAGTGTGGCACAGCCACCAATCCCAGCACCTGCACTCCTGGGCTAACTCATCTCACCGCCGGGTTGAGGCTCCTACTATCCTGGTCACTGCTGGCTGCTTCCTTCTCCTCTCCCAGCCAGCAAGTTGAACAGCTGAGGTAGCTGATGTCATTGTCATAGAATATGACATCAAGAGTGAAAGATGTGTCAGTCCCCAATCTAAGAAACAGACAGGAGCCAAAGAAGTAGCAGAAATGTGCCAGAACTTCCCTGCTGAGGACTTCCCCACTTGGCTTTTCCTGAGTGAAGCAGAGAGGCCTATTCCCACCTGTGTGCAATTCCCTATCGGGTCCCCATTCCCAGGGGGACTAATATCAGAGGTGTGCATGGGTCTTGTGTGCACTTCTGATATCGGTCCCCCTGGGAACGGGGACCTGTTAGGGGATTGCACACAGGTGGGGAAAGGCCTCCCTGCTCCTCTCCCTGCCCTGAAAAAGCTGAGCGGGTATGTCTAAAGGCTCAGCTGTGCAGTTCACTGGCCAGGGGAGAAGGGAGCAGCCAGTAACCATCAGTCATCAGGATAGTAGGAGCCCCAGCCTGGTGGTGAGGTAACTCAGCCTGGGGAGCGTGGGTGTGGAGGGCAGGAAGCTTGAAGGTGTTTCCCCCCCATCGCTTCTCAGATGAGAGGTGCTGGGTGCCTTTGAGCAACCTGTTGGATAGTGTTCAAAGGATCACCAATGATCTACTTGTTGCTAAATCGAAGCGCCACTACTCCGTTCTTGTCCTCCTTGATCTCTCTGCTGCCTTTGACACTGTCGACCACTTGCTCCTCTTGGACTCGCTTTACTCTTTGGGCTTCCGTGGCTCTGTCTTTGACTGGTTCTCCTCCTACCTCTCTGACCGCTCCTTTAATGTCTCCCTCCCCGAGTCGACCTCCCCCTCCCTTCCCCTCTCGGTTGGGGTTCCCCAAGGTTCTGTCCTTGGCCCTCTCCTCTTCTCTATCTACACCCTGTCCCTTGGCAAAATTATTGCCTCCCACGGATTCCAATACCATCTCTATGCTGATGACACCCAACTCTATCTCTCTACCCCCTCTCTCTCCTCCTCTATCCGCTCACGCCTCGTCGACTGCCTCTCTGATATCTCCGCCTGGATGTCCCGACGCCAACTCAAACTGAACATGGCCAAGACTGAACTCCTCGTTTTTCCTCCATCCCCCTCCTCTCCCTCTGACCTGACCATCTGCATTGATGGGGTCACCATCCGTCCTGTTCTCCGTGCCCGCAGCTTGGGCTTCATTTTTGACACGCACCTCTCCTTTAAACCTTACATTGACTGTGTGGCCAAATCCTGCCGCTTCGCTCTCCTCAACATTGCCCGCATACGCCCCTTTCTATCTATCTCCTCGGCCAAAATCCTTGTTCATGCCATGGTTATCTCTCGCCTCGACTACTGCAACCTCCTCCTTGCTGGCCTCCCTTGCTCCCACCTGTCCCCCCTTGTTGCGATCCAAAACTCTGCCGCCAAGATCATTCACTCTGCCCGTCGCTTCGACCATGTAACGCCTCTCCTCCTCTCCCTTCACTGGCTCCCCCTTCCTGAACGTATCCTGTTCAAACTCCTGGTTCTTACGTTCAAATCGCTCCATGACCAAGCTCCCCCTTACCTCTCGGACCTAATCGCCCTACGCGCTCCTGCGCGCGCTCTCCGCTCTTCCTCTGTCCCCTCCCTCGCTCTCCCTCGTTTCTCCTGCTCGCCCAACCGCCTTCGTCCCTTCTCCCTCGCTGCCCCGCATGCCTGGAACTCCCTCCCTGCCGACATCCGCCTTGCCTCCTCCCTCCGCTCCTTCAGGTCCCTCCTCAAGACCCACCTTTTCCATGCTGCCTTTCCCAATGCCCTCTAGTCTTTCCCCTTGCTCTTACTGTCAGCCCTCCTCTGCTGACTGCTGCTACCGACCACCTTGTAACCAAGCCAAGTACACGCACCTGAGACTTCGCATCAGCCTGAATGTTTGTTTGTCTTCTCCCATGTCTCTCCCGCTGTCCCCTCTCCTTGTCTCCCCCTCCTTGTCTTTTAGATTGTGAGCCGCAGGCAGGGACCGCGTCTGATTGTATGTTCTGTACAGCGCCAGGTTACTACTGGCGCTTTATAAATGTTTAATAATAATAATAATAACAAAGGCCACTCCTCCCCCACCACCAAACACTTGTTTGGCGTGGGGGGAGCGACCTTTGAACACTACCCAATAGGTTGCTGGAAGGGGTGTTGGTGGAAGAGTTGTGGGGTGGGGTGGGGTGGAAGAGCACAGCTGTCCTTTGAAACTTACAAGTGCTCTCCCCCATGGCCACTTTTTTAACGGCTTGCGGAGAAATTGTACCAGAACTGAGATATCAGTGAGATCTTGGTCCCTGTAGGCTAGCAATTGTGAGCATTTTCATGAGAAGCAAAATTGCTGCTCGTTGCAGCCTTGGTAACCACATAGCAAAAGTGTACATGCAAACTCGTGGTATTTGTTTACCACTTAAAAGGTAATTTTTAAAGTACCCACTGTATAGTGGAGATGTGTCCAGCATCTGTGGTCTTACTACTGATCTACTTCTTCCACCTCTTCATCTTGTTCTTAAATGAATGCAAGTTCTTAAATGAATGCAAAGGGGAAAACTCTGTCTCTTTATATTACAAGATGAAGATTTATTTGTGTTAATCCAAGGCAGAGCTGTTATTGAAGAAAAGATCACTAGGAGTACATGTCTAATTCTTGGCAGTTTTGATAAGAAATCTTAATAACAAATAGAACAGATGGTAGCTTTCAACGAGATTGTGCACTCCAGCAATAAGTACAAGAGAGAGGGCTAGAGAAACACAAAGTAGTTCATGAAATATAGGGCTTCAACCTGCAGAGGTACAGATGAGTTTTGCAAGAAAGCAGCAATGAGACACAAGTAGTGCTGTTGAGCCTGCTGGTATTGTTAACAATTTGCTAGATGGAATGTACTGAGGAACATGGATGCTGCAGAGTAGTGTGAGCCAGTGTCTACATTGTGCCCAGAATATATTAAGAGACATTAAGCAGCTGGCTGAGAGACAGGAAGCCAGAATTCTAGGCGCATCATTCCATTGATGCAACAGAGCTGAATCAACTGACGTCAGCAGAGAATCTGCTCCATAGAATTCTTTTCATGGAAATTTTCAGCAGCAGTTTTGCAAGTGTCTGGCCCTGCTCTCACTTTCGTTGAAGTGTGCCTCACAAGTACAGTTGGATGTTACTCCTGGTAGGTTGTGAAAGTAAACGGAGACTCTTAAAAGTCACTTGATGATCTCATTTACATTCTCTAGGTTATGTGTAAGCACCTGAAACGCTTCTCTCTTCCTTATCATACAGTTCTTCTTTCTGAACTGTACTTGCTCCAGTGTAAGGACAGAAGTCTGTGCGTGCGTATTATTAAGAGTGAACATTCCTTGACTATTCACAAGCATCTCTGCAAAGCAAACACCGCATATTACTCAGTGCTCCTTTTTTGGCTCACTGCACTTCTACACGAGTATGCTGATTCAAGCCCAGAAAGAACTGAATTTCTTTCATTATATGCAATAAACAGCTGCTCAGGGAAAAGACAGGGGAAAGAAAACATTGGGTAAAAACAAATGTGCAGGCGGTTGGGCGGCACCTGGCCTGGCCCAGGGCAGAAAACAATGGCGGCCACTCTCTGGGTCAGCGAGTGGCACAGAACAAATGTGCTTGCCTCTAGGAGAGCCATCCCACCACCTGCACAGCCCGCGGGGGGGGATGCACAACAAACGCAGGTGGTCCCACCACACCCCCAGCACCCTGCCATGGCACATAGACATGGGGACTAGCCATAGCACATGACCATTGTGGCCTAACAAATATGCTGGCCCGCATTAGCCTGCATGTGTGGTCCTTGGCCCAGGATGGGGCCCAGGGTTCATTTGGGCCCAGCCACCTATCTGCTCTGGGGAAGTAGCAGGCTCACATCTGGCAGTGTGGGACCACATGTGCGGGTGAGTCCTGGGCCACAGCAGACCAGCATCACATTTGTTTTTACCCAAAGACTACGATCCAGCTTTCCCCTTGCGCCTGCGTAAAGGAATCACTGGTGCCCTTGCACTGGCAGATTCCGTATCTCTGGGCACTGCATGCTGCATGCACCAGAGCGATCAGCCTATCACTGGTATCCAGATCAGGTTAAGCCCCACTTCCCAGCCATCAGCTATGGTCATCCCCCTTGTGCTAGGGGGACAGAACTTTGAGCAAATGCCACCAGTCACTCCAGCACCTCACAGGGTTGTGCACATAGGGCCCCTTTGTGCATGCCCCAATAGTGCCAACACCCCGTCTACATGGAGGTGGCGCATCCCATGTCTGGTACACAGGGCCCTTGCCCTGTTTGTCTGCTTGGGCAGCGGATCAGTGGACTGGTGGAAGAGGCAGGGGTGGCTGCAAGCATCAGGGAACAGTAGGGAGCAAGGGAGAGAGCCCAGCTCTTACCAGGGTTCCGGACGAGAGCTGAGAGACCAGACAGCGGGCTCGGCCAGTGCCCCTCAGTGTTCTCTGCATGTGTGGGGCAAGCCCCACCCACAAAGCCAGCTTGCATTCTAGCCAGCATCCCAGTTGTTCTCCTGCACACAGGTAAGACTCGGCCCAGCTCCTGCTCTCCTACCCCTTTCATGCCGCCACCACCCCTAGGATAGCAACCACCCTCATCCTCATCCTTCTTTGATTATTCCTGCCCCATCTCCTGGATGTGTACGCCAGCTTGTAATTGCCTGTTAGGTGGATTTGGCCTAGTTTGTGCTAGTCCACACTTGCTCACATTACCAGCGCAAATCCCACCATAGCTGGATCATGACCATAATGTCTAGCTGCTTTAAAAATAAATAAATCTGTTGGTGCCTTAGAGAAATATCAAGAATTGTCTTAAAAAGATGGGGCTTATTATAAAGTCCAGGCAGGCGGCATCTAAAGTTATGCTTCCAAAGTGCCCAACTTTTGGGAAGGGATTCTGTGTTTGGCATTCACAAGGAGATAAAGATAATCCGATCCCTTCCTATTTTCTTCTTGCTCTGCTGTCTGTTTGAACTTTGTAAACTCATAACAAAATTGAATTTCCTTTAAAAAAAAAAAGAATTAAGGTCCCCAATCTTGCAATAAGATACAAAATTGGGCTCCTTGTATGTGCAGTGGTCTTATTGGAGTGCACTCATCTCATTGGAAGGAGGAATCCAATTCTCTGGATTGTTGTTTTCTGCCATTCCTTTTGCAGAAATGAGATGTAATGCAATTCTGTGCTGGAATTTTAGTGTGCTTTTCTGGGATGAAAATGAGCTATGATGATATCCTACATACTGAAAGAAGGAAACAATTTGCTGAAAGACAACTTAGTTTTGTGCTGAATTTATTTATTTAGATTTATATCCCGTCCTTTCCTGTAGACTCAAGGCAGCTTACAAATATATATATATATAAAAACCAGTAAAACCAATCAGTAGAATCACTTTAAATCCATCCCCACCCCAGCCCTCCAAACCCTATCCCTATCTGCTAAAAGCCTGGCCAACTAAAAGGTTTTGTGTTGCCTTATGAAGATGCTCAGTCTTGGGCTTTGGCTAACCTCTAGGGAAAGGGAGTCCTAAAGCTTGGAGCAGCCACTGGGAATGCCTCTCTGCAGGCCTGAGTTGTCTGGACCTGCTGCAATGATATTCACAAGAGGGCACTCCTGGCTGACCTGAGAGATGGGACTTATGGGGGAAAGCGGTCTCTTAGCCTTTATAGGTCAAAAGCAGCACCTTGAAGTGTGCCCAGAATACTATTGGCAGCCAGTGCAGACTTCGCACCTGTGTAATGTGCTCCCAGGTGTCCACCCCAATGAGAAAGCGGGCTGCCATGTTCTGCACCAGCTACAGTCTCTGAACAGTCTTTAAGGGAAGCCCCACATAGAGCACATTGCAGGAGTCTAGGTGTGAGGTTACAAAAGCATGGATGACAGTGGCCAGGTCTGAATAAGAAAAAGTCTCCGCCTTCTCTCCAGATGGAGCTGGTGGAAAGCACTCCTGGCCATCGCTGCAACCTGATGTTCCAGGTTCAGCAAGGGATCCAAGAGCACTCCCAACACTGTGAATCAGAGTGACCTGAGGAGGTTGCCCCAATAACAGGTGTTTCTATCCCCTTCAGGTCATAGGGCTGGCCAATCATCATTGCTTCAGTCTTGTCTGTATTCAGCTTCATTTGGCTTGCCCGCATCCAGTCCCCAATGGTAGCCAAGAACTGTGTAAGCACCGAGTCTGCAGGACCTGAGTTAGATGAAAAAGAGAGACGGAGCTGGGTGTCATCAGCATACAGATAGCACTGCACCCCCAATCTATGTACGATTTCACCTAGCGGCCTTAAATACACATTGAACAGGAGGGAAGACAGACTGGAATCCTGTGGTACCCCACAGAGGAGGTTCCATGGGGATAACAAGCAATCACCCATCACCACCCACTGGGACCTCCCTAACAGGAAAGAGTGGAACTACTCAAGAGTGGCCCTGCCAAGTCCTGCAGTCTATCCTAAATTTGCTTATTTTTTCTTTAAAATTGGCCCTACAACTAGAATAATTGCTGAGTTGAACAAAAATTTGAATGTATGATTT
The DNA here is from genome assembly GCA_003113815.1 of Sphenodon punctatus. Taxonomy (NCBI): domain Eukaryota; kingdom Metazoa; phylum Chordata; class Lepidosauria; order Sphenodontia; family Sphenodontidae; genus Sphenodon; species Sphenodon punctatus. The sequence goes on from QEPC01000691.1 coordinate 392,352, forward strand.
AGGCTTAGATCCTGAAAAGATTAATGCATGGGAGTCCTCACTATTGAGCCCAATGAGTCTACTTACCTGTGTAAAGTTAAGTACATGTACAAGGCTTTTCATGAGCAGAACCTAAGACAATTTCATTGCATTTCAACAAAGTAACTCTAAACCAGGTTAAACTAGGTTTCTGGCTCCTCCAGGATCCCCTTTGTGTACTGACAATTTGACACTCTCATTTACTGCTGCCAGAGTACAGGCAGTAGTCAAAGTGAACAGGGTATGGCAGGGTCTCCTTTGAAGTCATGGAGCCCAAATCCATGGCCCGTGGATGCGGTATGCGTGTGCGCACAGGAACCACACAACATAATGTGCTGCCAATAGAGACGTGTGTGGTTTCTGCACGGTGTGCACAGGATCCGCAGGCCATGGGATCAAGCCCAAGGAATCTCTCCTTGCCTCAACAGCCTCTTGGGTCATTTGCTGTTGGTGCTAGTTAGAGCAACATCCAGGCTGCTTTTATGTGAATTAACAAGCCTGGAACTAACTAGCCAAAAGGTGTTGTGACACAAACGACATCTCTATAATCCCTTTCTACCAACAGCATCAAACACGTAGGTCCTTAACAGAAGTCAGTGCTACATAAGGCAAAATACTTATAAACAAACTATTTCCAAACTTGCTTTTCAGTAAAATTTGTAAGCTGTATTTTTATGTGTATGCGAGACAGGAACAAAAGCAATGTCTATGGTTAAGAGTAGTTAATGGGAGCCCATCCCGCCCCACGCCTCTACTTGAATCGCCGCCCAGGGACATTGTCTTGCTGACTGGGAGGGGATTGGGGGGACCCCGAGACTGCCGAGGAGACACCTTACTAGCTCCACGTCTCACCGGGAGCCAACTGTAATTGACAATCTTGATTCCAGTTGGGCGCTGGGAGGAGCTTCACCGCTGGGAGCCTTTAAGATCCCCTCACAGCCCGGCGGCACCGGAGGCGTGTGCCAGGGCAGCGCGCCTTAGGCCTGCACGCACAGGGGTGCGTCCTTGTGCGCATGTCCTTGTGTGCGCGGCATTAGGCGCAGGGGCCTGGCTGTATTGTTGAATCGATGGAGGGTGGGCTAGTTTTACATTCTGGGGTGGGATCGAAGGGTTTCAGTTAATAAAATCTATTTATTAGAGTTACCATGCCTAGGAAGGGAAAGAAGTTGCGGGTAATGACTAGGACGCGGACTAAGCAGTTACAGCTCACGGACTGTTACCCTTTGGATCCAGCTCCCCCTGGGCCAAAGCGGGATGGTCTCCCGCAGGTTCCTCTGTGTCCCCCCTAGATAGCCCAGGAGGCAGGTCGGGTGCCCTTGGCTGCCAGTAGGGAGGTAACATCTCCCTCCTTGTTACAGGCCCCCCAAACGTTGGAGGCTGGGAGCCTCTGCAACGGGCCTGGGTTGTCTAGCCTCTCCAGGCCAGTTTTCCTGGACCCATCCCTGTTGGAGTGCGCCCTTGCCTTTAAGCAGCAAGGGGAGAGGTGACACGCTATGGCCGCCAAAGTACGGGGGCCTTCCTGGACCCTTGTGGGTACTCGGGTTTCTTCTGCCAACGAGGCTCTTCAAGCCCAACTGGAGGGAAGTGAGCTTCAGTGTACAGTCACCCAGGCTGCAGAAGGGGACAATTTCCCATTGACCCTACGAACATCCGGCCAGGGGGAGCCAGAGACGTTATGTGCTCCCGCCGAGGTAGGGGATAACCTGCCGTTAACTGCTTATGCAGATGAGCAGGGTGACCCAAGGGAGACTGGTGTTCTCATTGAGCACCCACCCTTAACAATAGGCCAGGGTGGGGATTCTCAGGGGGTCCCAAGGTCATTAGCTAATGTTAATATAGGAAAGGGTTTTTTTCCTGTTATACCCTCTAGTTTGCTATCTACCCCAGGAGCTACTACTTCTCCAACTCATATGGATCATGTGGCTGGTGATATCCAGCAGATGGAGGAGAGGGAGATTCTTGGTGGAAGGAATACAGGAGGGGGAGGGGTGCATGATTTTTGTATGGGACCCAGTGTTAACATGAGACCCACAGCCGCTGAACTCCAAGGGGTACAGACCCAGGCCGATGGGATCTTACAGCAGGTAGAATCACTTAGGGCAGACCTTGAGGGGCTGGACAACAAACTTCAGGCTGTCCAGCAGCAGTTGACTAAGGTCGGGGCCTGTGTGAATGAACTTAGAGGTAAGTGGACGGGTCTGGGTCCCCAGAGTGTGGACCGTATGTGCCAAACAGTTTCTACCCATGGCTCAGTTCATTCTGGGTCCATGGCTTGTAGGTTAGCTGAGGATTGTTTGTTTATCCCAATAGTCAACGCTATGGTTTTCACAATTTTTCCTTTGCAGTCTGGATTATCACCCCCTTGGGATTCTAAAATTGGGATTGCCCACCATGTATCCAGTATTTTGAGCTGCTTCTTCTTGCCCTCGTATATAACCCGTTTTTTTCATCTGCCAGTGAGGGGAGGTGTATCTCGGATAGTCATTTATTTTCGTTCATCTGATTTGGTGAGATGGCTCTCCTTCAATGCCCATCTCTTTCGCTTTTGGGGGGTGCATATAGCCAATCTTCAGACCAGGAGGGGAATTGTTCCATTGATGCCACGGGTTTCGTCAACGAAACCAGTGCCCTGCGACAGAAAGCCCAATTTGATCCAGTCCCATAGGAGGGAGTTAGGTAAAACAAAAGAAAAACCAGATAGAAATAAAATAAAAGAAGGGGCTTTGAGTGAAGAGACTGTTGGTCCACCTGATCCACCAGGGGTTACCAGGGCGCAGGCTGGTGAGGCTTTAATTCCCCCCAAGCAGGAGTATGCTTCCCCCGAGGTTGGTGGATTGCCTTCCCCGGGGGCAGCTTCCCAGGTCTTTTCAGGAACCCGAGTCGCAAGTGTGTCTGTAGCCCAGGTTCCTGTGGTATATCTACCCCTAAGTGTTTCTTCGCCACTTTTCCAGATACCTCAGCTCCCTTGTCCAATTGTCTTAAGTCCTGGGCTGGATAATCATGGCTCTGCTTCAAAAAGGATGGGGTTTCCCTCTAAAGGGGCATCACTTCTTGATGAACTCTTGGCAATTGACGCTTCTTGTAGGTCGACAGTTCAAGGTTTCAAGAGTTGACACCAATTGGCTATGCAGGTATTTATTATATGACACCCTTGGGCAACGGGGTCATTTATTTTAGGTTTTCAGTTCAGCAAATTCCTTTTAAGATTTATTTTATGGGCCCATGGAATAAGTTACCCTAGGGCAATGTATGTATGTATATTGTATGCTGTGTTTTATTGTTTGTCTAGACAATGGCCTTTGGCTAAGCTTAAATAAATTATTACTAGAGTAGTTAATGCTTATAGAAAGATAAATAAGAACTTTTATAAAAATACAAATGAGAATTATATAAACAATACTTTAACATTTCTATCATCCTCAAGCCAATGGGCTAAAACAAGTTATTCCTTGGAATCCATTGTTTTTTAAAATTACTGTTTTCACACTATGCACACCAGTCTAGCGCTCTCTCCTATCCAACTGTAAGCATAATATGATCTTCTTTCTGTAGAGCTAAGTGGCATTTCTTACCTTGAAAAAATTCTCCATCTGAGTTGTAGGATTTTTCTGCTTTTTTCTTCCTTTAAAAAATAATGAGAACAATCAGCTACTCTGTTTTGAATCATCTTGTTATCTAGGCTAATTTAATAATGTGAACTATCTGTCTCCACTCTGTTCCTTAGCTATGGATTGATCTATCAAGCATAATTGGATCACTGGTCTAGATTTCTTTATAACCGTTATGTTTTCAAGAGAAAAAGACTTTTGATTCTGAAAGCTGAAGTTAAGAGTTTGTGAGAATGCCTGCTTCAGTAGAAGTGAACACCTGTATTAGAATATCTACAGTTATGAATGGGAGAAACCATGCAAGCATCCTGTGTTTAACAATTTATTTAAACTTATATCTCCTTCCCTTAAAGCTCGAGCAGATTGCTGCATTAAAACCACCTAAAAACAGAACTGCATAAAGACGTATACAAATCTCCTAAAAAACCACCACTCAAGCCCTTCCCCTGCTTGCCAAATGCTTGACCAAAAAGAAAAGCCTTATATCACGTCCAGCAGACACCCAGGCTTGGGTTTTGACTACTCTCCAAGGGAAGAGAGTAGACAAGGGGAACACTTCCAGGGGAAGAGAGTTTCACAAAATGGGGGCAGCGCCAAAGAATGCCTCTCTGCACATCCTTCTTGTATGCATCTGCCAGGCAGATAGCAGTGGCAAGAGGGCACTCCCAGCCGATTGCAGGGATTGCAATGGAGCCTAAGGGAAAGAGGCGGTCTTTCAGATATGATTGATTGATTGTATCTGTACCCCGCACCCTCCTGCTAATAGCAGCTTGGGGCGGCTAACAAATTCATAAACAAACAATATAAAATACAATAAAAATTTTAAAACAGCAATAAAACCCAAAATGGAGTACCACAGAATACAATTTTTTTTTAACAGTTGAGGAATTCCATTCTGCCCAGCAAAGGCATATTTCCAGTCCATTTGCACCACCACAGTGAGGCAAAGGGCATGGGCAGTGGCTAGGATGTGACCATTAGTTGTTGTTGACTAAGCTATTTTGGAAGGTGGGCCAATTTTCAAAGACACCTTCTGAAATTCACATCCATTTTGCCTTCAAAAATCCCTTTTGTAAAAGAGAGCGACATGTGGGGTCCAGGCCATTTAGGGCTTTAAATGTCAAAAGCAGCACCTTGCATTGTGTCTGGAAAGCTACTGGAAGCCAATGCAGACTCTGAAGGACAGATGTAATGTGTTCAGAATAACCCACCCCCGAAAGGAGCCAGGCCACTGTATTCTGCTCCAACTACAACTTCTGAACAGACATAAAGAGCAGCACCATGCATTGCAGTAACCTAGCCTTGAGGTTATGAAAGCATGGATGATGGTGGCTAGATCCAAATCAGAAAGAAAGGGCTGCAGCCTCACCAGATGGGAGTTAGTATAAAGTACTTCTGGCCACTGCTGCAACCTAATGTCCCAGACCACAGCAAGGGATCTCGGAGAACTCTAAGATTGTGAACCTGGGTAACCAGAGGAGGCTGGACCCCACCAATAGTGAGAATCTCGTTTCCCTCCTGGTCACAGGACTGGCCAACCATCATCACCTCTTAAGACCGCATCTGGAGTACTGTGTTCAGTTTTGGTCTCCAATGTTTAAGGATGAACTTAAATTGGAACAAGTGCAATGTAGAGTTACCGGGATGATTAGAGGGATGGAGGACTTAGGGTGTTTTCAAATGTGACGTTACCATGAGTGGCCATGATTTACCATGGCATGGCCACCCATGGTGGTGTAATGTTTCTTCCCACCCACCAGATGTTTACTGTAGGCAAGAACAAATAGGTCCTGGACCATGGCAGGATTGGTTGTGCACCGGTCTCTCTGTCAACACACAACGCAGAGTTAGCCCTGCAATGGTCCGGGGAAGCCATCCCTGGACCAGGGTAGAGTGGGCCGTCACGTATGATGGCCCCCTCTACCTAACAGCGGCTGGTGGCTGGAACTTTTCAGGGCGGGCGCAGCAGCCTCATAGGCCACCACTCCCGCCCATCAGGGAGCAGGTTGGGCTGCACTAAGCAGCGCAGTGGGTGGGACCATGCAAACCATCTTTACATGTCCTCCCGCCTTCTCCCCGCCCCCTCCCCAACCTCAGCCACCATTTGTTTGGCAACAGGGCCAGTTCCTGCCTGGGGTAAAGGCTACATCAAGGGAGTTAACATGATAGAAGGGGAAGATTTGTTTAAACTAAAAGGGAGAATGGGCCCAAGAACTAATGGATACAAACTGGTTATGAATAAGTTTAGACTGGAAATGAGAAGAAGGTTTTTAACAATTAGAGCAGTGAACTACTGGAATAAGCTTCCGGGACAGTTGTGGGAGCAAAGAATCGGAGTAGCATCAAAATGGTATTGGATACATTTATGGCATATATCATGTGAGGAGTTTCTATTATTTGATGTTACAGGACAAAATGTTTCCCACCCCCCAGCAATATTTATTTATTTTACTATTTTTTCTACCCTGCCCCCTCCTGCTCACAGAGCAGCTCGGGGTGGCTTACAAAATGCATCATCAATAAAAAAAACACACAAAATATTATTTAAAACATTTAAAAAAATAAAAAGAACTAAAAGGACAGAATTCACCCTCCCCAACCCACCCCACGCTCCCCATCTCCCTCTCCAAAGGCCCAGCGGAACAGCCAGGTCTTACACTGTCCAATGAAAGAGGGGAGGTCCGGGGCCAGGCGACCCTCCGTTGGGAGGGAGTTCCACAGCCTGAGAGCAGCCACCGAGAACGCCCTCCCCATCGTCACCACCTGGGCAACCTGGGGGACTTCGAGTCGGATGTCCCTGGCCGACCGCAGGGGCTGCAATGCAAATCTGGGGCCTGAGATGGTCCTGCAGGTAAGCCGGGCTGAGGCCATTTAGGGCTTTATAAGCAATTAGCAGCATTTTGAATTGGGGTCTGGAAGATAATAGGCAGTCAGCGCAGAGAATGGAGCACCGGTGTAATGTGCTTGCAGCGACCCGTCCCCATTAAGAGACGGGCCGCCGCATTCTGCACCAGCTGCAACGTCTGGACCATCCCCAAGGGAAGCCCCACGTAGAGTGCTTTACAGTAGTCTAGTCTAGAAATGATAAAAGCATGGATGATGGTGGCCATATCGGAGTCCAAAACATATGGCCGCAGCCGTCGTACCAAATGTAATCGGCGAAATGCTCCCCTCGCCACAGCCTCCACCTGGAGATCCAGGCGGAGCTGTGAGTCGAGGAGCACCCCCAGACTACGGACCTGTGTGGCCATAGGGGGGCAGATCCCATTGATGATGGGGGCCACACACACCTGAGCCCTATCCACCAATGTCACCTCCGTCTTGTCGGGACTCAACTTCAGATGTCTCACCCTCATCCAGTCCCCCACAGCTGCCAAGCACTGGGTGAGCACCAAAACTGCCGGGTCTGGGTCTGCAGAAAAAGAGAGGTAGAGTTGTGTGTCATCTGCATACTGATGACAACGCATGCCAAACCCTCTCACGACCTCACCAAAAGGCTGCATATACATGTTGAACAGGAGAGGGGACAGAATAGAACACTGCGGGACTCCACACATGAGGTCCTGGGGAGATGAGGTCTCCTTATCTTCCCCCCTGTCAGGCTCTGGGGTAAGGAGCTGAGGGGAGGACAGGTAAAAGGGAAAAGGGTTGGGTATCAACACTGAAACCTCTCAGCCATTCTCTGCTATCCAGGAGACTAAACGCTTGGCATGGACACCAGACAAGCTGGCCTAAGAAGGCGTATGGCTCATCATCGAGGCCACAGACTGGAGAGTGGGAGGGGGTAGCCAGCAGCAGAGGAGTGGGAAGGGGTAGCCAGCGGCAGAGGAGCGGGAAGGGGCTGTTAGGGCAGCAAGGCCCCGATGTATGAGGGGAACAGGGATCACAACAACAACAAGGAGGAAAGTTCACTCCTACAAAAGGCAAGGGTTTCACAGGACAAGAAGACTCACATACAGGACACAACAAACACAGTCACAGGGGATGAGACAGGTTAATACTACACCAGATCATAGGGGCACACAAACCAAAAACCCCGGGAAGAGCAGTTGCTCCACCAGCTTCCTGAGGCCACCAGAAGATCCTAAATACTCCCTGGTGGCCAATCAGGAAGCCAGGAGGCAAGCACTAGAAATGGCAAACAGGTGAGCAGGGGCAAGGCAAGCACCGGGCGGAGATGCAGGAGGAGACATAGTGAGAAGGATGAAGGCACAGTCTACGAGGGCACCAGATGGCACAAGCAGCTACAGCGATACCCCCAAGGCCAAGAGTTCAAGACCCAGCCATAACACCTTCTCATCTTCCCTGCCAAAGATCATCAATGGGGTCACCATCCTTCCTGTCCCTGTAGCTTAGGCTTCATCTTTGACTCACCCCTTTCTTTTAAACCCTACATTGACTCTGTTGCCAAATCCTGTCGCTTCTCCCTCCATAACATTGCTAAGATTCGCCCTTTTCTCTCTGTCTCCTCTGCCAAAACCCTTGTTCATGCCCTGGTCATCTCTTG